>BTPH01000117.1:4522-26635 GCA_036245725.1 Mrakia hoshinonis
GGGGGAAACGTACTTCCTCGACTGAGCAGCCTTGTCCCCTGCCGGCCTCGCATCAAACACACACTCCCTCGCGAACGGCTTGTGGGTCCCACAGTTCTTGCACGCTGCTCCTGCACCCTCATCTTCGTAGATCTCGCAGCGGATCTTCCTGTGTTTTGCGTCAACCAACCGCACGACCGAACGAAAGAAACACCGAGAAGAATGAAGAAACACCGAGACAGGACGGGGACAGGGAGAAACGTGTCAGTTACTCAGGTGGACCGCGTGACTCGGATCAAACGTCCGACAGGGGTACGGAAGAGGGGACGTACGACTTCCTACAAGCGAGACACGCCTCGTACGCTCTTTCAACGCCTTTGAGCTCGCGGTCCTCGGCTGGGGCGAAATGGCAGGGTCGGTTGCGTTTCGCGCAGGTGAGGCAGGCGCCGGAAGAGAGAGAGGAGGAGGGGCCGGAGCATTTGATCTTGCTGCATACAGGCGGGCAAAGGGAATTCGAGTCAGCTCGGAGAGATGCGCTGAGTTGGACTGGACGAAGGGTGGATGAAGGGACGTACGAGCTCTTACAGTGCACACACGCAGAGGCGACTCGAGGTCCGGAAGCACGTCGTTTGCCGTTGGTCTCCTTGGGAGGAGACGCGACAGACGACTGGGGCGAGCTCGGTCGCCGTTGCTCCAGTCTCTTGGGCACGAAGACAGGCGATGAGTCAGGCGAGAAATGATGGCGAGCGTGGTGGGAGACGGCGGCCATGATGGTGGTGGTGATGGTGGTTTGGAAGAGACCAAGAGACGGGGACCGATGACCCGAAAAGCGGGAACAGAGCCACGTTGGGAAGGGAGAGGCGGAGATTGGGTGGGTGCTAAGGGAGGAGGGGAGGGGGAAAGAGAAGAGAAGCAGGGTCAGATTCGGGGTGCGACAGGTGAGGTCGGAGTTGGCCGGAGGCAATGGAAGGTTGGGCTCTTGCTCGTGTACGGTCCCAGCAGAGCCAAGAGGATACGCGAAGAGCGATGGACCAATGAGAGGTGTGCACTCACGAGGATTGATCCAGTGGGGTCGTGAGCTGCTAGAGGGTCAAGGAGGAAAGGTGAGCTCGACTCGCTCGGTCTCGGTCGGAGCTCAACGCGTTGGCGTCAACCCCGCCACCACCCTATCTCGATGGAGCTGACCCCTCGAGGTCCGTCCGGGATCCCCCCGAGTGACGAATTTCATCTCTTTCCCGATCGGTCATCGAGCCCCATGAGGTTGCGTCGTCGGAACGAGGAGCCGAGCCGGTCGCAAACAGAGCCGAGAGGTCGTGAGGACGGGATTGCCGTACGACATCGCTTATGGGTCAGCGACGCGAGTCTGCGTATGAAACAAGTCCATGGCATCAAAGTCGTGAGTGGATCCTGACATCTACGGCCTCCCCCTCGTCCGTGCACTTCCGTCTCCTCGGCTCGTCGGCTCACTTATGCTCCGAACGAGTTCATCGTCGCCATCGCCAGCTCGTATCCGAGGAACCTGGGAGACGAGAACAAGTAGAGCAGGTCAGCAACATGCGCGGCAGGCTCGGAGACGTCGAACCGAGAGACTCACGTAGCAGCGTTGGCTGGGAAAGCTCTGCTCATCGCCGGTCCGAACCCCTTCCAGAGCGCCTTGACTCCGTCCGCCTTGACCGTCTTGCTCACACAGTCCATGAAGCCAGAGTACGTCCCGTGAGGAGCAGACTGCAGCCGCGACTTGATGGTCTGTGACGCGTAGATATGAACACAAGGGGCGCAAAGCGAGAGACAGAGAAGGTCAGCTCTGCTCGGAACCATTGTCAGGCGTCATGCAGACTGAGGACGTACATCAGGAGGGATGGCGATCGACCACATGGCGATACCTGCGCTTCCTCCGGCGAGCATGATCGCGCCAAGGTTGAGTTTGGACGGGTCGGATCCGGCAGGCGTGAGCTGCTTCTTGATCACGTCGTAGGCAACAAAGTATGCTGCCGATCCAGGTCCGTCACCTTTAGAATAGGGCAACGAGTGTGCAAAGGAGTCAGCGTGTGCGCTTCCTCAGCTGAAGTCATCGCGTCGAAGCGGACGAACGAGCGAGAGTGGCCCCGGTTCCTCGGAAGATGCTCTTGAGTCCTCCCTCCTTGTACAGCTGCCGCACAACATCCACCGGTCCAGTGTACTGCGGTCCGGTCGTCGATCCCTGTCCAGCGACCTGGAGGAGCACCTTGACCCTCTCTGCGGGTCCAGCGACGAGCGTGGTCGGGATGGCCGAGAAGAAGCCTGCGAACGCGAGCTCCCACAGGTTGAGCTTGCCGGCCGCCATCTTTTCCGGTGTCGAGGCGGGCGAGAAGGATGAGACGAGCTTCTTGCCCATGTCAAACGACCAGAACGAGAGGGCGAAGATTGGCGTGACTCCGACGAGGGGAGGTCCCATGCCTCGGTACAGTCTGCGAACAGCAGTTGAGCGGGTCAGCCGATGTGACGCACGCACAGCAGTACAGAGCTTGATGAAGCACCCACCCTCTTACTCCGTCTCGCGCGAGTGTCTTCTTTACGACGTCGATTCCTCCAGTGTACGTCCCTGGCGGTGCGGTCTGCAGTCGCGTCTTTGTCAGGTCAAATGGTTGGCCTGTAGGGGAAGGACAGGGTCAGCCTCAGTCGCCTAAGCCGGAGAGCTTGTATGCACGCCTTTTTAAATCGTCGACAAGTGTGGAGCTGTCGTACTCGAGACCAGGAGCAAGGGAGGGTGAGCTCGGGACCCCATCTCGAGCTGAAGTACCTCCCAAGCTCGCACGAGCCGGACTGACCGCTTCAGCTGGGCCAGCCAAGATGCACCAGAGGCAACCTTGCATGTCTCTGCTCGCAGAACGATCAAAGGCAGCGCCACACTAGCTCAGACGACGGAGAGGGACAGGCACGAGCCTGAGCTCGAGCTGAACGCCCTCCCCTCGTCATCGTCCGGCTCACATGCTCGCCTGCCGCTGCCACCTTTGCAGAGGTATCGCCCTCGAAACACACGACACGGAAGATCGTACACGCAACGTACGAGCTTCGAGCTCGCACTACCGTCTCTCCGGCCCAGCTTGTCCGACCTCAGCCCAGCTCGACCTCACTCCTCCTGTCCTCCCTTCATCCCTCCCCTCTCAACGAACGACAGCAGCAAAGTCCGACTCACCGACCAACACCGTACAGATCCCTCCAAATCCTCCAGCCACGAACGCCTTTGCCCCTCCTCCGCTGGCCTTCTCCTCCTCTACAAACTCGACGGCTCCCTCCTTGAGGGCGTCTTTGGCGTGCACGACCTTGTCGGCGAGACGTTTCGCGTCGTTCTCCATGTCCTTCGAAGAGTAGACGAGGTAAGAGAAGAGAGGGGGAATGATGGGCGTTGGGGGGAGGGGGAGGGTAGGGTGGGAGGGCTGAGTTGCAAGGGGTTGGGCTGGTCGGGTAAGGAGAGCGTTGGACCGGAGGAAGCAGGGCAGACTGGGTCCGGGATCACCCGGCGTCAGCGAAGTTGGGTCCAAATCTCGATAATTTGCTTGAGGTGCACAAAGGACAGTGCAACGGCTGAATAAGAAGAGGAACAGAGTGGTAAGGAGTGATCAGATGTAGCTCTCGACTGCAGGCGGACTGAGAGGACGTCTGACATCGGGTCGCACGGGCAGACGAGCCGAACTGTCGAGCTCGACATCTCGTCGTCTTCCTCTGACCCGACTCTCTGATCGACGACTGGGACTCTCCGACAGGACGGCCTTTATAGATGGTCCAAGACCTCTCGGACCTTCTCGGAGCAACAGAAGTCATCGTCGCCCGTCATCTCGGCACGTGACAACCGCCACCTCGATCTCCCACGAAGTCAAGAAAAGAAGATCCTCAAACATCCAGCTACACTCGATACCAGTCCTACGTTGATCAGAATGGAGGGCCCTAGTCATCATCCTCTAGAATTCCAACGCCGTCATCTTTGTCCACCACTGGGTTACGTTCGGGAGCGAGCCATCAGCCAGCCCAGCCCAAGGGTGCCTCCGGAGTTTTTGACCATCTGCCTTACGGGAGGAGGCACGTAGTTTCTGCGACGAGTGAACCCTGGCCACATCGGCCGTGGATATGTACAAGGTGGTCGGTCGAATCGCGTCCCGGAGACGCGTCGCTGCCGGGACGAACCTGAGCTCAACTGGACGTCTGTCATTCGCCACCCACGACCGTCACTCCACCTCGACGCCCTCTATACCCTCCTCGTCCGCCTCGATGCGCCCCTCATGAGCTTCTCGGACGACTTTGATGACTTCCCAGACCTGACGGAGGAGGATCTCGCCGAGCTGGACCGCCTCGACCAAGAGCGAGCTCAACAAGACCCCCCGTCGCCTCCTCCTCCGTCCGCTCTCCCTCGAAGCTCCCAACCCCTCTCCTCGCCTACAAGATCGTCCCAGGGTGTCAGACACGTCGATGTTGAGCTTGAGTTGGAGCTCGCGATCGACCGGTCGCTCGAGCAGGGCGACGGGGACGAAAGCAGCGTGTGGGTCGAGGGCGACTCGGCGTTCCTGTCCAGTCTCGGGGAGGACGAGATAGAGGACGCCATCGCAAGGCAGCTCGCAGTCGACGAGCCCGAGGACGAGGACGAGAGGATGTGAGTCCAAGCTGGGGCTCGCCGATAGAGCAGCAACACAGTGGACCTGGGACGGTCGAGACCGTGAGCTCACCCCTTCCGCGTCCACAGGCCGGAGCACCCGTCGCTCTTCGCGCTTTACCGGAGACGCAACTTCTTCTCAATCACCGATCTTACAGCCCCGGTCTGGTGCGAGGTTCAGTACGACTAGTGAGTCACACGTGTCCGTCGACTGCAGCACCGATTGCCCTCCGCTGACCCGTGATCCCCCTCGAACGCGTACAGTTCCCTGCGAGGGAAACGGTTCCTTCAGCCATCCGACCGCCCGACAACGTTCCTCACCGCCAATGGAAAGACGATCGAGCCGGACAGAGACAAGGCCGTCGAGAACGACCGGACAATGAAGTGAGTGACGTCCGTTCTTCCCTCCCATGCGCGTTGCGTGACCCTGATCAGTCTGTGTTCACGTTCGACAGGCGAGGCACCAAGATCCACAAACAGCTCGAGAGGGAGATCCACCCGGTCGAGATCAAGGTCGATGCCAACTCGAAAGAGGAGATCTGGGCACTCAGGGTAGGTCGTCGTCCGAGGAGATCGAGAGGCTTGCATGCTCGTGCTGACTCATGTTGTCGCACAATCGCAGATCTTAAACATGCTTGCTAGTCTTGAGGCGCTCATGGCGCTTGGCAAGTGTCGCGAGATGCCCGTAATGGGGTTCGTGAAGGGCCATCTGGTTGTGGGGATCATCGTACGTACTTCGTCCCGTCACACCCCTCGATCCCGTGCTGACTCTTGCTGCTGATTGCTCTCTTCGCATCGCCTCAGGACGAGATTCAGCGCCGACCGCTTGCGACAGAGGCTGTGTCATCGTCACCGACAAAAGCCAAGGCACCGGAGCAGGCGAACAAGATCACGTCCTACTTCGCTGCTTCGCCCGAAAAGGGGAAAGGAAAGGCCAAAGTCGATCCGCCGACGCATGCACTCTACCTCTCCGACAGCAAGACGAGAAAGTTGCGCTCGCTGCCGAGGGAGGACGCCTGTCTGGCCGGTAAGCGTGCGATCTTGCCTCGTGTCTCTGCTCGTCCGAGCGCTGACGCTGTATGCTCTCCTTCGGACAGGCAAGCTTCAACTCCAAGCATACCACTACCTCCTTTCTGCCCTTCTCCGTCCACCTCCCGACCCCGAAACCGAGTCCGACCCTTCACCCGACGCTCCAGCCGACGCCCATCCGGCCTTCTCCTTTGCCGCCCTGTTCGTCTCGCTCGGCCTCTCCTCGACCGCCCTGCTCTCTGACGAGTTCCTCGCCCAAGCTCAAGTGCTGATCGACGGCAACGGACTCGAATGCTCAGCGGCGACCCTCGATGATCTCACCCATGCCTGGGAGCGAGCCGTCGCGCGCCTCGGCGTAGATAGAGCGGGCGGATGCGCGAAGGAGCTGGAGCTGGTGTATCGGTACCAGGATCCTGGCAAGGGAAAGAGGGTTGAAAGGCGAGGGAAGGGGAAGAGGAAGCTGGTGGACGCTGGCGAGGTGGGCGTCGGAGCGGGCGGGAGCGGAAGGACACTGAGTGCGGAGGAGGAGGAGGAGAGGATCCTCAGCCTGGCGATCCAGGCGTCGCTAGGGGCAGACGTCGGCGGCTTGGAGGAGGTAGCGGGAGTGTTGGATGGGGAGGACGAGGAGGAGAGACTGCTCGCGCTGGCGATCGCAGAGAGTCTGAAAGACGGCGGTCGGCCAGAGGCAGACGCAGGAGGGTCGCAGAAGGTCACGACGGACGACACGGAAGGATTGCAGGACGCGATCATGCCCGGCACGGAGCCCACCGCTACCGGCACAACCGAGACAGCGTGGCCTCTTCCAGTACCGAGCACGACTTCGACTCAAGTCGTCTCTCAGCTCCTGCCCGCCGAGCCCAATGCGACGTCGTCTCAATTTACTCCTGCCCCAGTCCCCGCTCTGAGTCAACCTATCGACCTCACATCCTCCTCTTCTTCCGACTCGTCCATCGAGCTGCTCCCCGGCCCGCCCTCCAAAAGATCGCCGGCCACATCGGCTACCTCGCCCACCTTCGACCGCGCCTCGCTCGAGAAGCTCAAGCATCCCGAGCTCAAGTCGCTCGCGTACAAGAACCACCTCCCAACCTGGGGTCGCAAGGTCGATCTCATCTCTCGCTTGGTCAAGTCCACCTCCGCCGTCGCCCCCTCCACTCCGACCAAGGCCTCCTCGTCCAAAAAGCCTCGCCAGTCCCCTCCCTCGCCCTCACAATCGCAGCCACAACCGTCCGGAATCATCTCCCTCCTCTCGACTCCCACCACCGCCAGCTCCTCCGCCCCACCCTCCCCCTCGAAACTGGAAGCCTCCATCATCGGCACCCTCCCGTTCACCTACTCCCACCCGACCCTGCTCGCCCACTTTGACGACATCGTCGCCTTCTGGATGGGTAGTCGGGCCCCTAGAGGAGTAGGTGTGAAGGATACGGTCAGGTGTGAGTGGTGTGAGTTCAAGGAGGGGTGTGAGTGGAGGGAGATGGAGGGGGAGAGGATCTGGGGGGAACGGGTGGCGAGGATGGAGATGGCGAAGCGCGGGGGATAGGTGGGTAGAGTAGTGCGGAAGGAGAAAAAGAGAGTCACATATGTCATGGTAAAGACTTTTCACGTCCAGCGTAAAAGCCTAAGAAACGGTCGAGTCGAGTCTTGTACGAAGAGGAAGTCGAAACCTACGACCTCGTCGTCGTCGCCAACCCGCTCCTCCACCCACCTCCACCTGCCCCACCCCCAACGCCAACCCCCGCCGGCGTCCCCATCGCACCCATCACACCCGTCCCCATCCCCATACCCGTCCCCGCAGGCCTCACCACACTCGCCGATGACAAGGTGATATACTTGCTTCCCGTCAGAGGCACCGAGCCGTGGTTGAACTGGCAGTCGCGAAAAAACACCACCCATCCCGTCAAACTCGTGCAGGAGCGCAGGGGAGAAAGCGAGGGCGGGCATGAGGCAAACGTCGACTCACCTGGAACTCCAACCCGAACCCTCCCTCCTCGTGTACACTTCTCTTCGGATCCTCCAACCCCAAAGCCTTCACGAACCTCCGTCCGATCGCGTTGATCTGTTCGACGGGTTCTTTCTCCCTCACCCAGAGCTGGATCCGGTCTGATTTAGCTCGGACGGAGACGACCGCGCCGCAGATGAGGGAGGGGCCGTGGTTGTGGTTGTGGGAAGAAGTGGGAAGTGTTGAGGACTCGGAGGGTTCCGGTTCGAGCGCCTCGCCGACGAGGAGGAGGACGGTCTCGCGCCAGAGATGGTCGAGGGTCGAACGGGGGTGGGAACGGAGGGTGAGGGTCCATCTGCCTCCTTTTTCATTCGCAGGATCTTGTGTTACGTCGTCCCGCCGCCGTCAAGTCGATTCGGGTCAGCTCAGTTCGCCCTCTCCTCTCAAGCACACAAGAAAAAAAGGATGAGTAGCAGACGCACCTTCAAACACCGGCCTCACCCCCTTCTTGAACAGATGGTAGTTCCCCCCTTTGCTCAGACAGCTCGGCGGGACACCTGCGAGATGGTTCGAGAGACGGGCCCAGGCTTCGATGGTGGTGAAGTTGCCGAGGTGGAGGAGGGAGGCGGTGTACAGGTCTGGGACCGACGCAGAGGCGGTCGCGGGGGAGGTGATGCTGCTCGAGGTGGCGGTGGAGGTGGAAGGGGAGGTGAGGGTTCCGAGGGCGGGAGGAGCGAGAGGAGGGGAATAGGTCATCGTCCTGAGTAAGTACGAGGAGGGAGGGGAGCAGGGGGTCAGCTGAGGCAGGCAAACCAAAAGGGGAGAGGGAAGAGAGCAAGCGAAGAGACGGAAACGTACCAAGCATGTCCCAACGGATGCTCCTCCTTCACGACCTTATACTCCGGCACAGGCGTCGGCGGAGGGTTTTCTTCCTCTCCACCACCTCCTGCCTTCCTAGCCAAATCAGCGACAGGACCCTTCCTTCTCGCCATCGCCCTCCCCATCGGACCCTCTGCGCCCTTTACCTCCGCCTCGCCCTCGCCCTCCGCTTCTTCCTTCACCGCTCCAACCCCTCCGCCACCTCCTGCATTCGACAGCGTCCTCGCGTGGGCGACTCTCTGTCTAATCTCGCTCAGGGTGGGGACGGCCTTCCATCGTTCGGGTGCGGCCGAGCCCATGTCCTTGACGGTAGTAGTAGGCGTCGCGTTGGTCGGGGTCGTCCCTCCTCCTCCTCCTCCTCCCGGAGCATCGCCTGTCGCTCCGGAGGAGAGCGTTGGGGTCGTGGTCGAGGGTGAGGTCGAAGACGGGGAGGAGGAGAGGTGGGTCGAGGCGAGCTCGTTGATGGATGAGATGGACTCCTTGCGTGCGAGCAGGGAGCGGTTCAGTCGGCTCGAGGGGCCGCCCGCGGGGGAGACCGTTGAGCTGGTGGAGCCGGCAAGGTTGGTGGTCGAGAGGGTGGGGAGGTTGCCGAGCTCTGCGCAGAGGAGAAGGAGTGGCCATCAGCTCTGAAGACGAGGTCATGAGATGAGGGAGGGACAGGGCTCACTCGAGTTGGCTGAAGCCCGGAGCTGGTCGAGCGAGGGGAGACGCGAGTGCATCCGAGGACGAGGAGGCTCGACGATGGCTGCAGGAGCAGGAGCGGGGTCGGCTGGTGAGGTGGCCATGGTGGGGTGATTGGCTCGATGGTGGTCGTTGTCCCGAAACGAGCTTTTGGCCTTGTTCGGAGGCCGAGAGACGAAGAGAGGGGTCAAAGGAGAGGGGGGGTCGACCCTTGAGAAGACACAGGAAGGTCAAAACGAGAGGCCCGTTTGGAGAGGCTCAGTAGATCAGCAGCGCGAGGATTCCAGGTTGACCTCAATGTGCAAGCAAGAGTGCGCGCTGGTGAGGTTGATAAGGGACGGCCCATCGGTGGTGAGGGCGAGGACGAGGTCCGAGCGTCGAGCTCACCTCGTCGCTCCTTCCTCTCTCTCTCTCGACAGCGTCCATCTCCTCGTCCTCACCTCGTCAGCCAATGTCATTCCCGGCTGCTTGCTCATCTACGCCTCCTGCGGCTACTTCGTCGAGTGCAATCACGATCGTCTCCCCTCCTACGCCTCCGTCCAAGCCATCGTCCAGCTCATCGTCCTCGCCGGTCGGGTCGTCGTTCAAGAAGCACTCGTACTGCCCAATGTACGAAATCGTCCAGTACGCATGCCAGCCTCACTTCCGGTACGATCCCGACACCGGAGACAGGCTCGGAGGAGGAACGGTCACGTGCTACCCTGTCCCGAGGACGTTCAGAAAGTCAGTCTGCTCCAGCACGTGGACTCACACGACCGCGACGAAGCTCAGCGCTGATTGCCTGCTCGCCTTTCTCTTCTCGCAGATGTCCCGGACAGCCAGCGGTAGACGTGTCCAAGGTGCTCCAGGACAACGATGGCGTGTTCCCGCTCGACCAACCGTCAGTCTCGTCCATCCAGCGCCGGCCTCGCCCGTCGTCCCGACCCCTCGCTGATCCTTCGTCCCGCTCCGTCTTCTGCAGACTACCGAAAGGACAGCCATGGGACAAGGTCAAGCCACAGAAACGCGACCCGTTCAGACTCAACCTGTGAGCTGTCCGAGACAACCCCGTCCGCCGACGTCGAGCAAACGGGTCAGCGAACGAGTCGCCCATCCCACAGCAAGCTCTCGTCAGACCACGCGTCATCAAGACCGAATACGACTCGGCAGACAAGTTGACTCGAGGGCGTGAACCCGGGGGCTACTTCCTGCGACCCGGACAGCTAGGGCGGCTTGCATACCATCGGTACGTCCTCCATCGCTCCATCTGATGCGAACATCGGAAGCTTGCGGACATGGCTGACCTCGCCTCTAGCGCTCCGTCTGCCACTTTCCAGCTGACTGAGTGATCTGCACTCGAGAGCGCTCGTAGACAACAGGTCGACCAGCAGCTGGACAGGTGAGCGTAACCTTCCCAGACAAGCCGAGCGGACGGCCTGTCGTCGGACGGGACAGCCTAGACGTTAGCTCAATGACTGCATGAGTCTGTTCCTGTCCGTCGGATACGAGCTATAATCGTGCCGACCCTCACGAAGGAAGAGAGCGGAATCGGTCAGAAGGGACGACCAGCTTGGGAGTTCGACCTGTCCCCTCCTCCGCCAGACGATCATCCCTCGTTCCTTCCGCCTGTTGCTGCTCCGCTACTCCGCCGACGATCTATCCCGTTGCACTTGCATCTTCCCAAGGGTACTTGAAACTCTCTCCGTCCACGGCTGGCGGCATGGCAAACCTCGTTCTCGAGCCTTTTGGACGACCCTCTCGCCGCCCTGCTTGCAGCGGCTCTTGCTCTGCGTCGACGTCCTCGACGACATAACCTGGACACCGCCGTCATGGCCGATTGGGTGAGTCTGAAGACGGCCATGGAGGGAATTCCATAGCTGTGGTGCGAGGAAATAGCAAGGTTCCAGCTGAGGGTCTCTCGTTGGCGCCTTGGTTTCACTGCTCAGACCCTCTCGTCCGATGCCCTCTCTCAATCTACTGGAACGATGGAGGCCCTGTCATGTTTGACGTCACTTACCGCTCATCGGCCGCGGAGCATACTCCAGCTCGACCATCACACATCCGACTTCAGCACCAACGAGAGAGCTCGACGTCTTGGGCCCTCCTGGCCTCTCGCCGCCGGTTCGGTGGGACCTGCCGAGGACGAGCTCGTGTTGAACCACCCATCTCGGCGATTTGGCGACGATGTACCTCAATAGACACGATCTGCAGATCGCTGTCTGGAATCTGCAGGCTGACACAAATGAGCTCTTTTCGACGGCCGAGCACAAAGGGCGGTCGTCGCGACCAAGCAGACCTCTCGTGCCCCGGCCCTCCGCCGATGGGCGCGAAACCTTGTTGCAGACCCTGGGGCGTCTGTTTGGCTCGACTCCAGCGAAGGGTCTGGGTCATGTTTCTAACCCAGAAGTGAGTTCCCTCCTCCACTCGAGGTTGTCTCTCAGCTTCTACTAGGACTGATCCTTCAACCATCACCACCTCTTCCTCGCACCCCTTCTCGATCTCGCTCTCGGACGCTCCCTCTCGAGGTTGACGCGCCACCTTTCTCCCTTCTCGCCTTTCACCCCCGTGCCGGCTCTCCGCGCTGCCCCGGACGATCTGTTCTTCTCGACTGTTGTGAACTTCTGCCCATCCCTCCTGCAACGCCCAACGCCGACAAACGATGCTCTTGACACCCTCCTCCTCCAGCGCTCGCAACATGCTTCTCCTTCTGCTGCTCGTCCTCCCGTTCAGCGCGAATGCGTTCTTCATCCTCAACCACAAGACGCTCGTCCGGACTCGACTGGACCCGATCGTCAACCCTGGAACCGTCTCCCAGGTGAGGCTCTCGTCCTCCAGCTCTGCACGCGTGTAGCCGCTCGCTGACCTTCCTGGTCGTTCTCGTTCTTGCAGCACATGCACACGATTGTCGGAGGAAGCAAGTTTGGACGTGACTACACGTACGACGACCTGCGAACGTCAAAGTGCACGACGGCAGAGGTCCAGGAGGACAAGGTGAGTCGCCCATCGACGCGTGTTTGGATCTCGCCCGGCCGCGGCCCTCTCCTCCTCTGGCAGGCACTGACCAGGCATCCACTTCATTTCGATGCTGTTCTATTATGCAGTCCAACTACTGGGCTCCTCAAGTGAGTCCTCGTCGTCTGTCTCTCGCTCGCCCATGATGCTCTCGTCTCGTTGTCGAGTTTGCGTTTGCGAGGTGATCGAGCTTGTCCCCCCGGATGCTGACGCGCATGGCTGTTTCTCCCGCCCATTGTTCCTTCGTCGCTCCTTCAATCTAGCTCTACTACTACAACCCGAACGATCAGTCGTACAAGGCGATCCAGTCGTACACAAAGACGTACTACCTCCAGCGACCGGGGAACAAGAACGAGAAGATCATGGCCCCGCCCGCTGGGTTGAGGATGATCTCTGGAAACCCTAACCGGAGGACGTACGACCCCTCCAGCTTTGCCGACCAGGCCATCAGCTTTGTGTGTCTCGATTAGTGAGTGCCATCAGCCGTGTTGGTCAGTCATCTCGTTCTCCGAGCTGACTGTCTCGTGCTCTTCGCTGCCCCTTTCGTCTTCAGCTACAACTCGCATCAGGGCGACAAGGCGTGGGACCAGCGGGAGGATTTTTTCAAGCACAACTGTCCCGACGGACTGCGAGCGCAGGTGTTCTTCCCCTCGTGCTGGAACGGCAAGGACCTCGACTCGCCCGACCACAAGTCGCACATGGCCTTCCCGCTCGACACGTTCCAGGGAGGAAACTGCCCGTCGACCCACCCGGTCCACATTGTCTCCATCTTCTACGAGTTTGTCTTCTACGTCGGAGACTACCCGTTCAACCCCGAGGGAACGCCGACCTGGGTGTTTGCCAACGGAGACACGAGTGCGTCTTCTTCATCTCATCTCGAACTGTCAGCCGGTCCCACTCGCTGACTTCTCTCCTGTTCATCTCTAGCCGGACTCGGATTCCACGCCGACTTTACGAACGGATGGCCCACCGGGGAGAACAACATTCTCCAGCAGGCGCTCGACACGTGCGGCCTCGAGACGGGTGGCGATGTCGGAGCCTGCAAGGTTCTGCAGCCGTACATCGACCGAAACGCAGCCGCAGCGTGCCAGCCCGAGACTGAGGTCGTCAACGAGGAGGTCGGCTTCGAGTACGCCATCAAGGCCCTCCCTGGAAACAACCCGATGTGGATCGGAACCGGACCCAAGCCGTCGCAAGCCGACTACGACTTCACCCCCGGATACACCTCGTCGGCTTCCAAGCTGCCTGCTGGGTGGTCCAACATTGGCTGCATCGCTGAGGGTGTCAGCAACGGACGAGCGATGGTCGCTGGCGGGATGAACGACAACAAAAACATGACGCTCGCCAGCTGCGCGACCTACTGCCAGGGACTCGGCTTCCCCTACGCCGGAGTCGAGTACGGATCAGAGTGCTACTGCGACGCCGTCCTCCGACACGGAGCGTCGACCACCACCGTCGACACCAACCGATGCTCGACCATCTGCCCGGGCCTTGCCTCGGAGAACTGCGGAGGAGCCTCGGTCCTGACGCTGCTGTACAACCCGACCAACAACCCGGCTCCTCCCTCGCTCCCGTCCGGATGGGCCGCGGGAACGTGCAGGACCGAGCCGTCCGGCAAGCGAGCCCTCACTGGAGCATCCACGTCGGGCAGCCAGACGACGGTCGAGTCGTGCGTCAACTTCTGCGTCGGAAAGGGCTTCTCCATCGCAGGAATCGAGTACGGCCAGGAATGTGGGTGTCTTGTCTCCTTTTAGTTTCTCATTATCGTATCCGTGCTGACGAGCCTTTCTCTCCCACTTTCTCAGGCTACTGCGGCAACTCGTTCACCGACGGCTCTGTCGAGGCTCCCGCCGTCGAGTGCGACAAGCCCTGCGCGGGCAACAAGCTCCAGACCTGCGGAGGATCCTCGCGACTGACCATCTACCAGAAGGCTGGAGGTGCTACCGTCTCGACCACCTCGTCCGCCCCCGCTGCGGCCGCCACCGGTGTCACCACCCTGTCGAACGGATGGTCGACGACCGGAACCTGTCTCTCGGACAGCCCTCGGTTCCTCACTGGCGCTTCGCTCGACAACTCGGGCATGACGTTTGAGATGTGCACAAACTTTTGCGCCGGCAAGGGGTACAACCGGGCCGGTGTAGAGTACACGAGCCAATGCTTCTGGCGAGTCCTCCACCCGCTCCATCTCTCGTCTGTGATGGCCCGCTTACCTGTTTTCATCCGCTGTTTCTCTGATCTTCAGTGGCTCGGATGTCGACCTCTCATCTGTTGCCAAGTCGAACAACTGCAACATGCCCTGCGGAGGGAACGGGCAGACCATCTGCGGAGGAAGCTACGCCATGAACGTCTTCTCCGCTCCCGGCAGCGCCAACCAAGTCGCCGCGGCCTCTTCGACCGCCAAGACCAGCAGCATCGTCGCCTCTTCCTCGACTACCTCCTCCAAGGCGACCGTCGTCTCGACCACGTCTTCCGCTCCTGCCGCCGTCGCGACGGGACCCGCCACTCTTTCAAACGGATGGTCAACCACCGGCACGTGCCTCTCGGACAGCCCGCGATTCCTCAACGGAGCATCGACCGACAGCTCGTCGATGACGTTTGAGGTGTGCACCAACTTCTGCGCTAGCAAAGGATACAATCAGGCCGGCGTAGAGTACAGGTCAGTCCTTGTTCCCTCGACCCATCATTGCCTTCATCTCGCCAGTGCTCATCCGTCCCTGTGTTTGTGCCACGATCCTCTTTGCAGCACCCAATGCTTCTGCGGCTCGGACGTCGACCTGTCTACCGTCTCCAAGTCTACCAACTGCAACAAGCCCTGCGCCGGAAACAGCCAGACGATCTGCGGCGGAAGCTACGCGATCAACGTCTTCTCCGCACCGGCCAACGCTAACAGGGTCGCCGCCCCCGTCACGACGTCCATCTCGTCCTCCTCCTCGTCCTCCTCCACCGTCGCCAAGCCCAGCAGCACGACTTCTTCGACCTCCACCACGGCCACTACGACCTCCACTGCCGCTGCGACGCCTTCCGCCTCTGCGAGCGGGTCCGTCACCCTCACCAGCGGATGGACCTCGACCGGCGCATGTCTGCAGGACAGCCCGAGGTTGTTTGGCGACAACGTCGTCGGGTCCAACCTCAGCCAGATGACGTACGACACCTGCGTCAAGTACTGCTCCGACAAGGGGTTCACCCAAGCCAGTACGTCTCGTCTCTTCCTCTCCTCTTCCTCTTCCTCTTCCGCTACCTCCTCCCGTCCCTTTTTGCTGACCTTGTCCCTCCGCACGCAGTCGTCGAGTACGGCTACCAGTGCCAGTGCGCCTCCAACGTCAACCTCTCGAACGCTCCCAAGTCGACAAACTGCAACGTGCCTTGCGAGGGAGACAAGACGAAGATGTGTGGCGGGAGCTACGCGGCGATGGTGTTTACCGCGCCGGCAAAGACGAGGAGGAGGATCGGGTCGGGCGTTTGGGGGACGACTACGACGAGGCGGTAGGCCTAGACCCGTCTGCTTGGACTTCTTCTCGGTTTGGACTGGTTTGCGGATCGTCATCTCTTCTCGCTACGAGTCATGTCTCACGAGCCTCGCTCATATATCTATATCTTTATCTGCCTATGCATACACGTCATTATATCTATCTATCTAGCCTCCCATCCTCATTCCCTTGACGACCCTTCGTTCTTTCCACCCCTCTCGCTCCTTTGGCCATCTTCGCTTTTCGCTCCTTTTTACGCACCTGCACATACACTTTTTGCATCAGCTCAGCTCAGCACTTTATCTATCCTAACTATATCGATCCACCTCCGACTGAGTGTTGAGTGTCGTCGTTGTGCGAAAGATAAGGAAGGAAGGAAAGTCCTGCCTTGACGACGCCGGCGCAGTTGAGCTGAGTGAGAAGCCTAGAAGGAGAGCGAAAGGACGAGCAGAGAACCCTGCCCTTCCTTCCCATCTAGCGAGGGCCCTGAGCTCGGACTTGGCCACTTGCATTCTTACCGCAGCCACGTTCGATCAAGCCATGAGTCGGACCGGCGAGACGCAGCACGACGGTCATCTGCTCTTTTGTTTTCGCTCTCTTTCAGTCTCTCTCGGTTCTGTCTCGCTCGGGAGCCGCCAGACAGATGTGTGCACATGGCCAATGCCCACTTGCAAGGGTTATCAATAGAAACAGCATGGACATCTCTCCTTCTGCCATTCCTTCTTTCCACCCCCCTCTCAGACCCACCCTACCCCTCACGACCTATCTCCTCCCCCTCCCGCCCCTCCTTCCTCCTCCTCTCCCACCCGCCCAAACATCCGGCAGCGGCCCACTCGCTCTATACCCTCCCTTCCCACTTCCTCCAGGCGTCGCAGACCCACCTCCTCCACCCTCGCTATCGACATCCATCTTCTCGCCCTCTCCTCCACCGCTTCGTCGCGGCCACTTGGCGTTCGACCCTCCTGCCTCGTTCGCACCCGCAGGCGGCTGGGAGACCCCGACTCGCTCGAGGAGCGAGAGCGACGAGGACGAGGCGGACTTTGCAATGGCGGGCTCGGGGGCGGTGGACCTGGCCAGATGAGGAGGGGGCGAACGAGCTCGGCGAGCAGCGGGAGGAGGGGGAGAGCGAGGTCGTCCACCTCCACCTCGGGAAGGTGGGGAGCGGTTCCGAGTGTGAGGGTGAGGGTGAGGTTGAGGCGAGATGGACCTTCGGCGTTGCCGAGGGGGTTGCGAGGATGCGGCGGGGGGCGAGATGGCGATCGGGTAGTCGTCCGAGATGATCGAAGCAGGTCGCGTTGCTTCGGACTTGCGCTTGAGAGGGTTGGTCGAGTCCGAGGGGGGATCGAGCTGAAAAGAGGATGGGACGGGCAACGAGGAAGGTGTCAGCGACCAGCAAGGGCGGATGGACAAGGAGGGGCGGAGAAGGACAAGACCCACTCTTGCTGCCAGAGATCCGTTCGCGGGTCGGTCCTCTTGGCTGACTCGGGAGGTCAAGGTCGGAGGGTTCCTGGGCGAGAGCGAGAGTAGAGGCGCTCGAGAAGGGTGAACCTTCGGGATGGCCAATGTCGAGTCGTCCTTCGCGGCAGGCAGAGGCGGAAGAGCGGGTGCGGACGCCGGTGCATCTCGCTTGGGCTCATCGGATTTCTGATCATTGTGGAGAGCAAAGAAAGAAGAACGAGTCAGCGTGGAGCGTGTGACATCTACCGGCAAGATCATTGTCTCACCTTGGTCTCTTCAACCTCTTTCGCCCGGTCGACGCTCCTCTGGAAGGCCTCGTTGTCGAGTCTCTCTCGGATCCTCGCCGTCTCCCAGGGCTCCTCGGGCGGCATGTCGTTGACGAGACCCAGCTTCCTCGGTGCCGCGTCTCGGAACCGAAGATCTCGAGCGCGCTCTCGGTCGTACCGGCTCATGCCCTGGTGCTCTCGAGGGTTGTAGATGTCGCTGTTTCGTCGGACCTCGTTGTCGGAAGGGTGGTACGAGTCTCCGTTGATGAGGGGTCCTCTCGGCTCGGGCGCGGGCGCAGAAGCAACTGGAGCAAGAACGGGTGCGGCGACCGTGGGGGGTGGGCTGTGCTCGCGAGCCGACGAGCTCGGAGCATCCAGAGCGGCCGGCTTCGTAGCGTCCGCTGAGGCTGACGAGTCTGCAGGAGTCGACGGAGCTCCCCACTTTCTCGCCTTTGCGAGAGGAGCAAGGTTGCCGTCCGGCCTGCCGTTGTAGTCGAGTCCGGCGGGCACTCGTGCGCCTCTAGCAGACCATCGAGCCGGATCAGATGGGCCAGCGGGAGGTTGCGCAGGCTCCGTAGGAGGCGGGGTGGCGGTGGCGGATGCTGCAGGCTGGACCAAAGCCGCTCGCGACGGATGGACAGCCACTTTGGGAGTTCCGTCCTCCTCCCGCTCTCCGCTGGGCTTGACGGGTGGCGGCGCTCTGACAGGAGACGCAGGACGCTGTAGCAGATGATGGACGGGCAGTCAGCTCTTCCGATGTTCGGATCAAGTGGTCTGTACGAGAAGATAGACGCACCTGCGATCTTGGACCAGTCGGAAGCTTTGCTGCCGGAGGTGGCGAACGAGATCTCGGACGTCCGCGCCCGATGGCAGGAGGCGGGCTAGCCGCACGACGGACGTCTGGTTCCGCTCGGGCTCGAGCACCGATGTCGGTCGTCGATGATCCTCGGCCATCCAAAGGAGGGCGGTGCTCGTCCGAGGGTCGAAGAGCGCGGGGCGGACTGGAAGGGCGAGAGCCTGTAGGGAGGGACGGAACGAGAGCGAGCGTCGAAGAAAAGGTGTGAGTGCTGGCCGGTTCATAGACAGGGCGCTGTCGGAGCCTAGCGAATGCGTCGTCTGCCTCGTCCGTCGGTATCGTCTGCGGGAACAACGCAGGCGTGGCCAGAGTGTCCGACGCAAGGCTTGGCTCGCCTCAGACTAGACATCACGACCGTTTCGCCGGATGGTGACAAAGCCCGACTTCATCGCGGCCAAAGCGAGCTCGGTCGCGTGCGCTAGTCCGGCTGGCCGAAGCTGAGCGCCCCTAGCGGTCGTCGCATCGACATAGCCGGCCAATCAAGGCGAGATGTGGCGCGTACAACGCTTGACGAGCACGAGCGTCACGATCGGAGCACTCGGCGATGCGGCAGACGGGCAGTCGTCGAGAGATGGACGCAGACGGACGACGGCTGCATGCGGCTAGGCTCCAACGTTGACGGGATGGAAACACGACTGGAACGTACCCCGTGCGCTGGTACTCCAGCCATTGTCGGCGGGGACCCGATCGTCTGAAGGTCTAGGCCATCTTGAAGGAGGCGAGGCAGGTCGTCCGGATCGAGCAGGAGGCGGAGAGAGTTCCCTCCTTCTAGGTGGGGAGCGAGGTCGCGGCGGAGGCGATCTCGACATCGGTCGTCGATACGGTCCAGGTGAGGGCTCTCGCCTACCGATAGGTCGACCTCCCGGGGCGGCGTGAGGTGGCGGTGATCGCGCTCGTCGCGCATAAGCTGCGGCGACCGTGTCGGTGTCAGGCACTGGCCTCTTGCCTCCGGTCTGCTTAGCTGCCTGCCTCTCCGCCTCGAGAGCTCGGCCTCGCTGTCTCTCCTTCTCACGCTCCATCTCTCGCAGACGATCCCGCTCGCGCTCGTCAGATCGCCTTCGTTCGGCGATGACGTCTACTTCCTGGACCGGTCGACGGCTGGGCGGCGAACGAGATCGAGCCAAAGACCTGGCGACTCCACGAGGTGGCGAGAGTCGACCTCTGAGCGTCGAAGATGCGGCGCTGTCCGGTCGAGCAGGCGCCGCAGCGGGAGCAGAGGGTGTCGCGCTGACTCCGAGCCTGTTGAGAAGCGAAGAAGAGGAAGGGGAAGGCGCTCGCTCGGCAGGGCGCGCGGCACGCTCTTCTGAACGAGCACTCTTGTCCACCGGTCGGCTCAACTCCTTGCTTGACTCGCGGTCGGATGTGGTAGCGCCTTTTGGTGCGATCCTGCTCGCGAGACTTGACTCTGCTGGCTTGGAGGCCTGCGGTGGCGCGCTCGACTGAGGCCTCTCCCAGAGAGCCGTCTTTGTCGGTTCGTGGTAGTAATACGGTTTGTTCCTCGAGTTTGAGTGTCGGACGACCCAGCCAGGAGGGAGCGACGGCATGTCCGGCGTAGGCGATCTGGCGGACCTGGACGGACCAGTCGTAGAGGAAGCAGGAGGTGCGCTGCCGCTCGCTTTGATCGGCTCCGCGAGCACTCCTCGGCCCTGCTGATGAGAACTGTTTGAAGGCGGGGCGGACGGCCTGGACGGCAGGTCCTTGGGTTTCGGTGCGACTTGGGACGGGCGAGGCGAACGCGCCTGCTTAGGCGGCAGGGACGGGTGGCCGTTCGTCTTGACCGAAGATGGAGAGGCACGAGGACGACCAGAACCGGATGCATTGCGGGGAGGAGACTGCTGGGATCTAGTTTGAGCAGACGAGGGGCCTAAAGTGGAAGGTTGAGGGAGAGGATCAGACTCGAGTGGTTGAGCTCCCAGAACGGTCCCTTCCCGGTTGGATGTCGAGCTTCCATTCGGCTCGGTCGTCGTCTGCGTACACTGCACACGACAAAACGTTCTGGCACAGTCACGAGAGCGAGACTCACCTGGTTTGGACGCGTCTGTGCGGGTCGAGTCGGACTCTGGGACGTTTGGGTCGACTGGGTCGAGCTCATCATCGTCGACTCCTGCGAGAATGTCCTCCTCGTCGTCCTCGACCTGGCCAGTCGCGCCTGCAGAGTCTTCTACCTCGTCATCGTAGCCCCAGTCGACGAGATGCTCGTCGTCGTCCATCGTCAGGCTGTCGATGACGACCGCAGACACGCGACGAGAAGGAAGGGGAGAAGGGCAGGTCAGCTCAACTCGTCCGAACACACTCGAGCGTTTACGACCGCCGCTTTGCTTGGCCGACACTGAAACAAAGGGAGAGTCTACTCACGATAGAGTAGACAAGATCGACGTGTTTACCGGAAGGAAGGGCTGTGGTGGTTGAGGACAGCTTCCGAGCAGGTCAGGTCGTGCGTTCGTCCGCGCGCCAGGCGATCTCAACCTCCCCAGGCTCGTTGGGTCTGCAACAATCACCTGCCCAGCCACACACTCTCTGGCAGATCCAGGCCACACTCACTTGCACCCGGTCGACCTCCTTCTCGTCGTCCGTCCTCTGTAGAGGTTTCCTGCCAAGATTTCCTCCCTGTCTACCCCGTCCCTGTTCCGCCGACCCCAGCGAGCGTCCAACATGTCGTCCCTCCTGCCCCTCACCTCGTCCTCCCTCAACAGCTCATCCCACTCGAGCTCATCCTCACCGCTTCCGTCACTGCGGTATCCGTCCAATGCTGGGTCTTCGTCGTCGTCGTCGATGTTCTCTCTGGGCGGTCGACTCCGCAAGATGGCCAAGTTTGGACGCATGGACTTTGAGCTCGCCTTCTCAAACCTCTGCTGGTTGTGCGTCTCACCAAGGAGAGTGTGAGTACCACTGTATCTCCTGTCTTGCCTCTTCATCTGGGTGCCAGGCTTTGGAAGGATGAGTCGGCAGGGCTGAACGGGTCGGGTCGGCGAGCGACAGAGCTCGCGAGGTTGGCCCTTCCGATCCTGAGCTTGCTCGTCAGCTCGACAAGCTGTCGTGAGGTGCAAGCACCACCAGGCAGATAAAGAGGGGGCACATCACTGCAGGACATCATGTCTGCTGAGTCTCTCTTGTCTCATGGGCCATGGAACGTCGTCTATCCGATGGGCACCTGGCCAGGCTAGGCCAGCTCATCGACCCCAAGCTCGTCGTCCCCTGGCTCGAGCTCACGTCCTCGTAGCATATGCTGACCCACTTGGAACTCCCCGTCACTGCCTCAGGTACCGGAACGTCTATTACCGTGAGCTCAGCTTCGCACTGGACCGTCCAAGCACGAGACAGCTCGAGCTCACCGGCGTTCGCCTGTCCACCGTGTCTTCCCTCCGCAGACAAACAAACCAAGAACCAATGGGCCCGGGACGACCCAGCGATGCTCGTCCTCATCTCTGGATGTCTAGCAGGTCAGTGCCAGTCGTCGTCCATCAGAGCGCATCTGACTCGCCCAGGCGTCGTTGTCTCGAGCCACCATCTCCTCGCCGAGCTGACCGACGCGCTTTGTCCCCCCACCCGACGACTCTCGTGCCCGGTCCAGTGTCCTCGATCGCCTGGTCGATCCTCTACTCGTACTCGACGTTCCAAACCCTCAGCACAACTCTCCTCATGGTCTTCCGTGACTTTCTCCTCTCCTCCGCCGTCATCGCGACCGTCTTCTGGTCCGTCCCTGCTCCTCAGGAAAGCCGCCACTTCTCAAACTGATCGTTGCTTTCTCCCTTTCTCCCTTACCCTGTGCCCTAGGTTCCTCACCAACTCTCTCCTCCTCTCCCCACCGACGCACTCGTCCTCCTCGGACGCCAAGGTAGAGTGGAGCTTCGCCTTCGACGTCGCCGTCAACGCGTTCTTCTGCTTCTTCCTCTGGATCTACGGACTCCAGTTCATCCTCTACGGGCTCGTGACAAGAGAGTCAGTCC
>BTPH01000117.1:26644-105721 GCA_036245725.1 Mrakia hoshinonis
CCTTTCTCTCTCTCTCTCAATCCGCCCTATTCTCCCTCTGCTCTGTGTTTGCTCTTGGTCCCGTATATCCTGACGTTGAACCTCGTCTTTTGCCTGCTGCTGCAGCAACTGGGTCTGTCTCTGGCTCGGCAACTCGATCTGGCTCGCTGCGCTGTCGCAGTACATCTACATCACCTACCTCGGTTTCGCAGCTCTGCCGTTCATCATCCGGTCGGAACTCTTACTCGCACCGTTGCTGCCGGTGTTTGTGGGCTACGTCCTCTCCGTGAGTCCCCCCGGCTCCCTTGCTTCGACCTGGATCTCTTTTTTTCCGGTCAAACAGCCCGCTCAAATCCCATCTCTCCCTTTTCTTTTCCTCGACGGCAGCTACTGGGTTTCAACATGTCGAAAACGGTGTTGGAGGCGTACTTCAGCTAGACGGTTATCTGGGCCAAGGGTTGGTGGGAGGGGAGGGAGAGAGCGGCGATGTGCTAGATGCAGATGCTGTTTTCCTCTTTCACAAACAAGGTCAGAATGGAAGACAGACACTGTATGTGGAGCGGATACGGCTCGAATAGTAAGTAAGACTCAACAGAGGTAAAGTAGATCTAAGAGGGACAAGACAGGACAGGACAGGACAGGACAGGACGACCAGACAAGCAGGGAGGATAGACGAAGGGCGAACGAAGGAGCGTGGGTTAACAAAGTCTATGGACAAAGAAGAACAGGACCGAGAACGAAAGAGCCGCATGAAAGAAGAAGTCGTGATTAGTCTAAAAGAGCCGAGCGTTCGACAAGAGAAGTAAGTAAGGGCGCATAGGCCGGCGGGACTGCTCAAGGAGGGACCCTAACCCATTCCCACGTCCCCCTCGCTCACGTCCCCGGGAACGGCTTCTGCCCCAACTCCCCCCTCATCGCATACCTCTGCTCACAACTCGGCACCACTACCACCTCCTTACAGAACCCGCTGTCCTCCCTGATCGCCCCCAACGGCAAAAACACCTGTGGCTGGCCCCCCTGGACCAACACGCTCAGCTGGCCCGCAGAGTTGACGGTCGATCGCGAGCAGGTGAGGGTGTTGATCACGGTGGTCCCGGCTGGGTAGGAGGTAGGGACGGTGAGCATGGATCCGGAGGATTGGGAGGAGCCCCGGTTGGTGAGCACGGAGAGGAGCGGGTATTTCGAGAGGACGATCTCGTTGGAGGTGGTGGAGACGGAGAAGGCTTTCGAGGTGTAGAAGGTGGAGGAGAAGGTCGAGCTGGGATGTGGAGGGCCCAAGGTCAGGTCGTCTGTTCTGAGGAGGATAGTCTGGAAGCGAAGGTAGCAGAGGACGACTCACGCGGCTTTCCGAATGGCATTGGCCTTGGCGACGAAGAGGTACATGGCTGCGTTCGTGTCGTATGCCGAGTTACCGAGTGTCCAGAGGGCTTCTCGGTTGTTCGGGTCGTCGCCTGGCGGGGACAAAGCCGCGATGGACGATCAGCAGGGATCAAGGGGGACGTGACAAGACGCTGCACGTACCTCCGCTGGCGTTCTGCTCGTCTCCGTAGTACCAGATCGGCATCCCGTCGGCAATAAAGGGGAAGAGGAACATGTTGAGAAGCAGTGCACTGTCCTGTGTCAAGGCTCGAGCGCGAGGGACTGAGAGACGTAAAAGACGAGAAGGCATCAGCAAGGGTTCTGGCGAGTCTAAGCGACCACGATACTGTACGCACAGTCGTGGTTGCTGACGAAATTTCCGAGGACGGTCGAGTCGGTGAACGCGCTGCTGATGGTCCCGACCATGTTCGCGAGCTCGCCCATCGAACCAGACGTGGACTGGAACGCGCGACGCAGCGGGTACCAGAGCGGGAAGTTGAGCGCCTAGTGATCGCAAAAGATGAGCAGGGGAGGTCAGATCAGATCTCAATGTTGCGTAGAGCACGAGATTGGCTGGCTCGGTCCGCGACGTACCGAGTCGAGTGTAGGCTGGTACTTTTTGACGCGCTGAGGGTCTGCGTATGCGGGAAACGATGCGGTAGGTCAGTACGATCACTTGAACGGGAGCACCTAGCAGGCGAGATCATGCAGTCCGAGCAGAGCTGACCTCCATCGAGCACCTCAGCCATCGTGAACGTGTTTGCTGCTGTCTGCAACCCAGGCCAGAAGTCAAAGTTGACGTGCTTGGCCGCGTCGATCCGGAACCCGTCGATCTGATACGTCGACACGAGCGTCTTGATGTAGTCGTAGATCAAAGTCTGCACTCGCGTCGACTCGGTGTTAAGATCAGGGAGGATGGTCATGGCAGGATCTCCGATCCAGCCTGACAAGTGGATCGGCACAGTGAAAAGCGTCAGCGGCGGCAAAATGGCATGGGCTCTCGGCTGCGGACGTACAGTTCTGTACACTTGCGTCGTTGTTGTAGTTGATGACGCATCGAGGGTGATAGTCGCCAGGCTGACAAACGAAAAGTAAGTGCTGTCAGCAATCTGGAGCCGAGAACCGCCGTCAACCAGAGTGGATCAGCTCACTTGATTGAGCACTCCGTACGTCCCATCCGTTGCAGTCGGACTACTCCGTCCGACTGTCGGGTCCCAGACCGAGTTTGAAGCGGGCAGCGACCATGCGACATCGTTCACGATCAGGTCGACCTGGGAAGATCCAACGGGGTCGTGAGCTCGAGCACATGCCAGGACCACCAACCAAAAATGCCCAAACCACTGCTTACCATCAAGGCCATTCCCCGACCATGCAGTGCGTCCGCAAGCGCCTTGAACTCTTCTGGCGTGCCAGACAGAGCTGTTTCCGGACCGCAAGCAAGCAGGACGCGTTTAGCCTCTTCGCGTTCGCGTTCGCGTTTCAGCTCGCCACCCATCCCGATTCGGGGACTCACCGAACAAGTTCGCCGGCCAATAGCCGTGGTAGGCCGCGTTCGAGTCGAGGTTCTGCACGATTGGCGAGATCCATATCGAGTCTGTTGTTGATCACCAACGAAGGGAGAGGAGAAGGCGAAGGTTTCGATGTGTTGGTTGCGGGGCACACAAAAGGTCAGCTTGGCCCTGTCTGCTCGTCGGACGCCTCCGATTCCTTGCTCGCGTCCGGAGAGGGACGCACCAAAGCCCATCCCTTGGATGTAGTCGAGCTTGTTGATGATCCCACCTGAGAGCGAGAGGAGATCGAGGGTGTCAGCAAGGCGTGACGCAGGACGAGCGGCGAGAGGCAGGTAGATGTTGAGCTCACCCCAGCTGCCTCCGCACTTGACAAAGTCAGACGGGACACAACGGGGTTGGGACCCATTCGTGGTCGCGTATCGACTGAGAGAAGAGGAAAGTGTCAGTACGGTGAGCGGATGGAGTGTCTGTAGAAGTGTCGGACTTACTCTGTGACGAGCTAAGGGACGAGAGACAAGGGGTTCGGTCAGCTCCACCGTCGGAAGCTCGCAGGCCCGTCGTATGGTCGTATATAGCTAGCTCAGCCTCTCAAAGCAAGATATACGTAGACGCACCTATGGCAGACCATCCAACGATCACACAAGACCAGGTTCCTATCGGTCAGCGTCCCAGTCCAGATCGCTATCTCCCTCCCGACCCAAGCTCTTCGAGCTCACCACCTCTGCCCTCTCTCGTCCTCGCCCATCCACTCTCGAAGCAGACCTGGACTGACCTGATAGATCGACCTCTTCCTCCACTCCTCCTTGCTCAGCGCTTGCACTCGTCCGACTATACACAGCACCACCACCGCCCAGATCAGAGAAGTCGCCCGCCGCCCGAGGCCCAGCCTCGAGCTCGTCCGGCCATGTCCACGTTCAAGCCCGCTCGCAGGCATACGATGTTTGGAGGATCGACAGATGAGAGGAGAGATGAAGAGAAGGTGCGCTCGGGTGGAGCAGGTGAAGTGGTGAAAGGAGCGTGGAGGGAATTAAAAGCGAGCGAGGCGAGGTGGGGTGGATTGGCGTTGGAGCGAGAGAGGAAAGGAAGCTCTCGAAGCAGAAGCCAAAGTCGCGACGAGAGGGTGTGATCGAGAACCAAACCTTGAATGCTCCGAGTCGATGAGATGGGCCGACGATTGGTGCGTAGACGAGGGTTGATGGGCGAGAGCAAGTCCATAGCATTGCGCGGTATAGGATTGTAAAACGAAGGTGGCCGGAGTGGAAAAAAAAAATGGAGAGAAAAAAAAAAAAGAAGCGAAGTTCAAGCAAAACCTAGGACGCGCCGGTCCCTACATCCAGAGCGCACAACAATTTCGAACCCCAGCACTACATACAAACCCTACAACAGACCCAAACCCGAAAGCTCCTTTCCCCTCCCAGTCTAGTGATCCACCAACTGTCCCCTCGCATCCAGGAACGTCTCCGGCGCCGGGTTGTTGTACCTCGCCGTCCTCGCGTCCCCATCCTCATCGTCCGACTCGCTGTCCCTCCTCTTTGGCACCGCTCCGTACCCCCACTGGCTCGCTCCGAACGCGGCGGCTCCTCCGAGCGCGATAGGTCCTGCTGCGGTCGCGGGGACGCCGAGGAAGGGATTCTGTGCTGGGGGTGGGGTGACGCCGGTGTAGACTGGGCCGTGTGCTGTCTGGGCTTGGGACATGACGGGGGCGTTCTGGATGAGCGAAGTGGAAAGGGAAAGGTCAGTCAAGAAGAGGAGGGAGAGAAAAGAAGTATGAGGACGTACGGCCGGCGCACTGACGCCTTGACTTGCTGCACCTGCTGCACCTGATCCTCCTCCCGCTGCCCCTGCACCGACTGCCGCCCCTGCTCCGGCAGCAGCAGCGCCCGTGACGCCCAAAGCGGTCGCACCACCTGCCCCAAGTCCTCCACCACCTCCCACACCCGAACCAGCACCAGCTCCACTCGCCCCTGCCGCTCCTGCGCCGCCAAACAACGAGCTCTTGACGGCAAAGATGCCCAGTCCGGCCAGCATCGCCGCTCCAAAGACGGAGCCGACTACGGCGCCTGCGATGGCTCCTCCGCTGAGCTTTTTGGCGGGTTGGGCGGCAGCAGCACCGACGACCGCAGGTGTAGCAGAGGGTGAGGGCGATGAGGTGGACGGGACGAGAACGGCAGTCGAGGAGACGACGAGAGAGGAGAAGGTCGATCCGAGCGAGTTTGTCGAAACCACCAGGGAGGAGACTACGGCGTTGGAAGTGATAGAGACGACGACAGGCGTGACGAGAGCCGAAGCTGGCGCTTGCGCCTGGGTGGTCTCAGTCGCTGGCGAGGTCTCGGTAGCGGCCGAGGCGACGAGAGGCTGAGCTGTCTGCTGAGCGGCCTGCGAAGTCGGGGCCGTCTGCTCTTGCGGCTCGAGAGAGCGAGTGAGGGCGTCTGGCTGCGGCTGGGTGGCGGTCGCCTCCTGTGACCCGATCGCAGGTTGGGTCTCGGCTGACTGGGTGGCGAGAGCCGCAGGAGCGACGGTTTGGGATGCGGTAGCGATTTGTTCGGTCGCGGTCGACGAAGGAGCAAGTGCGAGCTCCTGTTCGGTCGGAAGAGCCGAGGCGGAGGGAGAAGCAGCACTGTTGGTACTGAACCGGGAAGATACGTCGCAGCACGGTCAGTCAGCCGGTCTGCTCTGAAGCGCAAATTGGGTTCTCGTATGGGCAAAAAGACGACCTACGCTGCGGGGCTAGTGGCAGATACGGTTCCTGGCGTGGATGTAGTGGCCGGCTCGGAGACGGTGTCCGAGACGGTGACGGCCGGAACGGAAACGGTTCCTGTGGGCGAGGTCGAAGCAGTTGTCGGACTCGACACGGTTGGCGGAGCCGAGGAGGTCACCACCGGGTCGGAGACAGTGAGCGGCTGGGAAGATGTTCCTGGCAGCGACGACAGGACTGGAGCCGACGACGTGATGATGGGCTCGAATGAAGTCCCAGGAGGGGACGAAGAAGTGATTGCGGGCTGCGAAGATGTCCCAGGGATGGATGTCGAGATCGGCTGGGACGAGGTGATAGGCTGGGAGGACGTGGGCGGCACCGAAGATGAGATCGGCTGGGAACTCGTGATGGGCTGCGAAGAGGTGATCGGGATCGAAGTCGAGATTGGTACAGAGATCGTGATCGGCTGCGAGGACGTAATCGAAGACGAGAAGATGGAGGACGACGAGCTTGAGCTGGACGAGGACGAGGACGTCGGGATTGAGATCGAGATGGTACCGGAGACGGAGCTGGACGACGACGACGAGGAAGAGCTCGAGGAGGAGGAGGAGGAAGAGCTCGACGAGGACGAGATCGAGTCCGAGATGGTGATTGACGACGAGATGGAGGATGAAATTGACGATGAACTCGACACGGACGATCTGCGATATAGGAGAGCGTGATGCCGTCAGTCTCGGATTGCGAAGAGCAGAGACAATGAGCCGGCACTCACGAGACCGGGACGGAGACGCAAGCACTGGGGGTGACAGTCGTGTAACCCGAGAAGACCGAGTACGCCGAGGTCAAGGTCGGGCTGGGCGCGAGGGTCGAGTACGTGTAGACCGAGTAGCTGGTAATGGTCGACCCGGCCGTCTTTGTACCAGAGGCGAGGACAATGTCGTCTCCCTCTCCAGAGCAGAACGTGCACGATCCGGTGGCACCGTCCCCTTGATCTGGGCAGTAGGCGCAGCAGTCAGGGAAGTCCGGCTGACCATCTCCTGGGCAGCTGGTCGGGGGCGAGACAAGCGACGCGAGGATCAGCACTCGGGTCAGAGAGCTTGTGCGGACGTCGCTCGCTGGCTGTGACTGACCAGAAGGTAGTGCTTCCCAATCCTCCGTACTCGTATGGACGGTTGAGACAGCAATTATCCGTCTGGGGGTTGTAGACCTTGCAGCCTGGATCGTTGCTGCACGGGACCTGCTCCTGCCTCTTGAGCAGCTCTGCCTTTCTGGGCACCGAGGTCGGGAAGGCTCGAGCAGCTCGTCGCTGAGGAGGAGAGACGGATTGACACCCAACCGTTTGGACGGTGTTGGTGACACTAGGACGGAGACATCCGGAGCAACGCGTCAGTCGACCAGTCGAACGAAGACGAGGTCAGACAGAGGGAAGGTGTGACTGACAAAGTAGAGTAGTACTGCCTGTCCGAGTAGGTGGTGAACAGCGTCGTGGTCATGGGGACGAAGACCGCGCTCGAGGTGGGCGTGCCGTAGGAGCACGAGAGAGACATGGTCGGTGACTTGAGGCGACTCGGACCAGTTGAGGTGTTGGGGCTGAGAAGACGCTGGTTGATGAGTGGGGGGGAAGTCGGTGGAGGTTGGATGTCGAGAGAAGTCTTTGATACTCTTGGCTCGTGAAGGCGGGTTGGATGGTCCTGAGACCAGGGCAGGGCCATCGAGGAAGCGAACAAGAACGGCACGGGAGGCAGTCTTCAGACACGGCTTGCTCGCCAAAGCCCTGGAAGCCTCGACCGCCAAGCAGCGGACGCATTCTTCAGCCTCAGATGCATCGCCTCGGCCATCTCGGGCTGTGTCGGACAAGACAGAAGGACGGTCGGACGGGCATGTGCGACGGCGGAGGCGAGCAAGGAACGGCGGGAAGCACTCGACGGAGGCGGTGAGCTTCGACCGTGCCTGACTTTGCTCCCGAGGTCAGTCACCTCCGTCAGCAACAAAGATGCTTCTTTGGTCGTGAACGCTGTTCGAAGAGAGATGAGCTGTCCTTTCTCATCTCGAGTCGACTCGGCTGATTTGAGTGTGTGTGCTGATGTCGGTCCGACGGCGGACTCGGGCCGTCAGCCCACCCGAAACTCGAGCTCACCTCTCCTCTCCTCCTAGCTGCTCGCAAACGTCCATCCTCAACTCAGTCCGCTCGCCTCATCTGCTCATCATGGTCCAAACGTGTCTCGTCCGAGGATCCATCAGTGCGTGCTCGCTCCAGCGTCAGGCTCAGAGGACTGGCACTGAAGACAGCTGAGCTCGAGCTCACCCTCTTCTCAACGTTCGCTCGCTCCCTTGACCAGACATTGACGAGTTCTTCCATCTCCCGCACATCGTAAGCCTGACGTTTGCCTCAACCTGGACCAGACTGTCTGGAAGCTGATCCGCTCCGCATCTGTCTAATCAGGTCAAGCCGGGAGAAACCATCTCGTCAACCTCGCTCTCTCGCCGAGCCGGCGGAAAGGTCAGCCTCGGTTCACGTCGCCCGCATGTCCCGTCGATCGAGTTCCGACTGACCATCTTCGTACTATCTCTGGTACCTAGGGCGCCAACCAAGCCTGCTCTGTTGCCCGCGCAGGAGGGGCTGTCCACCTCAAGGGAGCCGTCGGCGAGGATGGCGTCTGGGTCAAAAACCTCCTCACCTCCTACGGCGTAGACGCGTCGGGCGTCGATGTCCAAAAGGAGTCCGTCACCGGACGAGCCATCATCCAGCTCGACGTAGAAGGAGAGAACTGCATCATCCTCCACGCCGGAGCCAACCACGCCTCCCTCCCCCGACCGACCACGCCGCTCTCGGCCTCGTACCAATACCTCCTCCTGCAGAACGAGATCCCCCTCGAGGAGACGATCCACTACCTCTCGCTCACCTCGGGATCTGTCTCCTCACCACCGGTCTGTGCGGTCTTCAACCCGTCCCCGATGCTGTCCCCGTCCGAGATCGCCGCCTTCCCCTGGTCCAACCTCGGCTGGCTCGCCGTCAACGAAGGCGAGATGGAGGAGCTTCTCCGTCATCTTGGCTCTTCCGCCAAAGAGGTTCCCACTAAGGACGACAAGGTCACCTACGTGGGCGACCTGTCTTCCTTCGGAGGGTCCAAGCACGAGGAGAAGATGGCCGAACTCAAGTCGACCCTCGAGCCTGGTCTCCTCGCTCTTTCGCAACACCCGTCGTTCATCTCGTCGGAGGGGATCTCACCCAACATCATCCTCACGCTTGGTTCGGCAGGGTCTTTGGCTCTTTTGCCGCCGTCGGGGAAGAGGAAGGACGGAGCGTACACGATCATCTTCACGCCGTCGTGCAAGCTCCAAGGGACGATCAGGGACACGACCGGGGCCGGAGATTGTTTCACGGGGTTCTTTGTTGGTGGCCTGATGGAGCGAGAGACGGTTCGAGGCGCGGAGAGGGAGGTGGAGGATGTGCGTGAGGCGTTGAGGGTTTGCACGCAGGTGAGTCCGTCGTGGTCGTGGATGAGCGGATCTTGAAGGTGGTGGGACTGATTGGAAATCTCTCTTTTGATGTTGTGCAGGCTGCTGGAATGTGTGTGGAGAGGCATGGCGCACAGGAGGCGGTGCCGACGATGGAAGAGGTCAGGGAGCGGTTGGCGTCGCTGGCTTGAAACAGGGACGGGGAAAGATGTCTGCATGTGCTGTAGACAGAACTCGCTGATGGTTTCGGTCGAAAAAGTCATCATGCAATACAGAGAGGAATAAAGAAAGAAGGCCGTCTTGGACGTCGTAGGACGCGACTGGACCAATGGTCAAGCTCGCAGGCGAAGACTGGACTCAAGCTCGCTCCTGGAACCACTCGACAGACACCGTACGGCATAGCTACCCGGTGCTTTTGTTTCCCCCGTCAGATATCTGCTTGAATACACGACCTCCTCCGATGCAGGTCCCCAGTTAGTATGGCCCCGTCGGTCCTCTCTCGCCAGCTCGACGCTGCCGCCCTCTCTTGGGTAGCGACCCACCTCCGAAGCGACGCCGGTTCCTCTCACGGATGGAGAGTATACGCAGATGCTGCTCGGAGGGTAGATCACCGAGATGAGCGGCCGAGACCAAGGGCTGAGGGAGAGAGCCGACGAAGGTGAGGGGAGGAGGGAGGCCGAGGTCGTCGCTCTGTGGTCGTCGGATTATCCTCAAGATCATCATCGGGGAAACATGGCACCTGCTACGCAGGCTCGAGAGCAAGCATCGCCACCCGAGAGAGTATAGTTGATCGCTCTCCCGGGCGACTCATGCGTCGTCGTCGTTAGCGGACCGACCCACGGTCGACCCGTTTTGCTCCCTCTCGGTTCGAGCTGCCTCCCAACTGCCTCCTTCCTCGCCTCGCCGACAATGCTCTCCCGCGTCCTCCCCTCCGCCTCGCGCGCTGCCCCCTCTCTCGCCCGAGCTTACGCGTCTGCCTCCCACGGTGGGGCTGTCGCCAAGCCTGTGCGAACGTTCAACGTTCCTGCGTGGGGGTCTGGCAAGATCCCCATGTTCGGGGAGACGCCTATCGACGAGGCCGTCATCAGAGACCACTTTGTCGTCACAGAGTGGTCAAAGGACCTCGCTACCATCAAGGGGCACGCTCCCGGTAAGTAAGACGTCCCCTCAGGAGAGTAGGGCGTGAGCTGACCTGTTGTCTTGCGTGCCGTGCAGAGGCGACTGAGCTCTGGAGGAAGATCTCGTGCGTCGTTTCCCTGTCTCCTCTTCCGGCGTCTTCTGGGCGGCCTCGACTGACCTCGTAGGGTGGTTGTGCAGGTTCTACATTGCGATCCCTGTCTCTATCGCGATGGGCATCTTTGCGTACAGGAAGGAGTCGGAGCACTTGGCTCACATTGACCACGAGATGTCAGTCCCCACCCGTCCCTTCCGCCTCCTCTTCTGTCGCTTGCCGAGTCAGGCGCTTTCACTCGCTGCTGGCTCCGTGCTCACGGGTCAGCCCGACGAGGTCACCTTGATCTCGTGCGCGTGAGCAAGGTTGCTCTGTGCGCCTTGCTCAACTGGCGAGCTCGTTCGGTTGAGCTCTGGGAAGGAGCCGCCGAGGTCACCCTGAAAAGGACCGCCTGATAGGCCCGAGCTCGCTGGCCACCGGCCGTCGCACGACATCTGTGTGCTGGGTAGCGGTCAGACGAAACAGTCCAAGACATCCCGCGCCACTCCGTTCCTCTGCCCATCGTTGAGTCTACCGGGCCGAGAGCTGACCTTCGCCTTCCCTTCCCACTTGTCGTTGCTCGCATCCGTTGCCGCTCCTAGTGCCGAGAACGGAGGAGTGCCTCCCGAGAGGACCAACTACGAATACAACGTCATGCGAAAGAGGGTACGTCCAATCTTGTCGCTGCTGACTTACACCTGTATGCAGAAGCTGACTCTGTCCTCCTTCCTCTTCGCCCCTCCCAGCCTCTTCCCTGGTATGCCCCGCAGACGCCCCTCCCTCCTACCGGTAAGCTTCGTCTGGCTAACAACGCCTTTCTTTTTTGTCTCTCTTGTACAGGAACGGAAACCAGGTTCGTCCGTCTCTGATCTGCCTGTCTTCTCAAGCCTGCCCCGCACTCGCTGACATCCGCTCTCATGATACTTGCTGCAGTCGCTGTTCCACAACGACAGGGTTAACGTCCGAGCCTCGGAGGAGTTCGGTGGAGAGTAAACTCGCCGTCGGCTTGTGCAAGGGTCTGGGGTTCACGGGAGGGCGACCGGGGGAGAAGGAGAGCGCGTTACATACCGGACGTTGGGGCTGCTCACGAGGAGACAAGGGAGAGGGATTGAAGATACATCGGCAGAATGCTTTCGTTTCACATCGCGAGCACTGCAGAAAGAACGGCCGGCCCAACAGATGACTGGAAGCGCTGGGTGACCTTGTCCAGGACGCGCCGTATGGTGAGGCCACGCGCAAGAGGAGCAATGCTCGCGAGTATCTCTGGACGCAGTCGGATGTGTGATTTACCCGCTTGTCTTGTACGAAAAGGAAGAGGACGAGGTGTATGCCGAGCGAAGGATAACGCTTCGCCTGTGCGGCTGCCACCACGATGATCCGCGGGCCGAGCGTTCGCCCCGGAGGCGAGCCAGACGTCGCTTGTCACCCAGCACCCACCCTCCAAAGTACCCACCACCGCCCCACCCCTCGTACGTCCGTTACAGTCTTGTCGAGCTCCACAGTCTGCTCTTGCCCATCTGAGTCTGGGCTGACCTCTGCTCGCCGCCTGCTGCTTGCCATCTCCTCCGCCGACCTCGCGTGTGTCCGTCTCCCAGCGTTCCAGCACGATGGCGTCTGGACTTCAAAAGATGAAGCTGGGACGAAAGTACCCGCAGATCCCTGCTAACGACATGGACGACATCATCAACAAGTTTGCGTGAGTACAGCTGCTGATGTCGGAGCAGAGAGGCAAGGGAGTTCGTGGACATAGCTCACCCCTTCTCCCTCCTCCCTCCTTCCTCATGCCTTTGACCTTCTCGCTCTGTCACATATATCTGCCTCTCGATACCTCGGTCACACCTCTACTTCGTGCGCTCACTCACCTCAAACCAACGCTGCTCCATTCCTCGTCCGCTCGGATGCTTTGGACTCTGCCTCTACCAGCAAGATCGATGTCGAGGAGAAGGGCTCGCTCGACAAAGCATCCGTCATCGCAGGACTCGAGGCAGCAGGAGAGGGTGACTACGACCAGGTACGTTCCAGCAGATAGCTAAGAGGTTGGGCGAGGGGAACTGAGTACACAGGGCGGATGGAGGAGATGGTGCCGAGCTCGCCGGCCGAGACTGATGACGACTCTCCCTCCGACCTTGCGCGCACGCCAGATCCGAGAGACCCTCAAGACGGTCGACATTGACTCTTCGGGACGAGTAGAGCTCGAGGACTGGGTCGCGGTACGTCCTTACGCTCCCTCCTGTCCGGTCGGCTGGCCGCGAGCTCAACGACGGAGCTGACCTCCGTCCTCGTCCTCGCTCTGTCTTCACCTCCTCGATCGTGCTCATACGTCAAATAGCTCGTAACTGCTCTTCGCGAAACGTCGACGCCCATTTTGGCTACCAAGGGAGGCAAGGTCGCGACCAAGGGATCGGCCGGCAGCAACGCCCAGCACACCATGTCCGAGGACGAGAGGAGCAGTTTCACGAACCACATCAACGGGGTAAGTCAAAGAGATCAATCGACGTACTGTAGAAAGGCAATACTCAAGCCGCTGACATAAGCTTGTCATGTGTTTTCCAGGTCCTCGCCGGAGACAAGGACATCGGCCACCTGCTCCCCATCCCCGAGCACACGATGCAGCTGTTCGACGAGTGCAGAGGTACGTCAGATCGCCTTCCACCTCACAAGGGAGTATGTCGCTGACCCTCGGACTTCTTGCACTCTCCGATAGACGGTCTCATCCTTTGCAAGCTGATCAACGACTCTGTGCCCGACACGATTGACGAGCGAGTGCTCAACAAGCCGGGGACCTTCAAGGGCAAGCCGAAGGCGCTGAACGCGTTCCAGATCACGGAGAACAACAACATTGTCATCACCTCGTCCAAGGGTATCGGATGCTCGGTCGTCAACATCGGACCGCAGGACATTGCCAACGGAACCGAGCACCTCATCCTCGGACTCATCTGGCAGATCATCCGACGAGGACTGCTCTCAAAGATCGACATCAAGAACCACCCAGAGCTGTACCGTCTGCTCGACGACGGAGAAACGCTCGAGGAGTTCCTCCGCCTGCCGCCCGACCAGATCCTCCTCCGATGGTTCAACTACCACCTCAAGGCGGCAGGATGGGCCCGAAAGGTCAACAACTTTTCAAAGGACGTCAGCGACGGAGAAAACTACGCCGTCCTGCTCAACCAGCTCAAGCCCGAGCAGTGCTCGCGTGCGCCGCTTCAGACAAAGGACCTCCACCAGCGAGCCGAGGAGGTGCTCCAGAACGCGGACAGGATCGGGTGCAGGAAGTACCTGACCCCGTCGTCGCTTGTCGCCGGAAACCCGAAGCTCAACCTGGCCTTTGTGGCCCACCTGTTCAACACGTGGCCTGGACTCGAGCCGCTCGAGGAGAGCGAGGCACCTCCTCCCGTCGAGGACTTTGACGCCGAGGGCGAACGCGAAGCCCGAGTATTCACGCTCTGGCTCAACTCGCTCGACGTCGAGCCGGGAGTGTACAACCTGTTCGAGGACCTCAAGGACGGGTCCGTCATTCTCCAGGCGTTCGACAAGGTTGTCCCCGGCTCGGTCATCTGGCGTCGGGTCACCAAGCCCAAGGAGGGCCAGGAACTGTCGCGTTTCAAGGCTGTCGAGAACACAAACTACGCCGTCGACCTCGCGTCCGCAAACGGGATGATGATGGTCGGCATCCAAGGGGCCGACATCGTCGACGGGACAAAGACGCTCGTACTCGGCCTCGTGTGGCAGCTGATGCGGCTCAACATTGACAAGACGCTCGCGAGTCTGTCGAGGAACGGCAAGGGTGTGACGGACACGGAGATTGTTAAGTGGGCGAACGAGACGGTCAAGAAGGCGGGCAAGACGACGTCGATGAGGAGTCTGAGGGACCCGTCGTTGAGGAACGGACACTTTTTCCTCGATCTCGTGGACTGCCTCCGACCGGGGATCGTCGACCAGAGCTTGGTCGAGCCGGGGAAGAACGAGGACGAGTGCAAGCTCAACGGTCAGCCCACCGTCCTGTCTTCGTCACATCCAGTCACGCTTCGAGGACTGACCTCTTTTCCTTTCTACCCTCAGCCCGACTCGCCATCTCGGTCCTCCGAAAGTTGGGTGGAGTCGTGTTCGTTGTCGCAGAGGATCTCGTCGAGGAGAAGGCAAAGCTCCGGCTGACGTTCGGTGAGCACCGTCCCATCTCCTGCGCTGTCTGATTTGCCTCGCTGACACGTCTCCTCCTTCTCGTTCCAGTCGCCGCCATCATGGCTCACTCGACGAGCGCCTAAGCACACGCCTCTCACCGGGTGAGCTCACCCCTGAGCTTGTACAACGACTTTACTTTTGTGCTCGCTACACTTGCTCTCTCAAGCCTATACCTTCATCCGTCCACTTCAGCTCCCTCTTTCTTTCTAAACTAGTGCCCTCGCGATCTGAATGCCTTGACGACCTCTCTCCACCCGACCTGGACGGACGCCGCGGGTCGGATAGGCAGACGCGAACCTCGGACGACATACTTAGCAACGACGTGTCGGTCGGACGAACCAGCGTATCGGACGAGCTCACCGACGAAACAAGGTGTGACTCGCGACCGCATGGGATGAGCCAAGTCGAGCCACTCGCTTCCATCGTCCAATCGGAGGCAGGGGTCGGGACTGCGTGCACCATGCTGAGCTCGTTCCTCCTTCCCCCTCACCCCCTCTGGAACCACACCACCACCTACTTAGGCGCACTCACGACCTCGAGACGAGCCACAGTCGGATGCCAACATGTCGATCCACATCATGAAGAAGGACCTCAACAACGTGAGTTCGTGCTTGTCTCCTCCCTCGATGGGACGCGTGCGTGCGCCTGCTGCGGGGGAACGGGGACTTTTCGACCAGGTCCGTTCTTATCAGATCTGACGCTTCCCCTCCTCCCCTCCTTCTCCTTCTTCCCATCCCGGTTCAACGATGGACCAGCCGTACTTCGCGTGTGTCTCCATCTCTCCCTCCTCTTGACACCCCTCCCACGCACCCACTGACTTTTCGTCTGTCTGTCCTGTCCACACGCAAACAAACGCAGGGATCTCCTCCACCACCACCAGCTCACCACCTCCCTCTGTCTCGTCCTCTACGCCTCCCTCTTCTGCCTCGTGATCCTCCCGTTCTCGATCCTCCATTTCATCCCTGACCGCACTTGTCGAACGAGCTCACGCTCCCGGGCGTGGGCTATGAGAGCGAGGCGGTGGGCTTCGGGGAGGTGGGTCCTTTCCCTTGGCCGAGCGAAGGAGGGAGTGAGCTCGCGTCGATGGAACTGGGATCTGAGAGGGAACAGAGGCTTGCTCTCGTTGTTCCTCCTCCTCGCGATCTACGACTTCTTGGCGTGTTTCGTGAGTCCCCCCCTCTCCCCCTTCCCTCTTATCTCCTCCTTCTCTCGTGCATGACGCGTGGTGTGGTGTGGTGTGGTATGACAGGTGGGGACCAACCCAACAACGGATCCAGGGTTGTTCGCTGTGCGTTTGTCTCCTCGCTCCCCTTTCTCCTTGCACGCGCACGCGAGCTGACGTGTGTGCGTGTGGTGTGGTGGATAAAAGATGCCGAAACATCGTCTGATAGCGAACCGAGCGGGGAATCTGTGCTTTGCCCAGGTGAGTGCAGTGAGCTTTCGCTCGAGCTCGCACCGACGCCCGCGCGTCCGAACCGGTGTAATCTGATCCTCCGATTCGTGCCTTGCGACCGCTCACTAGCTCCCCCTGATCATGCTCCTCGTCACCCGAAAAAACGCCCTCGCCTCCCTCACCGGCGCCTCCCTCCCCTCGCTCGTCTTCCTCCACCGCTGGATCGGCTGGTCGACCTTCTTCCTCGGTTTCGTCCACATCGGGATCTACGGCTCCTACGCTGTCAACCCAGCAGATAACTTTGCCTATCTCAGAGCGGCACTGGGGAAGGGGTACTACCTCTGGGGGCTCGTCGCGGCGGGGGCGTTTGGGGTGGTGGTGGGGGGGAGTGTACCTTGGGTGAGGAGACGGTGGCATGAGGTGTTCTTGGTGAGTCATGTACTGGGGAGCGTGGTGTTCTTTGGGAGTTGTGTGTTTCATTGGTCAGTCCCTTCCTCATCTCATCTCATCTCACGATCTCGTCTCTCCCGGACTCGACGAAAGGTCGGTCGAGCTGGCTGGCTGACGTTTTTTTTTCTTGCGTCATGGGAAACGAAGGAAACCCCGCAAGATCTGGCCCCTGCTCGCGATCGCCATCTACGCTTCGACACGACTGCACCGCGTGTTTCTCCTCGTCCACACGCATATCCTGGCGCCGCTCGAGGCCCGCCTTCGATCGGACCAGAAATCTTCGGTCAAGGATCTCGTCGGGACGATGGGTCCAGCGAATGCGGTGGTGGAGGTGTTGGATGAGCGGGCGATGCGGATCGAGGTCGAGGTGGCTGAAGGGGTGAGGTGGGAGGCTGGGCAATGGGTCCTGCTGAGCTTTGTCGGGAAGGGATTGGGGCGGGGAGAATGGTGAGTCTTCATGTCCCCGCTCTTGTCGATCGCCTTCTAGACGTGCGCTGACTTCCCCCGGTAATTGGGCCCTTCTCGACGCCCAGGCATCCCTTCTCGATCGCCTCCTTGCCCTCCCCATCCCGTCCCCCCTCCTCATGCGCCTCCCCTCACTCCTTTCGCTCACCCATCTCGCTCCCCTCCCGCTCACTAACCTCATCCCCCGAAACCCTCCCGCTCCTCTCCTCCCTTCCCCTCACCTCCTCCAATTCACCCCCAGCATCCCTCTACACCCTCCCCGACACCTACCCGCCCAACAACGAGCCCTCCCCAGGGTTAACCAATACCTCCAAGACAAACACCATGTCCTTCATCGTCACGCCGCACTCGTCCCTCACCCGTCGGGTGTACGACCTCGCTCTGTCCCACTCGCACTCTCTTTCTGGCGCCGCCGCCGCGCTGCACACCCCGGTGCTCATCGAAGGGCCGTACGGTGTCCCGCCCCATCTTAAGGGCGCAGAGACGGTCGTCCTTGTGGCAGGAGGGACAGGGATGGCCTATGCGTCGTCTCTCTGGCGACAGCTCGTGAGACATCCTGGGGGGGTGAAGAAGGTGGTGGTTGTGTGGAGCGTGAGGGAGAGACATCATCTCGAGTGGGTCGATCTGGGGTCGCTCGTTGCTGAGAGCAGGGGAGGAGAGGGAGTGAGGGTGGAGACGCATTGGCACTACACGAACCCTCCTTCCTCGCCGGGATACAAGGCAGTAGACGCGGTTGATGGGTTGGTGGAGGCGCACTTGGGGAGGCCGGATCTGCAGAGGATCATCCAGGGTGCGTCGGATGAGGCGGAGGAGGGGAGGGTGCAGGTGATTGTTTGTGGTCCGAAGGGGTTGGCGGATGGGTGTGTGGATGTTGTCGGGGAGGTGTGTGATCCGAGGAGGGTCGGGAGGGGGGAGGAGGGGGGGGATGTGAGGGTCGAGGTTGAGGGTGGGGATTGAACAGATCGGGGTTGGGTGATGGGCTGGAGAAGTAGAGTAGATGTGGGGTAACGACTAGAAACGAAACGGACGCGGATGGATGACTTGTGACAACTCGTTGACCCTCTTACGGCGAGCTCTCGCGCTCTGTTGAGCTTGGGCGAGTCGGGTTGGACAGGCTGAGCGCAGCTTCCAGTTGAGGTAGCGGGTTTGATTTGAAAGACCGAAAGAAGGGGAAGGACTTCAGCGTAGATGGGCGTGCAGGTTGACGAGGACGGTCTGTCTCGAGGCTGTCGTGGCCGGCGGCAAGGCGAGGAAGAAGGGAACGCGAGCTCAACATCGCGTGCTGACCTCCGACCGACCTCGATACGCTCTCGCCTGCCGTCTCAACAGACGGACCACCTGGGAGTAGGCAGTCCTCAGCATGAGCTCAGTACGAATCGGCAACCAGGTCACGCCAGATGGTCCAGAGTCCTCCGACTCGGACTCCCCCAGCGACTGGCTAGCCCAGTGGGACGAGGAGCGCTGGGACAGCGACAAATCGTCCGAGGACTCTGACGCAAGCTTCTGCTACAAGGAGGATCCGCCAGAGACCTTGACAGTCTGCTTCGTGCACCCAGGTAAAAGAGGTGGTGAGTGTAACTCCTGCAGGGCAGGCAACGGTCAAGACTCAGTCCCACCACCGTCCCCTGCGAGCTGACGTTGTTGCGTTTCTCTGCCGCCATCTTTTCGAAGCTATCAGAGTTCTGAGCCACCTCCAACCGCATCACCTCGAGATCGAGTTTGAAGCATGCGCAGACATCGGCGACTTCGGGCCGGATGGCGTGCGGTGTCTGTTCAACGGCCTTCGCGAGCGGTCCCAGCCAGGACACGGTCAGCTGGAGGGATTTCGCCTTCATAGGATCCAAATTTGCATCGGTGGCCTTGGTGGTGACGGAATCTATGATGCGAGTAAGTACATACCTTGTCGGTTAAGCGGGTAGGTGTGATTTGGCTGACCAAGGCGCCTCGGCCCTGTACCCTTTCTTGCAGCCGACGCAGAGCGTAAGTGAACGTGCTCACGAACCGAGACAGATACGATGGGGTCCAAATCTGATCTTTCGCAACCATCTATATCGTCTCCGCCAGGCCCAAGCGCGTGGTGTCTTCCCCTCATCGCCGACGCTCTTTCAAACACCGCCAAGGACCTTCCGCACCTGGACGGGATCGTCCTTGCCGCACATGTGGACGACCGTCGTATTCAAGACCTCTGCAAACTCATACACAATCCGCGCCTGAACGAGATCAACCTGAGAAAGTCCGTCATCGGCTCGCCAACGGGGTTCGTCCGTCTGCTCCAGGCTGTACGCGACCGGATCGTTCTTCATCCAGGGACACTCGAGTCTATAAGCCTTCCCGGATGGCCGGACTGGATGCACTCTGACGAAAACGAGACTCGTCTCGACGATGCCTCGACGCTGGTCCTCGACATCTTGCGGAGGGGGCGGATCGGCCTGTCCACGTTCGCCTTTGACGCCCAGCCCATGTTCGATCCTCGCGATGACTCTGATGGGAATCAATCGCCACTATACGTTGCGATGAAGGAGAACGACTGGTTGGAATTTGCGGACATCTCGGTGGGCTACTACGGCTACCACTTTGACGATCACCACCTCGAGGCTCACTTCAAACGCAACAAGCATCGATCAGACATGGCCCAGCTCTCCGCATGTGGACTCATCGCTCCGGCACGCGTGCTGCTTTTCGCTCGGCCTGGAACCAACTCCGACGGGAACGGAAGACGACTGCGCCGGACCTTCCTCTGCCTCCCAGGCGAAGTCGTCAACCTGATCCTCAACGAGCTCGCCGACGCTCTTACCACCGATTGGAGGCTCTGCTTTTATTCATGGAATCCTGTGTCTTACCGGGGAAGAGACGAACAACCGGCAAAAGTCGCGGTGCTCAGCCGTCGCCAGATCCGGACTCTCCTCGCCTACGCCGGCGATCTGGGTACGACGCGACGGGAGCGCGAGGACGGATGGACAGACCGCTTCCTCGGCGAAATGGACTGCTACAGGTGGGAGCCGTAGCTTCGTCGAGAGAACCCCATCAAAATCACGCGTCGATCACCATCCCGCCTCTATCTCCCTCGTCGCTCGAAACCCACCCTCCCTCCAACCTCGGTCACCCACTCCCAATCGCCCCTCTCCCCCAGCACAACCTCCATCTCCGCCCTCTGCCACGCACACACCTCCAGACCCTCCCTCCAAGGCGCCATCCCACCCACTCCCACCCACCTCAGTCTCCCACCATACCTCATCAGAAACTCGCCAGATAGGTCCACATCGTACGCGCCCGTCAGCTCGACCTCCTTCAAGTTCGGGAGCGCCGACGAAGGAAGGGAGACGAGCCAAGGGAGGAACGACGGGGAGGTCGAGCATGTCAAATGCGTCAGGGAGGGGAACGCCCGCGTAGTTGGGATGGGCGTGGGCGAGAGAAGAGAGGGCGAAGTGAACGACTTGAGCGAGAGATGCGTGAGATGCGGGAGTTGGAAGGCGAGATGGTGGAAGAAGGGGAGTTCGCAAGGGGAGGACGGTTCTCTGCCGAGCGCGAGGGAGAGCGCGGAAGGCGGGGTGGTGGATGGGGCAGGGAAGGCAGGGAAGAGGTTGTCGATTTTTTGGATCGTTTTGGGGAGGGTGGAGAGGAGATGCGGGGTGAGTCGAAGGGGGGTGGATGGGTAGCCTGGGGCGCGGAGGTGGGTGAGGTTGGGCTGAGGAGGCCGTACCAAGACCAGACGAGATCAGAGAGGGTCAGCACCTTGACATATGCTCCCTTCTGCCACGTTACGTCGATGGATATAAAGATGCACACTCACCGTTGCTCGAAAGATAGCATCCAGGCTCTGCTCCGCTTCTTTGAGATATCCGTCCCTCGGCACCTCGGGCAAGCGAAGAGTGATCATGCGCACCCGCGAAGCAAGGTACACGCGGCCTTGCTCCGTCGACAACGTCCTGGCAAGTGACCTGACGCTCGCGAAGGACCCGAGGGTGAGGGAGGTGTACAGAGAAGTTGCGGTGGCCATCTGATGACGAGGAGAGAAGTCGGCTGGTCAGTCGCGTGAATCGAAAACAAAGAGCGAGCTCGACGAGGGCGGGGCGCGGGAGACTCACATTCCAGGAGCGAGACGTCGAGCTCAAAGCGAGAAGGGTCGAGAGGTCGATCAGATGGAGGGCGATTTCTTCTTGGATCTCGAGTGGCAGGGACGAGGAGGTCATGGTGGTCAGGGCATGAGCTGAGGGGACGAAGAACAGGTTGCAGGGCGGTGTCGGCGACAGCCGAGGTTCGGAGTGAGCGGCGGTCGGTGGACGCGGCGCGAAGCACTGTCGAGGGAGACGCATCGACTTGGGTGGCATCTGTTGCGAGTGATCAAACGCATCGAGTCCAAAAAGGTCGAGTCCGCAGGTGTGTCCGAGTGTGCAGGTGCGGTGCGGGTGATGTGTCGAGCAAAGTTGCGCCGAGAAAGCGGGATCAGGCCTGCTGAGGACGCAGGTCCGGTTGATGATGTGGAGGCTATGCTCCAGATCCAGAGACCATCAGTCGAGATCTTTGAGCAAGTCCTGCGAAGCCTTATGGATGATCGGTGGCCACTAGTTCGAGGTCAGAGCTGCAAAGGAGGCGACCGGGATCGAGCTTGACGCACGTCGTCGGCTGAGCTGGGGCCTTTTGAGCTTCATCGTCGAGCTGACTCTGCGAATGTGTGGCTAGACCTCTGTGGTGACCGTCTTGAAGCTCGCGGGTTCAAGTGTAGGATGACCGAGGTTGTGATAGTCGAGCTAAGGCGAGGGACATCGGTTACGGATCATCTCTGGTGGTCCCGACCGATTCGATATCTCGTCGGTCTTGAGTAAGAAGCATCGGAAGATAGCTCTGACGGGTACTTGTAGGGAACCAAGGCTATTGCGGTTTGTATGTCTCTGTGTGAGCGAGGTTGACGTCGGAGGTGGAGGGGCGGCAGCTTCACGTTCGAGCTCACACCTTGGCTCCTCCTCCCTCCCTTCCAACCCAGTTCCGCCCCGCACTCCACATCGGAAAGCTCGCCCACACGCCATCTCTCGACGAGCTCTGTAGCTTCACTCTCCCATCGACGTAGAATCGAGCGGTCTCAGAGCCCGCCGACGACTCTGATCGTCATCGTCCGCCAACCAGCGGCGTCGCCCCTCGTCCTCTCACCTCCTCGGGCGTCAGATTCCTCACGCCGGAGCTTCGCATACTCAGCCGACGTTCGTCCTCCCCTCGTAGAGACGGAACGCGACGCCTGCTTGTGGTCGATGAGTGGGACGCCCTCGAACGATGAGGTTGCTGGACTGCTGTCTGACCTCAGGGCGAATCCCCAGAACGCCTGCCCGTCGGCAACCATGGTCAAGCTCACAAACTACCTCATGCGGAACACCGTCGGCATCGCAACACCAGACGGATTCCACTGGTTCTGCGAGTGAGTACACGATCCATCCTAGTCGCCAGGAGACGGCCCAGAACTGCACGGCCGCGCTCAGCGGCGAGCTCACCTCTGAGAGCGTTGCCGGACGCCGACCGTTCGCTTTCGACGTATCATGTCTGACATCCCGTCCCCCTTGGACCTGTTTCTCTCTAGCACGCCGCAGACGCTTGTACCGACGGACAGCAACGTCATCGACCTCGACCCGCTCGAGCCACCGACCCACCTGTGCGAGGTCGCCTCGTACTGCCTGACCTACCACGCCTACAACCCCTCGGTCACCGTCAAAAAGTGGAAGGCGAGCCTCGTCAACCTGCTCGCAAGATGTACAGCCTGTGTGGAAGGGTACGAGAAGGCAAAGCTCATCATCGAAGAACAGTCAGTCCACCTCCTCACACCGCGACGTCCGTCGACGCGCCGCTAATGAATCTCGCCCGTCCTTCGTCTCCAGATACCTCTGCAACCACCCTGCCCACGTTCTCCAGACGTTCTTCCGCACGATCTCGGAGTGGGAGTCGGAGCAGATCGCCGTCGCTGCATCTCGCATCCAAGCCGAGCAACCGCCGGAACCCAACCTGTCGCGGTTACCTCCGTCGCTCGTCCATCTGATCCTCCTCTCGCCCTCGCTCGCTCGGACGCCTGAGATGCAAGGCATGTTCCTGCGGGCCTCAACTTCGGCGTTCAGTGTATCCGATGCCGACTCGCATCTGGACAATCGCTTCCCCGTCATTGGCGAAGGCCTCCTCGATCTGCTCCTCGATCCGCCGCACCCGCCGTCTACGCTCACTACACCGCCAATGTCCAACCCGAGTTCACCACCGCATCTGTCGGTACGGAAGCTTGCTCGTCTGCTGCTCCCTCCTGTCAAGTCGATACCGCTCTCACGGTTGGGCAAGACGCTGCCGACGATCGAAAGGCTGCTCGCCATCATCGCGCGGTCGTCGGGCACGGAGGTGACGTCGGGAGAGGCATGGGAGACGCTGGTGCTGGTGCTGCAGAGGCTGGACGATGAGGCGATCAAGGTGGGATTGATCGGCGGATTCGCTGGCAAGGGCAAGGGCGTGATGGAGAGGACTGACAGGTGGCTGGAGAGCGCCTGCGGGGGACGGTCCCGGTGGACGCGAACGGCTGGGATCGTGTGCAGTCATCTAGGAGAGGACATCGACTGTGAGTTTCACTGTGCCTTGCAATCATATGGTCAACTGCTGACACTCTGCCTCAACTTTTCTCCAGACTTCCACCGCATCTTCTCCTCGTTCTCGCTCCTCCTCAACGCGGCCGGCCGAACACTCTGGGTCCAGTCTCCACCTCCGTCACCGACACCACCGAATCCGATCGTCGCTCTCGATACTATCAAAGAGAACCAGCAGTTCCTGGCCCTCTTCGAGCAAGGACAAGCCCAATGCTTCGAGTGGCTTGACGCGTTCGTCAAGTCTCTCGTCCCCGCGACTGATGAGGTCACGACGACGAAGGATGGCGTCGAAGACGACTCGTACCAGGAAGGGCTCAAGAAGACGATCTTCTTCCTCGCCGAGGGCGTCCAGCATTCACGGTTCGACATCTCAATCAGCATCAAGGCCATGACCGAGGTGTTTCGGGTGAGACGACATCGCGAACAGCGATCTCTCGAGTTCCCTCGGCTCACTCAACTTTTTTTCACGTATCCAGATCCTCGGTCGGGCCTCAAACTCGACTGCGTCTGAACCTGCGAGGTCACCTCGCCGGCGATCGGTCCAGGCCGTCCTCGAGATCTACTCGGCCACCATCTCGTCGGTCGCGTTTGGGTCCAAGGACCACAAGGATAGCGAGTGGATGCAGCTCCGCAAGCCAGCCAAGAAGATCCTCTCTCTCGCGTTCGACGGCGATGCGTCCACGATCCGGCACGAGGCCCTCGCGCTCGCAAAGACGCTGCGAGAGAAGGATCCGGAAGCGCCCGTCGTTGTCTCGTCGTTCGACGTTCGGTCGAGCTTGTGGAAGGCTACGTACGACGCCATGGGAACCAAGCGAGCTGAGATTGGAGGGCTCGCACTGCTTATCCGAGCCGTCGCTCGGTACGCGCACGTCGAGATCCTCGACTCCGCTCAGGGAGCGTGGGACGCAGGCAAGATCGACGTTCAGGCACGCCGTCGAGGAGTCCGAGCCGGTGTCGAGCATCTGAACCAGGCACTTGTCACGACTCGGAGTCAGTTTGCGTCCGCTGTCGAGAGGTTCGCCAACATCAACCAGGCCGAGACGTTGCTCAAGCTGTGGAACGAGCCTCTCGTCCCGGCGTCTGCCATGAGCCTACTGCTCTCGCCCGTCGTCGACATCCATGAGGCGACTCAAGCTCTCGTCCAGCAGACGTTTCCGGACGTCGAGGACCGAGCCGACTGCTTCCGAGCGCTCCTGACAAACATGCCCGACCAGTCGATGCAGGGACTGATCGACTTTCTCAGCACGTTCGTCCAGACCGCTGTCGTGTACCCGGAGGCGTGCTCGATGGCAAAGTTCATGGTCCGCTGCCTGACGGACGTGATCGACGTCCTCTGCAAGGCGCCGCGAGGGCTGCTGCTCGACGACGCGTTCGTCAACTCGGACGGCACCCGGCAGCTGGTTCCGAAGCTGTGGAGACTGATGACGGAGAGCATCTCTGTCGTCTTCAACCTGTCGACAAAGTGGGCCATCTTCTACCCGAACGAGACCATGGTCGACTGGATGCGCGACGCGTTGATCTTCTCGCGGCTCATGGTCGACATGACGAGGACGTTTGAGACCGCAGCCGTCGGAGGAGCGAGCACGACGAGCTACTACTCGATCTTCAACAGCCAGTCCAACTCGTCCGCCCCTCCCAGCCCGGCCAAGATGAGCACCGTCGGCAAGGGCATGGTCGGTTCCCTCAACGGCGTCCTCCGCGATCTTCTCGGCTGGCTGAGACTCACAGAGTACGTACGCAGTCGACCTCGTCTTCAACTCTCACGTCATGACTGATATCCCAACTGCGTCTTTCTATCTAGCGTCGAGACTCTGTACCAGGCGTTTGAGCTGGTCAAGCTGATCCTCGACCGGTTCCATCGGTCCAAGATGGATCCGGACAGAGGCTCGATCAACAAGCTTCAGGCGTTCGTCGACCGAGCCAAGGGATCGAGGTGCAAGCTGACCGATAGTCAGCTCGCCGAAATCTCGGACATGCTCGCCTGGTGGGACGAGGACGAAATTGTCGAGATCGTCGCCCCGAAGGTCAAGACGTCCAGCTCATCCTCGTCGTCAAAGGACAAGACAAAGGCCGCGTGGGCGAGCCTGCTGTCTTCCTCGCCGGCGTCTTCCAAGTCGAGCAAGACGGTGTCGACTTCCAAGACGTCCACGTCCTCGTCGACGACGCAGAAGTCGTGGCGTGGACCTGCTCCTGTCGTCAAGGACGAGTTCGACGACGAGTTTGACGCGCTGTCTGACTCTGACCTCCCGGATGCTGTCGATCTCGCGTCTGCCCGCAAGCCGAGTCTCAGCTCAAGTGCTGCTCGTCCGGCTCCAAAGTCTGGGACGGTCCAGCTACAGCCCAAGAGCGGGTTCCGGATCGGCGACTTCAAGATGCCCTCGTCCACGCCAAAGATTGGCACCATCGCCGGTCTTCGAAAGGACTCGGCACCCAAGCCTGCGAGTACGTCGACGTCTTCGTCGGGCCGCAAGTCGGGCATGCTCGGTCAGCTTCGACAGGACTTCAAGCAGGAGCGACGAGATGTGCCAAAGACAAAGTCGGGAGCGCTCGCGGTGCCGGTCGGCTCGATGAAGGCTGGCTTTGGGTTCAAGATGTCGAGCACGAACAAGTCTGAACTCGAGCCTTCTTCCGCAAAGCGTCGGACCGACACCCAGGCATCCGACTCGTCAGACACCGACTCATCCGATGAGGAGAGCGAGCGTCGTGGACTGGCCCTCTTCTCGCAAGTCGAGCACAAGAAATCGGCACCACCTGCTCGAGTGCTTGCTCCACCTACGCGGACGATCAAGCTCATGCCTGACGCGGTCGCCATCAAGAGCCCAGCTGAGCTTCGACGGGCCGCCAAGGAGCTCGCTCACCGGACGCGCCTTCGTCTCAAGCCTGATCTCGAGTCCCTCCACCGGACCATCCTCCAATGGGACCCGAAGGACACCAACGACCTGCCGCCGCACTTTTTGGCCGAGTCGCTTCACAAGATCCCGGCCTCGTTCAGGGATGCGGACGAGTACCTCCGCATCCTCCAGCCTTTGCTCATGCTCGAGTGCTGGGCTCAGGTCAAGAAGGCGGTCGAGGACCTCCGCAACGAGCCTCGCGTCCCCTGCGAGCTCGCCGGCAGGATCAACGTCGACGACTGGATCGACATCGAGTTCTCGATCGCCCTCAACGAGCTCAGGGGCAACTACTACCTCAACGAGGTCGACGTCGTCCAGGTCTTCTCGGCCGAGCCAGGTCAGGGCGGGACGGCGCTGTTTGCAAAGGTCAACAAGTACAAGCGATCGTTCAAGGACGTGCTCGTCACCCTTCGGTTCCACAACTCGCGAGACCTGCGGCCGTTTCAGTCGAGATCAAAGTGGATCCTCCAGAAGGTCGTCAAGTGAGTACGCGTCCCCTGCGCTTCCACTCGAGCTGCCCCTTCTGACTTGACGTCGTCCTTCATCTAGCCTGAGCACGATGCATCGAGAGTACGGAGGTCTCATGGGAATGCCCTACTTTGACCACATGCTCCCTGCGATCCTCCAGTCGAGCTCGTCGCCCCTGGTCGAGCCGTCATCTCGTTCATTGGAGGAGGCGATGCACGCTTATCAGGTCAACCGCCCTCAGGCCAAGGCCATCCTTGGAGCCATGAGTCCGAACGCATCCGGCTTCGTGCTCATTCAAGGGTATGCGCTCTCTTTGGTACCGTGACGCTCAAGGGGTTCGCTGACTGTGATCTTTTTTTGTCCCAGACCTCCCGGAACTGGAAAGACGAAGACAATCTGCGGCCTCGTGGGCAAGTTCTTGTCGGACCGTGTCGAGCCCGCGACCAAGATCCGAGTGGGCGGCGGTCCCTCCCGACCGGAAGACGTCCAGCCGACGCTCAAGATCCTCGTCTGCGCTCCCAGTAACGCCGCCATCGATGAGGTCACCAAGCGACTCCGGGACGGCATCCGATCCTCGACGGGCAAGATTGTACACCCAAAGATTGTTCGAATCGGAAACGAGTCGTCCATCAACATCGCCGTCAAGGACGTGTCGCTCGACGAGCTTGTCGATCAGCGCCTCCGTGGGTCGACCGCGCTCGCCTCCGGAGACGGAGCGGCTGAGATGGCTCGCATCCGAGCCGAGGTCGACGCAGCCCAAGCAGCGAATCTGACGGTCGAGAAGAAGCTGCAGGACGCGTACAACGCCGGTGGCGACCCTTCAACGACGGTCGGGCTCGAGGAGGAGATCAAAAAGTTCAAGACGAGGCGAGCGAGGCTGATGCAGGAGCTCAACAAGGCCAAGGACGCTCAGAAGGATAGCTCAAGATCGCTCGACGCCGCCAGGAGAAAGGCGAGGCAGGATGTGGTGCTCGAGGCAGACATCATCTGCTGCACCCTGTCTGGAGCTGGACACGATCTGCTCGGATCGTTCAACTTTGAGACGGTCATCATCGATGAGGCCGCGCAGGCGGTCGAGCTGTCGGCGCTGATCCCGCTCAAGTACCAGTGCAAGCGGTGCATCATGGTCGGAGGTAAGTCGGCAGTGGACATCATCTCTGGTACAAGCGACGACTGACCGAGTTCTCTGTCTTGAACTCACCCAGATCCGAACCAGCTTCCTCCGACGGTCATGTCACAGGCTGCCGAGCGGTACAACTACTCCGAGTCAATGTTCGTCCGGATCCAACGGAAGTCACCGCACAACGTCCATCTCCTCAGCATCCAGTATCGAATGCATCCCGACATCAGCGTCCTCCCGAGTCGCGTATTCTACGACGGCAACCTCGCCGACGGTCCCGACATGGCGACAAAGACCGCCCAGGTCTGGCACGACTCGCCTGCGTTCGCGCCGTATCGGTTCATCAACGTCAACAGCAGTCGGGAGATGACCTCGCACGGTCACTCGCTCAAGAACGAGGTCGAGGCTGGCGTTGCGTTGGAGCTGTACAAGAGTCTGGTCGAGCAGTACCCGAAGGTCGACTTTGACTTCCGGATCGGTATCGTCACCATGTCAGTCGATTGGACTTTCTCATCGATACCGATTGGTCGAGCTGAAGCTTGTTTCTCGTGCTCACAGGTACAAGGAGCAGAAGCTGGCGCTCATTCGCAAGTTCACGGGTCTGTACGGATCGAGCATCGTCTCCAAGATCGAGTGAGTCGTCGCGGTCGCACTCCCTCGAAACAGAACTTACGTCTAGGCCACACTGACATCCTCTGCTTGATCCTCGCAGCTTCAACACCGTCGACGGCTTCCAGGGACAGGAGAAGGACATCATCATCCTGTCTTGCGTCCGAGCAGGCGCTCCTGGATCCAACGCCGGCGTCGGTTTCCTCAAAGACTCACGACGTATGAACGTTGCCCTCACCCGAGCACGATCGTCGCTGTTCATCATCGGTCACGCCCCGACGCTCGAAGGCGGAGGGCCGCAGTGGAAGGGGATCGTGAACGACGCCAGGTCGAGGAACTCTATGATCGAAGTGCGTCTTTTCTCGCGTCTTCGATATCGTCCGTATCGCTGACTTGTCGTTCCTTCTTGATCTCCAGTACAATCTGAACAGCTTCAAGCCTGCTGCAGGGCGCGTCCTTAATGCCCCTTCGGGTCCCAAGCTTGACCGAGCGCTTCCACCGCCGCCTCCACCTGGTCCGTCAGGCCCACCTCCGCCTCTGCCTCCAACCGATCTTCAAACACCCAGAGAGCTTGCGACCGCGAGCCGACAAGCAAAGCAAGACCGGAAAGAGGCTAAGAAGAGGCCACCTTCGCCTCCCCCGACGACGGCCGCTCGCTCAGCGGACAAGTCTGACGCCCGGCCGGCAAAGAAGCCAAAGACGAGCATCGAGACCGACTGGGTCGCAAAGATGAAGGAGTCGGAGTCGGAGTCCGACTCCAGTTCGGACGTCGAGCCACGGCCGTCAAAGCCTCCGTCGTCCACGGCTGCCAAGGCAAAGCCATCAGCACCAGCTCCGACCACCAGTGGCCACGCTCGGCCCATCGCGCCTGCACCCAAGCCATCCGTGCACACGAATGGCTCTTCTGCTGCTCCGACCTCTTCCTTTTCGGCCAGGCCGTACGGTCCGCCTCGGCCGCCTTCACCACCTCCTACGGTCGCTCCTCCGCCTCCGCCACCCCCACCTGCTCCTCCGCCCGTCGCTCGTCCGACACCCCCGGTATCGAAAGCGCCTATCCGACCAAGGCAGAAACCATCGATGTTCATGCCGCCAAAGAAGAAGGTCAGTCGTGTTCCTCACAGTTTATCTTCGTGCCAGATCGCTGATGTACTCGCTTCGCCTTCGCCTGAACAGGCCAAGCCTCTTCCTGGCGCAGCCGCTGCAGGATCATCTGGAGCCGGCAGTGCCAGTGGGTCCGCCCGAGCCGAGATCGCGGCCAACGCGCTCAAGGGGATCCAACCTCCGCCGAGGAGGTAGCAAGAGGTCGCGCTGGTTCCCTTTCTCTTTCTTCCATTTCCGTAGCATTATTTCTGTGACCCTTTTCTCTTCTTTGCATCCATCCCCTCACGCACTCTTATCAATCCTTGCATCGTACCCCCCTTCTACGCACACTATAGCATGTCCCTTCCCATTTCCCTCTCATCCCACAAAGTGCCCCCCTCGCCCACCCAACCCCTCCCCCGAGCTTTTTGTACCCATGCCTCTCGACGAACCGTGCAGAACTGTTGCGTGGCTTTGTGGGATCACATGGGGTTTGTGACGGCTCAGTCGATTGATCATGGAGGGGGAAAGAAAAGAGGGAGGTCGCGGTCGCGTCTGAGACTTCGACCACAAATCGCGACTCAGCGCCTCTCGACATTTGAGCAGTCCCCATTGGCGCACTGTAGAAGCTCGGAAGATACACCTGACGGACAACCGCGGTAGCGTTTTACGTGATGACATTCCATCTCTCGCCTCCCTCGCCTGCTCAGGCGATCAACTTCCTCTCGAGCTCCTCGACGTCCTCCCCATCCTGCTCTGCCTGCCTGATCAACCTCCTGTGCTCCTTCGCCTGCTCCTTCTCCATCCCCTCCTTCAACATCTCTGGTCCCCTCCTCGCCCACTGCTCCTCAATCTCCTCCTTCCACTGCTCAAACTCCAACGTCTTCTTGACCCTCACCCTCTGCCTGCTCTTCTTCAACAACCCCAGCTCGGTGTTGATCTTCAGATCGTACACCAACTGATGGTACCGTGTCTTGGGGGGTTGCACGCTGTTGGCTCGGGGCTGAGTCACTTTGGGAGGCTTCTCAAAGACGCCGTTGAGCTTCTGGTACTCCCCTACCTTCCGGGCCAACTCCTGGTGCGGGTTCAAACAAACGGGCGCACGACGGGAGTCCCAAGCTTGGGGCATGGCGAGAAGACCGTCTACGTCGATGGGGTGGAAGGTGGTGGATGGGGTTGACGAAGGGAGGGGTGCGGCGAGGGGGGTCGAGTGGGGGAGGAGCGGAGGGGAGGGGTACGAAGGGTTGAACCGCCAGGCAAACTTTGGTTGGACGGTCTTGCCCTGTGAGTGGGAGGCGCCGTACGAGTACTTTTGGATCAGACCGGATCTGGCCAGGTAGGGGAGGAGGGACTGCTTGAGTTGGCTGGGAGAGGAGAGAAGAGGTCGCGAGCAAGGGAGGGAGGTGGGGTCAGCTTCGTACTAAACTAAGTAAAGGGCTCAGGAGGGCATAGCTGGACAGCGCTCAAGCGACGGACGAGCCATGCTTTGGCACGTCACTGATCGTGACGTGAGCGCGTAGACGAGGCCAGCTTCAAGCCGACGCAAGGGGTTGTCGGTCCGGACGGGAGGAAGGGGTCACCCTCGTTGAGCTTCCCTCCTCCGGCCATTCGATCAGCAGCGAGTCGCCTCGTTCTTCATCAACGGAGAACCATGTCGCGTGCCAGTCCCACACGCTCCAGCTTGGCAGCTTGGTCACCGATGGTGAGGGCCTGACCGACTGAGCCGTGGTGAGCTCGGAAAAGTCGAGCTCACACGTCCGGTTCCCCCCTCTCTGATCCCGCCTCGAGGCAGACACTCGACGGTGTACTCACTTGTAGGATGGGATCGGGTGGTCTGGGTACTGGTTCTCATGTGGCATGGTCGGGATCATGATTCCGTTGACGACTTTTGGCGGGGTGTGCTCCCCTGGCTTGCGCATGCGAGAAGGGTACAGGCGATGGATGTCGTCGTACAGCTCCCGGTTCGTCATCTTGAGGTCAGGACGACGACGGAGAGCCTCATAGATCATCCGCGTAGGATGAGGGAACTTGGAGGACGAGAACGAGGCCGACATCGTGAGAGGGAGGGCCGACAGGGGGGATGGTGGTTTGGAGACCGTCGAGAGGATGGGACGTGAGCTCGAGTCGGACCCATCTTTGGGCCGACAAGACAACTTCAACAGGCGGACAATTATGTTTCAGAGATCTTTCTGACTCAATGCGCATATTGAATATTAGACGTTCGGCACAAACTAGTCCATCATCTCGTGTCGTCTCGTTTCTGGCCGTCCCATTGCCGAGCTGAACGGGGCTTCGTCCTCGCTCGCCGAACGTGAGCTTCCACACCTCAACGCCATCACCTCCCTCTCCCGCCTTCTCCTCCTCCTCCTTCCTTCATCATGAGCAAGAGCGGTACGTACAGCGTTAAGCACACGTGTAGATGATTGCTCAACCCTGGACTGACGCATATGCTCTCCTCGTCCTCGATCTCGATGCCCGCTCGCCAACCCTCGACCGCCCTTCCTCCGTCCTCTCGTTACCTCCTTCCCGCTCGACCCACTCCCCTCCGTTTCCACAGGACAAGATCAGCTGGCCAAGATTGCGCGTCAGTTCCAGCAGCAGGCCAAGCAGTTTGGCAAGGCCGGAGCATCGGGAGGAGCGCCGGGCAAGGCACCTCTCGTTGGCGGTGGAGCTCTCGCCCTCCTCATCGGAGGAGGGCTCCTCGTCCAGAGCGCACTCTTCAACGGTAAGTCACCCTACCTCATGCTGAGCTCTTTGTAACGAGGACGATCCTTCCAGCCAGGCTTGACGCTGCCTGGAATCGTAGTGGAAGCTGACCTTCTCCGCTCCCTTCCGTCTTCCGATCAGTCGACGGAGGACACCGAGCAATCATGTACTCTCGGTCAGTACACCCGATGCACAAACGCGCCTTGAACTGGTGCTGACCTCTCTGATTGCTCACTACAGTCTGGAGGGAATCGGAAAGCAGATCTACCCGGAAGGAACGCATCTCGCCGTCAGTTGCCGAGCTCACCTCGTCTCGAGCACCGTACGCCGTCTGCTGACCGTCACCTCTTGCTTGTGTAAATCCAGATCCCCTGGTTCCAGACCCCAATCGACTTTGACGTCCGAGCGAAGCCTAGGTACGTTTGCTTTCTTCCCGATCGGACTCGCTGGGGTCGTGAGCCTGAGGTCGAGCTTCAGCTCGCTCTCGACTCCATGCCCTACTCTGCCGGAGTCGATGCTGACTTTTCTTCGGTCGGTCAACGCCCTCGTCGTTCTGTGTCCATGTAGAAACATTGCTTCGTTGACGGGAACCAAGGATCTGCAGATGGTCAATATCACCTGCCGAGTGCTGTCCCGGCCCGACGTTCCTCACCTTGCCACCATGTACGTCCCGCCTTCTCTCGTCAACCAGTCGCCAAAGCGCTTCAACATTTGGAACAGATCCTGACTCGTGCTAACTGTTCCTGCTCGTCGCCTTCCTTCTTGCAGCTACCGGGAGCTCGGTACCGACTACGACGAGCGTGTGCTGCCTTCGATCGTCAACGAGGTCCTCAAGTCGGTCGTCGCCCAGTTCACCGCCGCCCAAATCATCACGATGCGAGAGTCTGTCTCGCGTCTCGTGCGGGAGAACCTGGTCCGCCGAGCTGGCCAGTTCAACCTCGTGCTCGACGACGTGTCCATCACCCACGTCGCCTTCTCGCCAGAGTTCACCCACGCCGTCGAGGCAAAGCAGATCGCCCAGCAGACCGCCCAGCGAGCAGCCTTCCTCGTCGACCAGGCCATCCAGGAGAAGCAGTCGATCATTGTCCGAGCACAGGGAGAGGCCAGGTCGGCAGAGCTCATCGGAGACGCCGTCAAGGCAAACAAGGGGTTCTTGGCCCTCAGGAAGCTCGAGGCTGCCGTGAGTGTCTTCACCTATCATCGTTTCTGGTGCTCACACCTACGGGGCGAGCGTCCTGTCTTAGTCGCCTCGCGTCCATCTTTGGCGGCGCTCTCTTCCTGAACCCGGCTGACTCGGTTCTGATGTTTCCTTTCTGCGAATCAGCGAGACATCGCCACGGTGCTGTCAAAGAGCGGAAACAAGATTATGCTGGACTCGAATTCGCTGCTCCTCGACGGTGCGTGCACTCTTCCATCGTTGCCTTCCCTGCCTTTCCTCGCGCGGGCGCTCTGCCGTCCAGACCTGCACTCTGACATCAGCGCTGACTCTCTTCCGTCTCTTTCGTCATGTTCTCACAGTCGCGGAGAGCACCAAGGCGGAGGAGGCTTCAGTCAAGAGGCGATAGGTCTCGTTGCCTTTTTTCATATCCAGGGCGGGCCGGAGCGGAGCCGGCGAGGGAGTCGGACGACGGGGGAGGGGCAGATCTCGCTATCACGTTTTGCTTTGCTCCCAGTCACAAAATATAAATCAATCTCACATCTCACGGTCTTGTCTGTCTATAAAGATCAGCTCGCATGGGAACGAAAGGATGGTGGCGCTCTTTTCCCTGGGAGCGAAGCGGACGTCAGCCACTGCCGCCGCGGCTTTGGGACTCGGGAGGATGGCCTCCTCCGAACCTCGGTTCTTGCCTCTCACCCCTCACACCCTCTCTCTCGCCCACTTTTCACCCACCTTTTCATCTCTCTCACCATGTCTCTCGCATCCGGTATGTCATCTCTCCCCATCGCAACACCCTTCCGCTCCCCTCCATGCATCCGCCGAAGCTCATCTCCCTCTCCATCTCACTGACCTCTCCCCTCCCTCTCCCCCTTTCCCTCCCTCCTACAGCGCACCCCTCCTGGAAGACCCTCACCTCCCTGCACGAGTCCAAATCCGCCTCCACCCTCATCCTCAAAGATCTCTTTGCCGCCGACCCTTCCCGGTTCGAAAAGTACTCCAAGACGTACCAGGCGTCGACCGAGAAGGGCGAGGACGTCGAGATCTTCCTCGACTACTCAAAGAACCTGATTGATGAGGAGGTCTGGAAGGCGCTTGTAGGGTTGGCGAGGGAGGCTGGTGAGTTGAGGAGACGTTTCTCTGTTTGACTGAGCCACTGGAGCGGCTGAGGGGAGATGGGACGAGCAGCGGGACTGGGGAGGGGACTTTTGGTGGGTCGAGCTCAGGAGGGAGGAGCAGGCCGACAGGAGGACGGGGGGCTCCCTCTGTCGAGCGAGGTCGGCTGGATACAGCCTTCCGCGCACGGCGGTCGGGCTCGGTATGCGCTAGTTGGACTAGCGGCGGACAGGGGTCAGACGGACGGGAGAGGCGTGAGCTCGCAAAGAGTCGCTCCACTGGCCGGAGCTCGCATCGTCCGTCTCGTCCCGAGCTCAGCCTTTAACGAGGCCCAGATTGGTCACGCCGTGCTCTAGCTACTGCTATGGTCTAGCTCAAGGTCGTCAATTCCGGCTCGGACGAAGGCCGTCTCTGGCTGGCCAGTGTCGCTCGAGAGGTTGTTGGGAGCTGACCTCATCCCCCGGTCACCTCCACCTTTTCTCGTCATCTCCCTCCAGGTGTGGAGCAGAACCGAGACGACATGTTTGCGGGCAAGCACATCAACACGTCCGAGGACCGAGCGGTCCTGCACATTGCGCTCCGAAACCTGTCAAAGTGGAAGATTGACGAGCCCGGGACGGAGGAGGTGTTTGAGGTGCTCGAGCACATCAAGGTCTTCTCGGAGCAGGTCCGATCGGGAGAGTGGAAGGGTTACACCGGAAAGACGATCACCGACGTTGTCAACATTGGGATCGGAGGATCCGACCTCGGACCGGTCATGGTCACCGAGGCGCTCAAGGACTACTCAAAGCGCGACCTCAAGATGCACTTTGTCTCCAACATTGACGGCACCCACCTCGTCGAGGAGCTCAAGGAGTGCAACGCAGAGACGACCCTGTTTATCATCGCCTCAAAGACGTTCACCACCCAGGAGACCATCACCAACGCAGAGTCCGCCAGGGACTGGTTCCTCGCCACCGCAAAGGACAAGGCCCACGTCGCAAAGCACTTTGTCGCCCTCTCGACCAACAAGTCGGCCGTCACCGCGTTCGGCATCTCGGCGGACAACATGTTTGCCTTCTGGGACTGGGTCGGCGGACGGTACTCGTTCTGGTCCGCCATCGGACTCTCGATCGCCCTCTCGATCGGGTTCGACAACTTTGAGCAGCTCCTCGCAGGGGCGCACGAGATGGACAAGCACTTCAAGACCGCTCCCTTGGAGGAGAACCTGCCCGTGATCCTCGCGCTCGTCGGGATCTGGTACAACGACTTCTACGGCGCCCAGACCCAGGCGCTGCTGCCGTACGACCAGTACATGCACAAGTTTGCAGACTACTTCCAGCAGGGAGACATGGAGTCGGACGGAAAGTTTGTCACCAAGGACGGGAACCGAGTCGACTACCAGACCGGAGTGAGTCGGACACAGCTTCCTCGTCTCGCATCTCGTAGACGATGGCTAACTCTCAGTTTCTTACTTCCACTTCTCAGCCCATCATTTGGGGACAGGCCGGAACGAACGGACAGCACGCGTTCTACCAGCTGATCCACCAGGGAACCAAGCTCATCCCCTGCGACTTCCTCGCCCCCGTCGAGTCCCTCGTGAGTCGCGTCTCCACCTAGCGTTGAGCGTACCACCCCAGCTGACGTGTTCCATCCCTTTGTCTCCTGCGTAGAATCCCATCGCCGGTGGCAAGCACCACGAGATCCTCCTCTCCAACTTCTTCGCTCAGCCCGAGTGCGTCTCGCTCTTCCCTTCTTCTCCTGCGTCTTTCTCTCGCTGGACTGACTCGCTCTTCTCTCTTCTTCTTTTCCCTCCAGGGCCCTCGCCTTTGGAAAGACCGAGGACGCCGTCCGGGAGGAGCTCGGCGCGGCCGCCTCGAACGAGGCCCTGCTCAAGTCCAAGGTGTTCGAGGGCAACAAGCCGACCAACTCGATCTTCTTCCAGAAGATGACGCCCGCGACGCTCGGTTCGCTCGTCGCGATGTACGAGCACAAGATCTTTGTGCAGGGGACGATCTGGGGGATCAACTCGTTTGACCAGATGGGGGTCGAGCTGGGCAAGGTGCTCGCCAAGAACATCCTGGCCCAGTTGCCGAAGGAGGAGCTGGTGAAGGGGCATGACTCGTCGACGACGGGGTTGATCCATTACTACCAAAGCCACAGGAAGCTTTAGGTTGGAGGGTGATGTTGGTGATGTGGTGTGAAGGAGGGGCGATCTTGATGGTTTTTTTGCTCGTGTTCATTCGTCTTTCCCGTCCTTGTCCTTGCAAGTTGAGGTCGCACGTTCAAAGAAAGAGAAGAGGAAAGGGGATCATACCCCAAGCGGATGAGGATCAAAAGAAGAAGCAAGAAGTGGGCAGAGAGGCTCGAGTGGCAACGGTAGCGAGGTGAGCTATAAAAGAATCGGTCGCCTTGCGAAAGCTTGCGGCCGGGCGAATAGGCCAAAGGGGGTATAGGATAGAAAAAGGGGGGTATAGCGAATGAACGAGAGTGGGGTGGGGTATTTAGGGTCTGTCCGTGCGTATGACTAGGCGTTGGGGATTCGAGGTGATGGGGTGAAGTGAGGGGGGGAGGGGGGCGACTAGACGAACCCTGACCCGCCCCGCTTGGCGTCGATCTTGCGGAAGCGGACGAGGAGTTTGCGCTGTGACCATAGTATGATGTGAAAACCTGTCAGCATGAGCGGGAGAGAAGAGCAAAGAAGAGGAATGGAGACGGACCTCGTTGATCAAGCACACGGTCGCGAGCGCAAACAGCGCCAGGATGATCACGAACCCGTAGATCGACCTGTCGCATACCATCCCGCAAGTCAGCCTCAGCTTCATCCAGATAGCGGCACGTACGCGGTGGACTCACGAGAAGGTCAACTCCAACGTCGGGTCCGTGAACTTTGTGATGGACGCGACGCAACCGGTCTGGTTGGCCGCGAACACGGGGTCCACACAGAATGGGGTGATGGTTGAGGCAGCGGTGTCGTGAGGGAAGAAGGCACCGGCGGTGGTTCCGTTGTAGTATCCACAGCAGGAGAACTGGGGAGACGGGAATGGGAGGGGAGGGTCAGTACGACGCGACCGACCATGTCTTCCCTCGGTCCGGCACTACTTCGCCCAAACATTCCCCCGCAACCTCATTATGCCAGCACCTTCCCACCTCAAGCAAGCGATGCACTGACCTTGTTCTCGACCTCTACCCTCTGCTGATCCGTGAACGCCCCCCAGATGTCCGCGAACCGGGTCCTCTGTCCGAGCGAGAAGAACCACATGATCGACCCTACCGAGGTGGCCGCACACATGTCTCCCACGATGGCCCAGTTGAGCGCGACGAGGAGCGAGTTGTTGTTGACGCCTTGGAGGACGGCAGGGACGGCGAAGAACGAGGTGAGGACGAGGAGGATGCCGAGGGCGAGCCCGGCTGCGACGCGGCCCAGGGAGGAAAGAGGGGGTGGGGGTCAGTATATCAATATGAGGTGGTCGATGAGGTGTATGTGGATGACAAAGGAAGGAAAGAGCGGTCGGAAGACGCCGGAAGACGCGTCCGGCTCAAGGAGAGCAACCGAGCTCATCCAGGGAAGAGGGCCGACCGACCCAAGCTCACCGTTCAGATCCATGGTCGAGATGGTGATGTTCATCAGCAGATCAGGTTTCCTCCACACGAGCGAGAACGCGATGCAGAGCGCTCCCGCGGCGAGGAGACAGACGTTGAGGAACGCCCAGACGGCGGTCACCTTCTTGAGCATCGGAGCGTTGGCGAGTGGGAGAGGACGAAGGGCGGGAGGAGGGCGGATGGGACGGGGGAAAGGCCAGCTTTGGGTGTATTAACGAAAGAGGACGGCCGGCGTCGGGACGATAAGGGATCGAGAAACAAGAAGAAGAGACGAAAGGGAAGGGGCGAACGAAGACGAGTGTTGGAGGTGAGCTCGGCGAGGCGAGGCAACGGACGATCGTCTCGCAGCCGAGAACTCAGGGGTCAGGGATAGGACCCATCGAGGGCCCCCAGCCTGGGAAGGGAGGATCATCTCGCGACCGGCACGTTCGAGATTAGCGGGAGAAGGAGCATCTGATCTCCAGAGCAAGAAAAGCGGGATTGAAGAGGCTGGAGAGAGAGAGGGGGATGGACCCAGGAAGAGGAGGTTGATGGACGAGCTCATCCTCGAGCTCATCGTTCCTCTCCCTCCCTCCTCGACTCGCCTCCATCACCCGCCTCCCCTTCCACTTTTTCCCACTAACCCCCTCCTCGCATCCATCATGTCTGGTCGCAACCGATGGGACGAGCCCGCTGCCCCTGGAGGCTCAGGATCTCCTGCCGCTCCTGCTCCTCCCGGCCCAGCTCAGCTCGAAGCAGCTGAACGAGCCGGTCAGTCCTCTCCTCTCTCGCGCTCCCTTGCCCGTCCGATCCTCTCCCAGCTGACGCTATACTCCTCCATGGCCTTGTTTGGCGACCAGCTGCCATTGCCGCCAAGCTGTCTGCGCAGATGGGCGGAGGAGGAGGTCGACCGTCTGAGCCTGCCGGGCATGCTCCTCCTCCCCCACCACCGAGGAAGGACGCCCCCTCGTTCGATGGAGAGTTCACCCATGACATTGAGATCAACGATCTCAGGAACAGGTCAGTGCTCTCGTCTCGATCACGACTTCGGGAGGGAGGAGGGGGGGAAGTGAGCTGACCTCGTGAGCTCGACCCATGACCCGGATCCAGATATCTTCTCACAAAGGGCTCTACTCAGCAGGCGGTGAGTCAGCGCAAGCAAGCTTTGTCGGTGACCTTCACTGGGTTGAGATCATACTGACTCACTCGTGCGAGTGTGTTTCTTTCCTCTTTGTAGCTGCACGCCGAGACGGGTGCGTCAGTGACGACCAAGGGTGTCTGGCTTCCGGACAAGAGCAAGGCGACCGCCCAGGAGCCGCCTCTCTACCTCCACATCGCAGCCATGACAAAGGAGGTCCTCGACATCGCAGTAGCAAAGGTACGTCTGCAGCTACTGGCGAGCTCGACCTGCCTGGCAGCTCGCTCCGTGGGTTTCTAGCGCGCGAGCTGAGCTGATGTCCGCCCTTCTGCTTGCTCTGACTGCTTGTAGGTCAACGACCTGATCGAGAAGGAGCTCGGACCCCTCGTCGAGGATCGATCTCAGTGGGCTCGTAACCGCGCTGCCTACAGCGCCGGAGGAGCGCCCCTGACGGGAGCGAACGCGTCCCCTGCTGGACCGCCGGGAGGAGGAGCCGGCTCGCCGACCGGTGCTGGAGGGGACGGGTCTCCTCATGGCGGACCGCCTGGAGGAGGAGGTTACGGGGCGATGCGAGGGGGCTACGGAGGAGGCATGCGAGGTGGGTTTGGGGGAGGAGACCGAGGTGGGTTTGGAGGACCGGGGGAGAGGAGGAAGTGGCCGGAGGAGAAGGTGTTTATCGGGCTCGAGAGCTTGAGGAACTTCAACGTCAGGGCAAAGGTTGTTGGACCGGGAGTGAGTACATGGTTCTATCTGCTGGACATGCGGCGGAGCGGGGCTGAGGTTTAAACTGATCGCGTCTTCGACTTGATCTCTTCAGGGCATGTTCGTCAAGCACATCCAGTCCGAGACTGGCACTCGGGTGCAGATCAAGGGCCAGGGATCTGGCTTCTACGAGCAGGACACTGGACGCGAGGGCGACGACCTGATGCACATCTCGATCGCCGGACCGGAGGACGCCATGATTGAGCGCGCAAAGCTGCTCGCGGACGACCTCCTCCTCGTCGTCCGATCCGAGTGGACCAAGGCCAGGGACGCGAACGCTCAGGGAGGCTACGGGCAGCCCGGGCAGGGCTATGGAGGACAGCACCAGCAGCAGTCGGCTACCGCTGCGGCTTACTACGTGAGTATCGTCTCTGCTATCTTGCATTTGTCTTGCGTGCATGTTCCCTTTGCGCGATCCGTCCGACTGACGCCTTTCGCTTCTTTTCTTGCTCATAGGCCCAGCAGCAGGCCGCCTACGCTCAGCAGACTGCTCCTCCTCAGCCGGGAGGCGAGGCTCCCCCTCCTCCCCCTGCCGACGGAGAGGGTCAACCCCCTCCTCCTCCTGCCGACGGCACGACCCCCGGAGGCACCGCAGAGGACCCGCAGGAGGCGTACAGGAAGTACTGGTCAGTCGCAATCCCACTCGTGTTTGAGTGGTGTCTCGGAGGCTGACTTTGCTGCTTTCGTCGCCTTCTGTTCAGGGCCGCGTACGGCTACGACGTCAACGACCCGGCTTTCCAGGCTTGGCAGCAGCAGCAGTACTCGGGCTACTACCAGCAGCAGCCAGGCGGAGGACAGACCCCTGCCCTCGGTTCGACCAGCACGCCCGTTGGAGCAGGCTCTGCGTAGGTCTCGCCTCCTCTCATCCTGTCCATCTCTTTCACTACAGTGACTAACCCGTCTCTTGCCTTTTGTACCTTGCAGTCCCGCTGATCCGGCTGCTGGTGCGCCTCCCGCCTAAGCTGACTGTTCGCCTCGAGTCGGTGCGGAGGACTGTGGTCTTCCCTTTGGCACAGCTCACGCATGTCCTGTTTCGGTTGGTGCGGAGGACTGTGGACGCTGGCTCGGAGGACTGTGGCACCCTTGACCCCTTTGTGTCTGACGCTAAATTACGCTCATGTCTAATATGGCACTTCGTTCTTCGACCTTGACGAGAAGGAGAGAGGGAAGCAGGCGAAGGCGAACTGCTCGCTTCCGAACGGCGCGTCGTGCTCGGACGCGAGCGCGGCAAAGACGAGTGACGAAACGAACGTTGCTTCCTGGCTGCTGACCTCGATGGTCTGCTGATGATATTGAACCAGTGCGCTTTGCTCTTGGCGACCTTCCGGATGCACTGCAGGACGAGACGGTCACAAGGCCCATCGAGAGGGGATCGAGGAAGCGAACAAAACTCGGTTGGCTTCCGGTCCCATCTCTACATCCAACCACCACAGCACCATTTCACGACAAGCATGCTCGCCTACCTCTTTACCCCTCTCCTCTTCGCCGCTGCTGCAGTCCACGGCGCCGTGCTCTCCGAGGTCGGTCCTCGCCTCTCGTCTTCCGCCCGCTTTCATCTTGCCGTTGCTGACCGCCACTTCTCCTACCTTCGTCCTCGGTCCCTCTTCCTTTCCCTCTCGTCATCCTGTCCCTTCAGCGTCAGACTCCTCCCTGCCCAGACATATACTACTGCGACAACGTCGCCGGCGTCGACCGGTCCAACCTCGCCGAGTGCAAGTACCGAACGCTCGACCAGCCTGGCCAGACCGAGCCTGTCAGGTCCTTGTCTTGCTTCTACGTCAGTCCCCTTTCCCTTCTCAATTTCTCTCTCTCTCCCTCATCTTTTTTTTTGCTACTCCCTCGCTCATCCGTCTCCCCTTTCCCTCTCCGCTTACACTGGACTGTCGACGTCTGGTGGCAGACCCCCGCGGGCGTCCTCCTCTTCTCCAAGGACGGCAAGCTCTCGGACGCCTACTGCCCCAAAGCCGCTCAGCCCTCAGACTGCCGACGACCAGCGCTCATCCAACCAGGCAAGGACTCTTCCAAATGTCTCGACGTCCGAGGGAACATCCGACAAAACGGGTGCGTCCCCGCTTCCACCTTTCCTGCTCTCTTCGTCAGCTTTCATCTCTTCGCTACGTCCTGACCATCCTCCCCTGTCCCCCACCCATCCCGAAACCAGCCAACCAGTCCAGATCTACACGTGCAACAAGACCCCGGCCCAACGATGGGTGTACGATGCCGGACCGGGGAGGACCTCGATCCGATTGGCAGGGACGGACTACTGTCTCGATGCGGGGACGAACCCGGGTTCGGGGACGGGGATGAAGATCTGGAAGTGCTACGAGAACCTACCGGCCCAGAACTTTTACGTGACGGGGGATAAGAGGCTGGCGGTGGAGGGGAAAGGGCAGTGTTTGGATCTGACGGATGGGAAGGTGCAGGATGGGAACCAGTACGTCCCCATGGCGGTTGGCCTGTGATCGGGTCGAGGATAGGGACTGACAGAACTTGACTTTGTGCTTGTGCTTGCGTGTTGGGATGGGATAGGGTGCAGACCTGGGCGTGTGGGAACGGAAACTTGAACCAAGTCTGGAACGGGGTGCCGTCGTACTTGTTCTGAGGGACCTGTTCGTTTCGTGCCCGCGGAACTCTCTCTCTCTCTGCCTACGGACGTTGTACGCATCTTCCCTTTGGTTCTTTTGTTGTCCTTCTCCCTCGGGTCTGGGTCTCGCTCACTCAGTATTCTACTCTCGGATCGTTTGCGCTCGGTCTCGTTCGTTTCGCTCGGTCTCGTTCGTTTCGCTCGGTCTCGTTCGTTTCTTCCTCTGTACCGTCTCTCCTCGTCTTTCCCCGTTGTATCGCTCGTGTTCGGTTTCCGCTCTTAAACCTTGCTCCATCTCGTCTTCTCTCTGGACAAAAAATCTATGTATCTTGCAATCTACTGGCGAGATTCTACGAGGTAGCAAGCAAGAGGCGACGGGATCATTTCCGACCTCTCTTTCTTTGCATTCCTTTCTGTCCTGCGCCAGAGATCGGAACACAGGAACATGGGTATAACCTCAACCAAAGCAAGCATGCAAACTAAACCAATAGACCGACGAATAGATTCTAAAGTAATCAACCCAAAACCCGTTCTAACCCCCTCTAAACCCTCCTCCTTAGTAAGCCTCCAACTTGTACATCGGCCCCGCCTTCTTGAACTGACTCGTCTGCATCACCTGTGCGCCCTTCTCATCCATCGGCCTCAAACTGACTCTGAACATCGCCCCTCCAACCACCGCATACCCCTCTGCGCATCCCCACCCGTTCTCTCGTCCCCCTGACGAACCCGAGCCAGAGCCGTTCCTCGTAGGCGGGAGGGAAGAGGTCAGATCGACCGTCCCAGCACTAGGACCAGCGGAGGCGGACGAGTCGTCCGTCGAGTAGGCGTCCGAGGCGTTGGAGGAGGAGGACGAGTAGTTCTGTTGGTGTTGGGCTTGCTGCTGGTGCTGGAACCGAGGCTGCTTGGTGCGTCCTCCTCCGCCTCCGGGCGAGGCAGGCGACTTGAGACCTCCTCTACCGACATTGGGAATGAACCGACTGTTGAGCAGGAGCGAGTTTCGGTTCGAGCCGTTGCCGCTGCCGCTGGCACCTCCGAGGTACGAGTTCCGGTTGCCTGCTCCGCCGAGGTACGAGTTGCGGTTCGCGGCTCGGTTCGCGGCTCCGGCCTTGGGCACTCGTCGGGTGGATGAGGCTGCAGGCGCCTTTGCTCGAGCCTCGGCTTTGGCGCCCTTGAGGGCGGATCGGAGAGGGAGCGGGTAGCCTGTGCTGGTGGACTTGGCGCCGTAGGAGGATGAGTCGCGGCGGGATCCGCGGCGAGGGACGGCGATGGCGAGAGCGTAGGTCGGCTTTGTGGGCGAGGCGAGCTTGGCGGGAGGTTCCTTCTTGGCGAGCGAACCCATCGAGGCGAAGCGGAAGCGCTGCTCGACAGGCGAGGGCAGCCCGGTCGCGGTCTTTTCAGAGGTTGTCGAGGAGGTGACCGAGTTGACAGAGTCGTTGCGGTTCTTGTTGCCGTTGGGGACGACGGTTCGCTCGGAGCCCATCGGGGAGGACGATCCACCGGTGCGGTCGGTAGGGTCGACGGCCTGCTGGTCGTACGAAGGTCGCGAGTAGACGGACGACGCGTTCGAGTCGGCTCTGGATGAGGCAGGTCCGGCAGAGAAGGACGACTCGCTGGTCGCAGACGACATGCTGGCGGTGGACGATCGAGGAGAAGGGGTCGAGGAAGCAAAGGTCGAAGGAGCCGAGACGGGAGGGAGAGGGACAGAGTGCGAGGTGGGCGAGATGTCCTCGACGAACGAGGTCGCGTCGGTCATGGGTCCAGCGTACGGCTTGCGGATGTGAACGAGGAGGAGAGGCGAGGTTCCCGACGAGTTTGACGACGTTCGGGAGTGGAAGTCGCCCTTGCCGTGCGGAGGCGCAGGGATCTCCTCCTCCTCCTCTCCGAGCGTGCTCAGGCTGACTCCTCCAGGGCTCTTGCTCCACAGCTGGCCGACAGCGTCCCGTGCCTCGTCTCGGTCGACAGGGTCCCCGAACGTCATCTCCTCGTCGCCCTCCGCCTCCTCCTCCTGCTCGTCCTCCTCATCGACCGACGCGACCCTGACCTTCTCGAGCATGTTCTTGAGACCCTCGATCCCTCCGGCCTCGGACAGACGGAGACTGCCGGCGGATCCGTCCGAGGTGTAGTTGCGGAGGACGTCGTCGAGTCCGCTGTCGGTCGGGGCGTGCTCGAGCGGGTCGAGCTCGGCGCTTCGCTGGTGGGACGACAGGTTCGAGACCAGCCGAGGCGAAATCATCCCTCCCGCATCGTACGAGCCCGTCTCTCCGTTGCGGGCCGTCCTGTACGACGACGGAGAGGCGACGCTCATCTGATCCGAGCTCATCGTCGGATGAGGTACACGAGGCGGTGACGACCGAGGCGGAGTCGACGAAGCCGAGGATCCGTTGCCGTTGGACCTAGGCGCTCCGTTCTGGTAGGTCGGCGAGTACGGCGGCTGTTGCTGCTGCTGCTGCTGTCGCTGAGCCTGTTCACGGGCGTCGCGTTCTTGTTGCTGGCGCTCCTGCTGCTGGCGCTGGTACTGCTGCTGCTGTTGCTGGTGCTGCTGGTAGCGGGCCTGCTCCTGCTGCTGGTGGAGCCTGGCCTGCTCCTGCTGCCTGTGATGGTGTTGGCGGGCCTGCTCTCGCTCGTGGTGCTCCCGTCGAGCCTGCTCGTGCTCGCGCTGGTGCTGTTGCTGCCTCTGCGAGGCCGATGGCGAGTCCGACGAGCGGTGATGCTGTCCGTTTGGGCCGACATTGCGGGACGAGGACGAGCTGCTGATCGCAGAAGATCGGCTGTCCTGGCGAGAGACGTTGTCAGGACGCGAAGGGTGGCCCTGGATGTGCTGGGGGGGAGTGACGCCACGAGCTTTGTTGATGATGTTGGCAGCAGGAGTGAGTCCATTGTCAATCTCCTCGTCCGTCTCGTTCTCGACGACGTTCGACTTCACTGTAGGGCACAAGAAAGGAAACAAGAGTCAGTGAATCTGTTCATGAGAGAAGGCAAGAAGGTGAGGAGAGCCGGACTGACTGATCAAGCTGTCCCTGAACTCATCCTCCATGTCGGACGACAGGAAAGCGACGAGCTCAACCGTGCGGAGCAGGTTCTCCGGCTGGTGCAGACCCGACTCAATCACGAGCGGCTGAGCGGCAAACGCCATCGCCTCGTCATCGAACAGCGACTCGGGCGCAAGACCCTCGAACTGGTCGATGTCGTACGGCAGCGGCTCGGTCGTGTGGCGGGGTTGAGTGCACTGCGAGACAGAGAGCAAGATATCCAGTCAGCGAGATCGTCACAAAGACTGACTGAGCTGGCAGCAGAAGGACTGACCTTGAACAGGAAGAAATCGTGAGCCTCGAGGGCGGCTGTCCTGCCACCGACGACCCTGACAGCGAGACCCCTGGCCTTTGCGATCGACTCCTTGACGTCCAGCACAGTGGCGCCGTGCTCGACATCCACCACTACCGGCTGATCAGGCATGTCACTGAAGCTGACCAGCACCGGCACGCTCTCCTTCTCAGGCGTCACCCGCACCACAATCTCAATCAGCCCCTTGAGCCTCGCCGCCGCGCTCGCCTCGGTCGCCGGGAACAGCTGCAGCAGCGGCAACACGTCGTCCTCTGACGGCGGCAGGATCGGCGTCGACGGGCTCGAGCTCAGGATCGAGACGAACGTCCTCGTCTTCTCGTAGTTTCGCTTTGTCTTCGAGACGACGAGCCAGTCGACCGACACCCTGAACAGCTGGATCCTCCGCTCGACGTCGTACGTCTTGTCTCCCTCGACGCGCTCGTCGGCCGGGCTCGGATGGATGTCCCACCTCGTCTCGACAGGCGGACGACGAGCCTGTCGGAACTGGACGAAGCGTTCGTTGTCGACCTTGAGGATCTTGTGCTTCAGCGTGCGGAGCGTCTCCTCCCCGGGGATGACGGTGATGTACAGAGGCTCGGTCGTAGGGTGGTCAATGAAGACGCGGATCCGGAAGGGAGCGGCGACAGAGGTGGAGCCGGGGAGCATGTTGCCGGCGGACCGGTTCGCGGACGGGTTGGACGGCCCACGCGGGAGAGGAGGAGAGAACGGTGGGGCGATGGATTGAAGGCCAGGCGAGAAAAGGGCTGGGTCGGCTCCAGAGCGGGAGGTGTTGTTGGAACGGAGCGAGTTGGCATCTTCGGTGCCGAGAGGACGGTTGTTGAACGAGGACGACGTGGGCGAGTAGGGCAGCGGGGTCGAGCCAGGCGAGAGAGGAGACTTGATGCTCCCGTTCGGCCTACCAGCTTGGAGAGCAGCCTGCTGCTTGTGATGGGCGCGAATCCTGGGGTGCGTCGGCGAGGCCGGGGTCACGTTGAACGAGGGGGAGGTTTGCGAGGAAGCTGAGACGGGCGCGAGTGGCGAGAGGGGAAAGAGCAGGTCAGCCACTGCGTCTGTATCGATGTATCGCCCAGATCAAACAGATGCAGAGCTTGACGTCTATCATCGCTATTCGGATCCTTAGGCGATCATGATGAAGGAGGGGGGAGGGAAGATCCAAAACTCACGCGACTCTAGCTCTCGTCCGCTTCCGGCGAGGACGCCCGAGCTCTGGCTCCTGGGCATGTTGTTCCTCTGCACCGGCACCGGGATCCCACTCTGCCCTCCTCCTGCTCCGCTCTCTCCCTTCTGCTGAGCAGGCATCGTACTCCTCTTGTTCCTCCCAAAGAAACTTCTCACCCCTCCTGACTTGCCCTCTCCGTCGCTCTTGCCGCTCGAGGACCTGCCCAGGCTCTGGGAGCGCGAGTGCCCTCCTCCTCCGTCCGACAGCTTGCGGCCGTCCTCGGAGACGCGGGCAGAGGCGGAGAGCGAAGGCGAGGCGGACGAGGAACCACCGGTCATGTGGTCTCCGACCGAGTTCCAGTCGACGTGGCCGACGGCCGAGTTTCGGTGCGCGGGGAACACCCCTTGCGAGTCGGATGGCAGCGGAGGCGAGGGAGAGGTCGGCCAGGAGGAGATGGGAGGGGAGACTGAGAAGGGAAGAAAGAAGACAGAGACCGGAAGCAGGCAGGGATCGAGATCAGTTCAGCGTCGATCGAAACCTCACGCGTACGAAGGGGGAAGCAGGCGACGAGCTCGACAGAGAGAGGGAGGTGAGCTCACTCTGAGGCGCCGAGGTCGGAGCAGGCGACGGCTTGCGAGAAAACAGGCCTCGCTTCTTGGGAGCGGGCACACCAGACGGAGAGGGAGGAGACATTCTTCTAGCTTCCTGACGAGAATGTGTGGGTCGGGCAGGCGTCGAGCCGAAGCAAAGGGGAGGGAGAGACGAGGAGGGGACGAGGAGGTCGAGCTGGGCGCGAGAGGTGATGAGCGAGCCGTAGAGAGAGATCCGTTGCTTCAAGCAAAGATGGAGTCGGGTTGTCGTTGGAGGGACGGGAGACGAAGGTCATGTTGCCCAGTTGAGTAAGTGCCACGCCGAGAGTTGGACAACTGAGACAGGATGGTGTCCAGAATCGGCGAACGACGTGGGGGAGTGCTGAGCTTGGTCGGATGCGCGGGGGAGAGGCACCTCGCCGGATGCAGCCGCCTCTGTTGACGTCTCCCTTCCCTCTCGCTCCTTGTCACCGATTCTTGCGCTCTTTCTAGCATGGGAGGGAGAGCAAGATGATGACCCATGGGGGACGAAAGCCAGTCAGACACCCGACTGACGCTAGGGCTGCGTTGCCGTAAATGATCGTCTTTCCTCCGACTCGTGCCGCCCGCCCAGCTCGAGCAGCTCGAGGCCCTTGGGCTCGACTTGACAGACAGACACAAGGTTCATCCGTATCCGCCCGGTCCGCTCATCATCCCATCAAAGGGCAACGACTCCAGAGATCTGATCTGCTCTCTCTCGCTCTCAGTAACTTATCGACAGTTGAGAACGCCTCTGACAAGGCGGACGCGATTCATTTGCGCCTGCCTCCCATCCGGAAAAGACCGACGCGACGAACCAACCACCATCTCCCTCCCACCAAGCCGACCTCAGCACGAGCAGGACTGGTGATGAGATCGAATAAGGTATAGCTAGATGGAGTGGTATCTCAAAGGCAGATCTTCCTCCCCATCCCTCATCTAACGTCAAGGGGAAAAGAGCACGAACAGGATAGCACACGTCGCGGGGTGAAACAAACAGCACCGGAGACGTGACTTTGCTTGGTGCAGACGGAGACGACGATCCTCCGCTCTATCTATCTTCTTTGTGGGGGAGCGTGAGAAGCTTCAAACTTGCTTGACCCTTGCACACGCGAGGCTCACGCTCGATGGAGACTTGTAGCGGTTTTGCGGAGAGAAGACTCGGCGGTGTGTGCGTGCGCGGGGGTCGTCAACGAGCGGAGTCTGGGCGGAAGGATACTTTTTGCCAGCATGGAGAGCAACAGGACCGAGCGACACGGGGTACAGGCATACTGCATAAGGGGTATCGAGGTCGAGGTGATGCGAGTCGTCGCCAAAGGGGAGGTAGTGGCGCGAACCGAGGAGATGAACCGTCTATCTAGCGGACAACAGACGCGGGCGGCCGCGGAAGGGTGAATGGATCGATTCGTATGGAATTGCGTTACTTGCTGAAGATGGCCTCGATCCGGTGTTCGAGGTCGTCTGGCGTGCAGCGGATATCTGCACGACGGATCCAAACGATGAAACTTGGGTCAGCTTCCACCTTTGATCACAAGGCATCTTACTCATCCCAGCAACTGGCATCAGAGTGAGACCGACGGGTGAAAGGCACGACTCACACTTCGGTCCCAGACTTCCACCCCACTTGATGACCGCCTTCTTGTACCCTCCCCCGACCTTCTCCTTGACCTCGACCCTCAACCTCTCCTTGACCTCTCCGCTGTCTGCGAGCTTGTTCATCCGATGGACGCCCTCGCTCCCTTCGAGCGTGTCCCAGAAGCGGGTGAAACCGTCCTTGGTCACCTGGCGATCCTGGTCCGACGTCGTCTTGAGTGGGTTGAGACGGGAGGACGTGTTTGGCATGGCGGTCGAGGTGGGGTCGGTCAGGTTCAGCAGGAGCTCGGTATAGAGGTCCAGGTAGCCGGCTGAGAGGTAAGGCGCAGAGGCTAGTCAGCGATGAGGGAGCCGGGAGACGGGAAAGGCAGCGAAAGACGAACCTTTGGCGGTACGGAACGATTTGTTGAGCAGGTTCTCGCCAGAATTCCCGAGGAGATCCGAGACGGACGAGTTGGACAGCAGCAGGTTGTCGCGAACGTATGCAACTGACGCAGACCAGGACAAACGCCAGAGATCAGCGACTCGTCCGGCGACTTTTGGTTCGTCCGGTACTGACCGTTGTTGACGAGGAAGATTGCTCCGACTCCCTTGCGCATCCCCTTTGCCCTCGACTCGAGCGCTCCCATCAACGCCGCTGCGACGTCAAACACAAAGTGCTCAAGCACGCCCCCTTCCTCGTCGTCTCCTGCAGAAGTCGCGGCCGCCCCTCCCATGAGCCACTTGCGGTCCCCGAGCTGGTTGAGGAAGTTCTCGATCGTTTCCTGGTGCTCGGGCAGCTTGAGCAGGTAGGCGACAGTCTGACAAAGCGACGCAAGAGGATCAATACCGTGTCCACGTGCGTGAACCAGATGGATCGGCAGCGGGGCGGAACTCACATCGATGGTGTTCGCCGACACCGCCACGCTCGGCAGCTCTCCCGGTCTCAGCATCGGTGCAATCTTGGCGCCTTCCACCGCCTCAGGCAGACTCCTCAAGCACAGTCCCTTCAGCCCACCACCCAACACCTCCTTGAACGCATCCTTGACCACCCCGCCCGACACTCCAAACCCGACACTTCTCACGAATGCCGTCCACCCGACGCTCACTCCGTCCAGCGCCTCGTACAGCGCATACGCCTTCCATGGGAGCGGATCCTTCTTCATCCCCTGTGACGCAGCGACCAGCGTCTGGCTCATGTACTCGATCGAGGGGGTCAAGATCTGAGTGAGCACGACGGGGATGGTAGGCGAGTTGGGCGGGAGGAGCGATTGAAGCAGGGTGTGTTCGGCTTGGGAGCAGGTGAGAACCGCTTGGGCGAGGGAGCCGCCAGAGGACTGACGACCGTGGGCTTCGATGCCGCGGAGAAGGTAGGAGGCGCGAATGTCGCCCCACGAGAGGAGGGTGTCCTCGAGTTGTTGGGCGTTGGGCTTGGACAGTTTCGAGAGGCGGGGGGAGAGGAGGTAGGCTGGGAGGGAGGATGTGGCGATCAGGGAGTGCGTGGAGAGAAGACGGGATGGAGAGGGTGGACCTGCATGGAGCGAGAGAAGCAAAAGAGGTCAGGCTCTGATCGACAACGTCGACGGGCGAAGTCACACCGGCGCTCGACTCACTCGTCAGCACCTCGTTGACGTCCATGCTCCCATTCGACCCATCCGAGACATGCTTGAGGAGAACGCTACAAAGCTGCTTGTACCCAATCTCTGCAAGTTTGACCTGGAATGTAATGATCGCTGGTCAGCGCGTTCACGAGGCCGTGCTCTCCTTGGGCGGCTGCAGACAGACCTTGTCCTTGATCCCACCCTCGCCTCGAAGCCCGCTGCCCTTGAGGTCATCGATGTGCTCGAGCGTCCGGTTCAGTGTCGACATGTACGGAGACAGATTCATCGGGTTTGGCCTGAGAGAGGGACTGTCAGCCGCTGATTTGCGACCGACGGCCGTGTCACGAGCTGGTGGACTTACAGTGCCATGATGGCAGCCTCGTCACTTATCGTCTTCTCTTGGTTGACCCGGACCGAGGACAAGGCGGCGAGGGTGGCATCGATGTCTGTTGGAGCGCATCAGACGTCCTGGAGCGTGAGCTCGGGCGGGGACGGAGGACCCCAAGGAGGTGCACCGGCATACGCACTGGATTGGAGACGGGTCAAGGACTGGGTCGAGTTGTGGAGAGGAAGAATGGTGCGCTCAAGTCTGTTGAGCCGGGTGTCGAAGTGAGTGAGGATCCCTGGTTGACGGACCGACGCGCGAGGGACGACAGAGGTGAGCTCGAGCTGGGAGGAGCCGATCTCGATACTGGAGTCATCCAGAACAAGCACGGATTCGTAAGGAAGAGAGAACACTGACCTGTCATCCTTGAGCTCAACACATGTGTCTTTTTGAGGTTCTGGTCTAGCTGAGACGACCATCATCGATCGACAGCCAGAAGCGGGAAGGTCAGCTCGAGCTCATCACAGGCACGCTCCGAGCTCTCACCTGCACCGGACAGGTCGACATACCAGCTCAATCTGGGCCGAAGCTTCAGAGACGTCTGTCATTTGGCCTGCTGATTGCGACTGCTCAACGGTCGAGGGTGCAGAACAGGGAGACGCTCTCGAGGCTGGGGTCGTCGCTTGCAGGCGAAGTCCGAGCTCACTTCGACGCGCGGTTCTCGAGATTGATCTCTCTGTTGGCATGGTCGAGATCGATCTGGTCCGAACGAGATAGACATTTGATTTCGGAGGATGTCGCTTTTTGGTAGAAGACAAAGTGAAATGACAAGAAGCTAGATCCATGAGAGTGGGCAGGGCGAGAAAGCAGTGGAGAGGAGAGCAGCAACGTGACGGAGAAAAGGAAAAGGAAGAAAGACGAGCTGAGCAGGGTGAACTAGAGGGAGTACATAAGAGGAAAAGAATGAGAAGAGCAAGAAAGGAAGCACTCGACGCTCATCGCGGCGGGACCAGGTTGGTCGACCTTCGCGACGCGATCGTCTCGACAAGTTGTTGGCCTACTGCCCGTTGGACCCGTTTCCGTACTTTCCGAGCGCCTCGTCGGCCTGGTTGAGGTCTCGCTCCGTCAGCCTGAGTCCGCCCGACGGTGTCGACGCTCCCGAGGCGATGGACGAGGCTCGGTCCCGTCGGAGGACGAGAGGGAACGGGTAGTTGTCCTCCTCGTCTCCCTTGTCGGACGACATCGAGTGCCAGACTGGAGGAAGAGCACGAGATGGTCAGCACTGGAGTTCAAACGCAGACTGTGTTCTCTGTGGACTGACACTTTGCTCCCATGTAGTCCGATGTTCCGAGGTGCTGCATCTCCTCGGTGAGGGTCCCCATGTCTCCGGGTGTCATGGCTCCGCTCTGGAAGCGGGGGCTTCCGGGCTCGCTCATGGGTCGGCCGACCTTATTGAGTCCGCTGAAGTCGGGCTCCTCGTCGTCGAACGAGTCCGGGTACGCCCGTCGGAGGGCGAGCTGACGGGCCTTTGCGTACTCGAGTCCGAGACTCTTCCAGTCGAGCAGGTCCGACAGTCGCTCCGTCCGGTTTCTCTGGTTGATACGCTGACGACGCGTCTTGGTCACAAACGAGAACATTTGCTCCTGCAGGGTCGAAGAGAGTGAACGGGTTAGTCATGAGCAGAAATGAACGGAAGGAGCAAGGTGCCAAACGTACGGCGAGCTGGTTGCACGAGTCCTCGACCGACTTCATGCGCCTGTCGACGATGTAGATTCCGTAGTCCTGCGAGTTCTCGATGAGCTCGTCCATGAAGCATCCGAAGCCCGACAGGTTGGTCGTGATCGAGGGGATACCCATGACGGTGCACTCTGCGGGCGTGTAACCCCAGGGCTCGTAGTACGAGGGGAAGACTCCAAGATGGCACCCTCGGACAAAGTCCTCGTAGTCGAGGCCGAGGATCGGGTTGTTGGAGTTGAGGAACTCTGGGTGGAAGATGACCTTGACCCGGTCCGTCTTTCGGTTGAACAGCTGCACCCGGCGGATCTGGTTCAGCACAGGGTCCGCGGCGTCGTCCGCCATGTTGTGCGTCACAATCGGAGGGAGCGAGTTTCGCTTGAGCGCAAACACACGTCGCTTAAGCAGAATCTTGTCCTCGGACGAGAGCAGCTTGTCGTCAGACAGCACCTCGGTTCCGTGCTCTCTGCGGGCGCGGATCGTAGGGAGCAAGGTCAGCGAAACGTCATGATGGATGCAAGTTCGGTCGATTAAGCTCGAACTGACCCAGAGTATCGGGCTGCGTGCTCGAACAGCCTGTTTCCGACTCGCTGCTGGATCTCGTTGACGGTCTCCTTGAGCTGCTTGGTGACGGCCTGTCCCTTGAGCGCCTCGATCGTGTACGAGTGCGTCGCAGCGGGCAGGATGATGAAGGCGACGACCGTCACCTTGGAGCCCATCTTCTGGAGCATGTGGTTGAGCCGGGCGAGCGACTCGATAAACATGTCGACTCCCTTGTTGCGGTACTCGTAGCGGCCGGCGGTGAACAGGTAGAGCGTCTCCTCGAGGTCAAAGTCGTAGTGGCCGTAAAAGTGTCCTCGGATAAAGTCGTTGATCTTTGACTTTGCGATCGCGTGCATGTTCTGGAACTCGTGCATCGCAGAGAACTTTGTCACGTTGAGTCCGTTGGGGACGACTCCGTCCGGCTTTCGCTTGAGCAGGTGCTCAGACTCGTACGCGGTGATGTGCGACACAGTCGTGAACACATCGGCGCAATGCGTTGCTGACCGCTCGATGCAGTATCTGCAAGAGAGACGAGGGAATGACGGATCAGCTCTCAGCCGCTCTTGAGGTTTCGCGTCTCTGAGCTCTTCGGGATCGAGACTCACCGGTGGTAGATTCCTCGCTTTCCTGCCTCGTGGTCGACGTCAAAGTACTGGAGGTTGTTGTAGAAGTCGACTGATCCTGCGCAGAGGTATCGACCGAGGAGAGTGGCGTGGGTGGTGAAGATGGTGGTCACGTCGATATGTCGCTTCCTGCAGAGGGGGATGGCGAGACCGGCCTGCCACTCGTGGAAGTGGGCAATGATCGCAGACGTCGTGTGGTGGGTCACAAACTGGAATCGAGGAGAGAAACAAGAAGACAGGTGAGCTCGAGATCTTCCGCGAGCTGGACGAGAAGCGTGGTCGGCTGACCTCTCCGAGGAACCAGGCGACGAGGTATCCGAAGACGATCGTCTCGTTCGTCTCGTGGTCGTTGGGCGGCGAAGGAATGCCGGCAATGTTCCACAGGTCGGTCTTCCACTCGTCGAGTCTACCAGGACCATGAGACGCAGGTCAGAACAGCCGGTTCGCTGAACCAACGTGAGCTCTGGGCGATAGGACTGACCGGTCGTACACGCTTCCGGTGTCGAACAGGATGACCCTGGGAGCTCCCTCGATGAGCCAGTTTCCGTAGATGAGCTTGACTCCTCGCGCCTTCATCGAGTTGAGCGTGAGGGCGAGCGGGGATCCAGGTTCGGGCTCCACAGAGTCAACCTCCATCTGCACATCCGCAAAGGCACACCATGAGAGCAGGAGACCCGGTAAGTGACGGCTTCCGACAGGTGCGATGTGCCGTAGCAAGAGCGAGATGACTCGAGAGCTGTACGAACCGGTGCGGACTGGAAGGGGAAGGTGATGAGAACGGGTTCGAAACGACAGAGTCTGAGTCAGCCCCGCTTGGCCATCTACCGCCGGCTTCTCTGCAGGTCGTCCAGAGAGACCCGAGACGACTCACCTTGTACGAGAGAGGACCGATGAGAGTGTACCGCTTGCCACTGCATCGAGAGAAGACAGTCCAGATGGAGAGCGAGCGAGGGAAGAGGCAGGAAGGAGGAAGGGGTCAGCGGCTGTTGACCTCGGTCTGGGTGTTCTCCTTCCGGATCCCGGCCCAGGACTGACTATTCGGCGCAGGTGACGGGGGCCTTGGTCTTGATCACAGTGTAGATACCACCAACTGCAGATGAAGACGCGCAGATGGAGAGCAAGGTCAGTCGTCTGTCGGCGTCGGACCGGCGGAGTATGCAGCGGAAGTTGGGGCAGGCAAGGATGGGGGGGAAAAGGCGGGAGGGAGGGGGGGGGTCCCAAGATGGGGATAGCCAGTCTGCGCCCCTCGCCTAAGCAGACAGCTCGAGCTCATTGCAGAGCTGGCAGACAGAGGGAGGAGCTCTGTCTGCTTGTGACTGAGAGCGAGCTCGGTGCGAGGCGGGACCGAGAAGGGACGGAAGGCAGGATGGGCGGCGCGCGATGACGGCCCTGCCAACCTCGTGCCGTCTGGCCTTCCTCTGCGCGCCCTCCTGGAGCTGTAGAGAGCTAGTGCGACTCACCCTTGTTGGCCACCTCCCAGGCGCACTCGAAGAGGAGAGCGTCGTGGACTGTGCGTGCGGGTTGGGCCATGGCGGGCGAGGATGCGGCTCCGAAGGTGGAGGGAAGTTGGGGGAACGGCGACGGGGAGGAGATGGGACGAAGAACGGCCGCTGGAAGGACGAGCAAGGGCCTAGGCGAGCAGAGAGAGGTCTCTGAGGGTGAAGGGGTGTCTCGTTGGGAGCGAGAGGGTGTTCGTGTATCTGAGGCGAGGATGAGAGGGACGAAGGTGAGGTTGGAGGACAGTCAGTGAACGAGCTGAGAAGGACGGCCAGACGCAGAACTTGGCCCCTCGCTTGCCCCGCACCCGATTCGTCGTTCGGAGCGAGACAAGAAAGGACCCAGGTCGAGACCACAGTCACAGACAGACAGACAGACGCAGGCCTGCCCACCCAGTGTGTACCAGTAGAGCAAAGGAACGAGAGGTGAAGAGGACGAGAGACGGACCTCTGGGCTGAAGGGGCGAGGAGATGGTCGTTTGGACAGCTCAACCCGGGCCTGCTGCATCGGAGCCTTTCGCTGACGTCGCGTAGGCTCGTTTGACCTTTCTTCTGCGGAGAAGATCATCGGCCCTGGCCTGTTCACACCTCAGAGCACCATGTGCGCCGAAAGAGGTCAGTGCAGACATCGCCATCAGTGCTCATGCAGACTAGGTACCTTCTTGACGCGACAAGGACCGTGTGTGCTCACTGGATGGGATGCTCTCTGCTCTGCAGTTTGATGAACGCTCCGTCGTCGAGCTCAACGTCAACCCGTCCTTCCCACCTCGCTCGCCTCAACCAGTACCTCCTCGCATGCATCGACATCGTACGGACCATTCGGCCGCCATCGTCGACGCCAGCTAGCTCGCCAGGCAAGCGTACGAGCTCGCTACTGCCGAACGACGTCCGCCGACGGTCGCCTCCGCCTGCTCGCTGGCTCGAGCTCAACGACGCCCTCGCCAAGCTCGACAAGAGCCTCGCAGGCCTCAAGGAAGATGACTGGAGCAAGTTGGGACCTGCCATACCAGTACTGGGTGAGTCTCAGCTCCATGGCGCCCGTCTCTGCGCTCAGCATCAAACCGCTGAGAAACGGTCCGAGCTGACCTTCCCTCTACCTTTTCTGTCTCTGGCCTTCCAGCTCAACTCTCTCTCCATCTCGCGGAGATCCTCTCTACCGAATCTGATGTCCTCAGGTCCAAGGTCTACACTCGCTCGCTGTCCAAAGACCAAGCGAGAGCGCTCCTCGCCCTCCTCCGAGACGACCCTCAGCGACGCTCAACTTGGGGAACACTGGCCGTGAACAAGGTCAGCCTGATCTATCTCAACGAACATTGAGACGTCTCGCTAATCACCCGAACTCTTCTTCAACCTGTAGACTGCATCCAAGACTCCTCATCTTCTGATGACCAACCACCCGCTCGACCCGTCGTTGCAGCATCTCCTCCTTGGCCCACCACTTTTGTCGTCGACCGACGACCTGCCTCAAAAGGTCACTGTGCACCTTCCCTTTGCGATCGACGCGAGGGATGAGTGGATCCTTCTCCCTCCTCGTGCACTGGAGAAACGACTCGAGGCGTACCTCTCCCACTCCTCGTCTTTCTCAACCGCCGGACCCGGATCCGACCTCCTGGCAAGCGTCACCCATCTCACAATAGGTCCTGCACCACCCGCCGTGACCCCTAAGACCGTCTCTCTCAACAGAGCAGATCCGAGCAATCGACCGGTCAAGCCGACCCAGTTCCGTCGACGGTCCTCCTGTTCTTCCGCCTCTACCGGCACATCTGCATCCTCGACCTCAAGCGAAGAAGAGGAGTCCCTCTCCTCCTCTTCCTCTTCCTCCTCCTCCTCCTCAGGGGAGCACACCTTCGGCCCGACCTTAGAGGCATACATCTCCCATCTCCTCTCCACCCTCCTCCCCTCGCTCCCCAATCTCACTTCTCTCCACATCCCGCGTGCGCTGGAGGTCTATCCAGTAGCGATCTTATCGGCGACGAGGTTGGGAAGTTTGACGTGCGGGGACGGGAGTGGGAGGGAGAAAGGGGGTGTTGGGTTGAGGACGGAGGGGAGGGTTGAAGGTAGGCTTGGGGGTGGGAGGAGGACGTTGGTGAATTGGTGTGTTTTGAAGGTGTTGGAGAGTACGGGGGGAGTGAAGGTGAGGGAGGTGGGGGAGTGGGAGTTGGGGGAGGAGGTTGGGAGGAGGTTTTGGGAGATTAGATGAGATGACACCCCTCCAGCCGCGAGATGGGTCTGGGTTGCGAGTCGTTGCGCCGCCTCCTCTGTCTCTTTCTCTCAGTCATAACAAGGCCAAGCTTTGTATTTCTATGTAGTCCGCATGAATCGGTCGGCAGCCTATGAGACCTAGTACCTACACCCTGGCGTCGACGCCTCCATGTTCTTCCCAATCACCTTTGACCCAAACGCGACAAACCTCGGATCCCTCCTCGGATACCTACTCACCGTCACCCCACCGACGATCCTCACGTTCAACTTGCTCTTCTCCCCCCTCTCGACCCTGACCCGATCCTCCTCCTCCAACCTTGACTTCTCCGCCTCCTCCGCCTGGGCCAGACTAGCTCGGAACTCTGCCCATCGTGTGCGGTCCCGCTCAGCGACGAGGGCCTTCTTCTCCTCCCTCGTGACAGGGGCGGAGTAGGCGGTCGTCTCCTCCTCGGCGGAGAAGGCGGCGAGCTGGGCGGCCGTCGGAGGGGGCAGGACGAGTTCGTGCGCCTTTGGGGCGACGTTGTTGAAGCCGCATTTCGGGAGGGTCGCGGGAGTGATGTACGCGACGGGGATGGGGAGGACGACAGCGGCGATGCGGACCACTGGCGGGTGAGGCAAAGAGAAGATGGGCAGGTTAGAAGAGGCTTTGGAGGAACGCTGGAGGGCGAGTAGAGGGAGAGGAGGAGCCGACGCACTCTCTTTGGCCATCTCGGGACGGATGTTTCCGCCCTTGATCTCGAACAGGACGTGATTCATCGGTACGCTAGGAGGAGAGAGAACAGACACAAGGGTCAGCGATCTGTATGGTACGGCCAGACGCGGGTGGGGGTTTGGGAGTGCTGCCTCGACCGCTCTCGTCGAGATTGAAGACAGAGAGACGACTTACTTGCATGCCCAGTACTCGAACGTTCCCTTTCCCTTACCCATTCGGGTCTCGTTACCCTAGAGAGCACGTCAGACGAACCAGAGCGAGCGATGCGAGCAGAGGAGCGAAGTCAGCGTGAGCTCGAGCTCGCTCGCTTGCCTTCCTCCTCCTCGTCGATGCACGCTAGCAGACGTACCTTTACGCAGACTGGCCTGTCTGGGAAGACCCTCATGATGATCTCTGCTCCCTTGTTTGACTTGATCTTCCTCTTGAGGACGTTGTAGCACATCTCGAGCTGCTTTGCGGTGAGACGGTGGCCCTTCTTTGCCCGCATGCCGAACTCTCCTCCGTGGGTGAGGGTCGTCCCCTTGGACGACCCTCCCGTGCGGATGGGCACGCGCGACTTCATCGACACTCGCTTCCCGGACTTGGGCGCAAACTTGACCCCTCGGGTCGAGGGCGTCATCAGCGGGCCGGCCGGGGAGGCGACCGCGAGCAAGGGCGAGAGAGAGGTCGGGACAGAGCGTCGGAGCGACATGCGCGAGAAGGACGAGGTCAGGAACGACATGGCTGAAGGGTGTGGGTGATGGCGGGTGGTCCGAGGATGGTGTGAGGCGTGCTTGTGCGGGCTGGTAAGATGGGAGCTGCCCGCTGGAGAGATGGTTGAAGGGGAAAACGATCGCGAGCTCCGTCTGGAGTGAGCTCGTCCGCCGACAGTCACAAACGGATGCCGACCTAGCCCACAAACAACAGCATGAAGGTCACGTGAGTGCTTCAGCCGATTTGAGCTCGATGGCGTACGCGTCTGACGTATCTTGTGGAGTGGGTTTAGGATCAAGAACTGGCAGGCTGTGGCCATCTGGCGGTGGGACCTCGCCGCCAACGGGGAGGACCCAAAGCTCGCACCAGAAGACCCGGACGAGGAGGTATGCGGAATCTGCAGGTAAGCACCCATCTCTCAACTTGAATCTCATACCTCACTGCCGCGAGAAGGGGCTTGGGTTTGTACAGCTGGGTCGTCCGCGGAAACAACCGAGCTCACCACCTTTCTTCTCCGGCGCGTCCCTCCGACTCTCGCTCGTCCGCCTCCCTCACAGACTCGCGTTCGACAGCACCTGCCCAGAGTGCAAGATCCCAGGAGACGACTGCCCGCTCAGTAAGTACATCCGTCTCGGGTCCACTCGCTCGCGACTGGACGTGATGCTTGGTCAGCGAGTTTCGTCTCCGTCCTCGTCCATCCTCCTAACCTGCACCCCCTGTGTCTTTTCCTTTCCTTTCCCAGTCTGGGGACAGTGCACGCACGTGTTTCACATGCACTGCCTGCTCAAGTGGATCGACACCGAGTCGTCCAAGGGACAGTGCCCGATGGACAGACGCGAGTGGGGTACGTCTCGCTCGCTAGCCTGTGCTCACGCCCGAGTCGACACTACAACGTGCTAACTTCCGCCACACCCTTATGTCCCATCTGACAGTGAACGCCGAGCGAGCGGCAGCACCGTCGTCTCCGATGCAGGCGACCTCGCCCGCCCGCCCCGGTCCGCGCGACAACAGGGAGGGATCCCTCCTCGCACCCGAGACGCCCTAACGATACCCAATCTCAGCGTGCATATCGGCATCAAACTCAAGCTCCGCGTTGTCCAGTGATCATCAGACGGGACCGGAGTACCCCTCTACAGTCCAAACCCGCCCTAACCCAACCCCGCTCCGACCGACTTCGCTAGAACCAGACCCCACAAATCTCATGACCTTACGTATCTTCGTCCAAAGACGGACCAGTGGACTCCAGTCCGTCGCTCGACTCGGTCTGTTGGATCTATGGTTCTTCCGAGGGCGACACATCACCACATCTCATCTCCCCCTCAACCCCATCTCTGATCTCCCTGCTACACACCCCCTTACACGATCCACCACTCCCGTCCGTCCAGAGTCACTCCACACACCGGCTTAACCTATGCCGACCTCTCTGAGCTCTCTGCCCTCCGCCAGTCTCCAGCGCCACCTCTCTCCTTCGATCTCCCCCTGCCTCTGTCCGCGCTCCCAAACCGCCTCCGGGCTCCTCTTCACACAAACCGATCGCGCCCGGAGGCCGAAGATGACAATCGAGCATGGGATCGAGGTTCGAGCTCCGGTATCAGAGCGGACGGAGGGATCGAGGTGGACGAAGGAGGAGGCGAGATGGAACCTCTCGTCCCTCGACCGGATCCGGCGCGCAACCTCCGCCAGAGTTTTTTGATGCCGCGGAGTGGTTAGAGCGACCGTTACAGCAGTATCATACCGACATCTGGGCCTCGACGTGTTGTATGGTACATAGATGGCGCGTTGAGTACATATCATAGAAAAGTCGGATGAGTTGACTTCGTTCCAGCTGAGCGTTTGGTTGGTTGGTTGGTAGGTAGGTTGGTATGAAGCCTGGGCTTGTGAGGGAGAGAGGTGCTTGACGCATTTTGGTTGTGTGTACCAGGACCGACACGACACAATACGAACTCAAGGAAGGGAAGAAAAGATGAGCCGCTCCGGTTATTGGAGAAGGACGAAAGACCGGGTGAGGCAGGAGGGTCGGAAAGAGGCGGAGGAGATCTTCCCCCGCCATTAAACTTTTGTGTCCGGATCGGGAGGGTGAGAGAAGCATATTCCTCTCGGTCGGTATGTATATGCTGCAGTAGTACTGTGATATTGTGTGCGCCAACTCTGAGCTTGGCTCTCAGCAAGGAGAAGTCCAGAGGGACGAGTGATCAGAATCAGAGACCCCCTGGTTGGCCGCTTCGCCGCGCCGCCGCCGCCGCCTCATCTCTCGATGCCACCTCTCTGGTCGGAAGCCAAAGAAACGCCTCTGGGTTTGTTTCGCTCGCGTCGTCTCTCATGGCGGTAGGGGTAGGATGTACGCTCAGTGGTGCGATGACTTTTGCATCGGCGGGAAAAGCGGAGTACAGTATAGTAAAACATCCAATGTGCATCCCTCCTAAATTGCGAGACCCTGCAAGGCAACTCTGTGCAGCTCTCGAGTCGAAGAGGAAGGGAGATGGGACCTTCACCTCTGATGAACCGTCAAGTGGTCGAGGCTTCGGGCTTTGACTTTGGATTGATTGATGATGGACAGCTGCTGAGTTCTCTCCGCTGGGACCTTCTTCTGCTGTCATCTGTGGTTCTGTTCAGGCTTTGGTCGGTCAAGCTCTGACGCGTGCCAGGCGAGGCCCTTCATTCCAGCCGTCGGCTGGTTTCTGCAGCACGTTCCGCCCGAGGCTTCGGTTCCTGGAACCCTGGCTTTGAGCGACAGAGATGGTCCATCTCGACCCTGGCTGGACGCGTCGTTGACTCAAGCGCGTCTTTCTTTCTTTCCCTGACTGACCTGCTTAAGAAGACCATGGGCTGCTGAAGGCGTGCTGGTCTCAAGGGACGCGGCCGAAAGGGGACGAGCTCTCTCTGCACGATGCGGAGGCAATGTTTGGTCGGGCGCGATCGTCTGGAATTCCAGCTTGACCTCGATGAACTTTGCTCGACCGGTCTCAGTGTCCGCTTAGCGGATTTCCTTTAACCATTGTCCGCCGAACGGTGTGAGCTCGCTCTGTCTCTGGCTGCTTGTGTCGACGAGGGTTCTGAACGTTAGCAGGAACGAGTTCGGTCCTCTTCCTACCACCTACACCGTCCCACTCGTTCGTCCACCTTCGTTGCTGTGTTCTCTCGCTTCCCTCTCGACACCTTCCCTCTGGTTTCGGTGAGCTCGTATCATTCAACAACCGGTCGCCCGATCAACCCGCTCGACCTCCCCTCCCCTCCCCTCGTCCTGGACATGTCGACCATGTTCGCCTCGGACTTTACGCTCGGATCGCATCAGTCGAGCCTGCCTCGACCCTCGTATCCCTCGCACTCTCCCATCACACCCATCGACGTCGTCTTCACCACCACGTCGAACTATCCTGCGCACTCTGACGACGATGACCCGGCGAGCCCGAGGATCGTGGTCGCCTCGTCCGGACGACGCATGTCAAAGGCCATGCCCAAACCCCCGCCTGGACCGACGCGGACAGAGTCGAGCACGTCCTCGCACACCATCACCCAGTCGTCCCACAACCGCCGTTCCCTGCCAGCCGGGTTCAACAGCCCGACGTCGACGCCGCCGTCGTACTCGTCCTCGGAGCGGTCCCACGGCCGAAAGACGCATCACACCACACCACCGCAACCGCTCGAGCTCTGCTCACCCAAGGATGTCTCGTCTTCTAGGATGAAGTCGTCCTACTTTCCTACCTCGCCCGTCGCTGCCTCGTCGAGCAGGCGGATGAGCTCGCAGGCTGGGTCGAGCACGAGCACAGGGGACGGTGGATCGAGCCGCCGGATGAGCACCGCAGCCGTCGGACGAGAACGACGAGGATCCATCGACGAGATCAAGCAAGGGGAGAAGAGGATCCAAGAGTACTCGGCAAAGGCATCCACATTATCTGCCGCTGCCGGACCTGGGACGATCGGCTTTGAAAGCTGCATTTCTGGTGAGCTCGACTTTCCTTCTGCACTGGGAATCCCGATCGCCCGCCCGATCCGGGGTCGGACGACCAGAGTCGTTTCTCGCCCGCTGACGTCGCTCTCGCTCTCTCTCTCCTTCCCTGCCTCCGTCGCATTTTTCTTTTTTTTCCTGCTCTCTTTCTGCTCCTGTCTCAGGTGCTCTCGCCCACGAAAAGAAGGCGCGCAGCTACGGCGAGGGACCGAGCACAAAGGTCAGTGCGCGTCTCTCCCTCTCTCCCCTTCAGCCCTTGTTCTCGTCCGCAGCCGCCGAACAGTGCTGTCTTCGGGGGATTCCAGCACCCAAGTGACTGACAGGTCGCCCTTGTTCTGCCCATCTCTTGGCCCACGCGTGACTGAAACATCAGGCGCTGCACCACTTCACACGCGCAACGGACCTGCTCTCGCTCGCGCTGCAGGAGAGGCCGGACGAGCTCGAGGCGCTCTCGTACGAGTCGGTCCCATCCCGCGTTCTTTTGCTCGCGTCTCGTCTAGGCGCTGATCTCTCGTTTCCATGTATATTTTCTCGCAGAGCATCTATCGCGCACACTCTGGCGACGCACTACTACACCCCGCAACATGCTCTCGTGACGCTGCAGGCGCTCGTCAAGTCGCTCCGTACCGCCCTGGTCGCGTCTGCCGTGACCGGACCTGTCCACCAGACGGTTGCCGCTCAAACCCAGCTCGCCTCCCTCACCCACCTGCTCGCAACCATGACCGAGTCTCTTCACCTGTCTCTCCTCCCTCGAGCGATCTGGGCTGGAGAGACGGGGGACCTGATCCGCGAGTCGGTCAAGTTGTGGCAGGAGGTCATGGCCTCGGAGCGGGCGACGATGCTCGAGGGCACGATCCCGATCGTCGGAGCCGAGTGGCACGAGGGTGTGTCTGGAGACGCGGACGAGATGGCCAAGCACCGTTTGCGACGAAGCTCGTCGGTCGTCAACCGGGTCGTGACCCACGCCACCATGGTCGATGGCTACCTCCGTATGGCCGACGCTGCCTCGTACGCTGCCGGACTCGCCGTCGAGCTTCTTACGGCGGACCAGTACTTTGACATCGCCGAGGACGCGCTCGGATCGGCCCTCAAGATGGCGGCCATGATCGATGTCGGCGCACGGCAAGCATCGCCTCGCGTGCTGCAGGAGATCCCCTCCTTCAAGGTCAAGGTCACCTCTGGCACCGGATCTCCCTCGTCCGACTTTGTCGCCCCCTCCACATCCTCTCCCGAGGTCAACAACGTCCGTCTTCGCTCTGGCCCGCTCAAGATCGAGCGACTCCGCCAGACGAACGCGCTCGCCCCTCAACTGCCGATCAATCACGTCCAAGGTCGAGCTGTCATCACCGAGATGAAGGCGCTCTCGTCCGAGCTCAACCTGCTCGTCTTGGAGCCCCCCGTCGTCGTCTCGTCCACGGTCCGGGCCGAGCACAAGATGATGTACATCCGCTCGGTGACCAACCTCGGGAACGCCCAGTTTGTGCTTGCCCAGCTTCTCAAGCGCACGTGGCGCAAGAAGGGTGGCCTCAAGGTCAACGGGTCCATGGGCAGAAAGGGCTCGGCGGTCTCGTTCGACCACGCGAGGAAGCTGTCGACGGCCAGCACGTCCAGCTCGGTGTCGGACGTCAGCCTCGGGCCTGCCAGCCCGTCGGCTGTTCCAAGGCGGCTCAGCGGAGGAGAGCAGTCGAGGAAGAGCAGCGTCATCTCGAGGCAGGGAAGCTTCACGATCGTCGAGGACCCGGAGGAGGAGGACGAGGCTGAGGCGGCAGAGGCAGACGATGCAGTCGGCGAGATGTCGCTCTCGTTCGTCGGCACGGGCTTCGGCTCTGGTCGATCGTCCGTCTCGCCTTCTTCTCCTCCGACGTCGCCTCGACGAGGATCGACCATCCCTGGAAGCATCGCGATGCGCAAAGCGTCTGTCCCGCCCTCTCTCGGCGGACCCAAGTCGTCCTCTTCGACCGGCTCTTCGACCTCGTCCCTCGGAACACCCTACAGCTCTTCTCCGCTCACGACCCCAAACGCGATCGCCATCGTCGACTCCAACTCGAAACCCGCGGACGTCATCTTCTCCTCCCCCTTTGGCACGCCACCCACCAATTCGACGCTCATGCAGTCCACAACCACCTACGAGTCGCCCTCGTCCCGCCGTCCCTCGCACGCTCCCATGTCGATGGCCGCCTACCGACGAGCCTCCGCCGCCGGCTCCGCCTTCGGAGGCTCGTCCACCTCCCTCACCGGCGCCGCCACAGGCGACGACGACCTCTTCTCGACCTCGCTCACCTCTGGCTCCTGGGCCCAACGCAAAGCGTCCATCGCTCCGCTCGGCGGGATCGCCACCTCCATCTCCGCCGAGTCCCTCCACCTCAACTCTTCCTCCTCCTGCTACCCACAAAGCCCCACCACCGCTGGATCACCGACCTATTCCTCCTCGGAACTGGCCAACCAGGCGTGGGATCTGCTCTCCTCGTCGATCAAGAACCACAAGATTGCTTTGTCCCTTCTGCACCCTTCCTCTACCTCGACCACCGGGGGAACAGCAGCGGCAGCGGCAGCGAACGCCTTCCCGTCGAGTCCGGCAAGTCTGGCGTACCAACGCGCGACCCTCCTCCTGGCGATCTCGGCAACCTCGTACTTCCGAGCCTCGCTCGCGAGCAGGGTCCAGCAGGCCAAGGAGTCCCGTACCTCTTTACTCGTCACAGCGGAAGTTTACTCCACCTGGGCGGCTCGAGAAGTAGGTTGGGACTGGTTGGTCGAGTCGAGTTCGCCTCCTCCTTCCTCCCTCTCCTCGATCGCCGAACTCTCCCAAACCCCGAGCTCAACACTCCTCACCCGGTCCACCGCGCTGGGACTCAAGGCCCTCTTTACGCTGATGCGGACGATCTGGCATAAGGCGGTGACGGGGACTCCTGGGGAGGTGCATAGGGAGGAGAAGAGGTTGGCGAAGGAACGGGTGGAGGGGATGACGAGGCGGATGGGGAGGGAGGTGGGGGTGGGGGGGTACGAGGTGACGAGGTATAAGGTTGGACTGGAGAGGGTGGAGGGGGAGTTTGAGAGTGGGGAGGGCCTGTTCTGGGGGAATGTGAGTAGGGGGGTGAAGGAGGGGTGTGCGGCGAGGGGGCAGTAAGAGGTAGAAGGATTGTAGATAGACTTCTTGGTTCGGTTCGGTTTGTGTTTTGTTTGTTTCGCTTAATTATATGTCTGTGGTATGCCTATCATCAGACGCATCTCACTCCAGCCTGGCGTGAAGGAAGCGATGTCCGGAGAATCAGTCGCGCTTCGACGTCCGGCCGCGATGTTCTACATGCTGCCAGACCTCAGGACCATCACGCATCACAGAGTCCGACTAAACTAGATCCTTCCCTTGTCCCAACGACTCCCTCAAAGATCCCCCTCCGCATCCTCATCCCTAAACCCAACCACCTCCGCCCGCCCCCTCTCCCTCTCCTCCCTCCTGGCCCGCCGAGCCCGCTTCCTCTCCTTCCTCTCCCTCCTCTCCTCCTCCTTCCTCTTCTCTTCCTCCTCCTGCTTCCGGAACGAAAACGGGTTCCCCGCCCCATACAAGTTCGACGGACTCGGACTCGGCACCGTCATCGTCGCGTCCGGGTCCGGGTCTTCGCCAGCGATCTTCTGGCTCGTGGAAGTCGTTGTGGTGGACCGGGAGCGATGGGAAGAAGAGGTAGAGGTGGATTGGGCGGAAGACGTGTAGGATCGTCGGGATGAGGGTGCTTTGGGAGCGAGGTATTCGGAGCCGAGGTCGGCAGGGGGTCCGTCCGCGAAGGCTGGCGAGAGTGGGAGGGGCGGCAGATCCGATGCCGGAGAGACAGTTGACGTCTGAGGGAGGGAAAGGTGTGGTTGCGGTTCGGGCGGCGAAGTGATGATGGATTGTCCTGGGGGACGACGTGCAGCGGGCGAAGGCGACCGGGATCTCCTGGGTCCAGACGAGATAGGCGCAGACAAGAAGGCCCCCCACTCTCCCTCGCCCACCTCTCGCTCGTCTGGGTCGTCGTCAAACTCTGACGAGTTGCCGAGATCAAAGTCTGGCGGCGGCGAGAGAGGGGTCTCGTCCTCCTCGTGGCCCGTTCCCCCTCTCCGCGGCGGAGGCAACTCATCCCAGTCTGCCTCGCCTCCCCACCCGCCCAAGATGCCTTGTTCCTCGTCGGAGTCGTCGGCTTCCACGTCTGCACGATCTATGACGCCTGCTGGGTCGGTGTCGGTTGCGCGTCTGCCTGCGATGAGGCTCCATATCCAGCCCAAGCCCTTTCTGCCCGGTTGACGCGAGGAGCGGCCCTTCCCGCCTTGGCTGCGAAGCGAGAGCGCGTCAGACCCCCAGGCGGCGATGTCGTCGTCTTGATGGCGGTCATGCGGTGATTGACGGAGCGAGTCGCGAGGGAGGTGCAGGTGTCCATCGTCCGAGGCGAGGGAGGAGGACGAGGACGAGCTGAACAGTCGGCGGGATGAACTGGACGCGGGGAAGCACGAAGACAGGGTAGGCCACCCGGCGAGGCATGCATGCAGGTGGTCCCGCAGGGTGAACGGGATCGAGTGGTGTGAGTCCGATGGAGACATGGTTGTCTGCCAGGCAAGTACGGGCGAAGGGCCGGGGTGGAGGCTGGAGGAGAAAGCAGCAAGCGAAGCGCGTCGGTCAACGCCTTGCCGAGCTCGCCCTCCTGCGCTCACGAGCTCGGACTCGTAAAGTAAAACATGACACAAAAAACAAACGGTCGTCTTGTTGAACTGGATATCATCATCAGAGTAATCTGTTGTTTTGTCGACTTGATCCGTCCGACTCGACTGCGTATGCATGGGACGCATGGAGGCGAGGTGAGCTCCTGTCGTCTGTCCTGATCTAGCCTGTCTCGCAACACCCACCCTCAGCCCACCATGAGACTCACATCAACGACTACCACCCTCACAGCCGTCGCGCTAGCGACCACCCAGGTCTCGGCATGGTCCGCTATCGGTCAGTAGCCATCCCAGGCGAGCTGGTGAGCTCGAGATAGCAGATGACCCGCGGCTGACCTCGTTCCTGTCCACCGTCTCATCCTGGCCTGCCTGTTCATCGCCTTCGCTACCTCTCCAGGTCATGAGATCGTGTGAGTCCCGCTCACCGTCATGTATCAGAGAAGCTTCCGCTGACATTGTCAGCTTCTGCCCTTCCACAGCGCGACCATCGCTCAAGCGCACCTGACCCCGTCCACGCTCGCCGCCATCAAGCCGATCCTCCCAGTCTACGCAGAGGGTCACCTCGCACCCATCGCAGCCTGGGCAGACTCGATCCGGTTTGCTCATCGCGAGACGGCAGGACTGCACTATGTGAACGCGATCGGGGATGACCCGGCAGACACGTGTCTGTTTGGCGAGAAGGGCTGGGTCGACGGCGAGAGGAACCTCGTAAAGGCCGTAGGCAACTACTCAAAGCGCGTCATGGACGGAGAAGGGTGAGTCGATTGATCATCTCTTGCTGTAGGAGTGTCGAGAAGCTGGGCAGGCTGGGTGGTGGTGGCGTGGAGAGGGGCAGGGCTATAGTAAAAGGAGGAACGCGAGCTCGGAGGTAGCCTACCGCGGTCTGCTTCTCAGCCTCGTCTTGAGTCCTGGACGCTCGCGCGTACGAAGGAGCTCGCATCAAGGTCGTTTTGAGATACTCAGGACTGACGTCCATCTCTGCTCCTCTGCCTGCAGCGACATCCCTCTCCGGTTCCTCGTCCACTTCCTCGGGGACATCCATCAGCCCCTTCATCTCGCCGGCAAGCTCAGAGGTGGCAACGGAGGTACGCACTCTGTCCCCGCTTCGACTTTCGCCGCGGGCCCTGTATCCTTCTCGGTGGGACCGCTGACCCTTGCCCCCTCGCTTTCGTCACTTCAGCCGTCGTCAAGTTCGAGGGTCGTCGGGCGTCCCTGCACTCTGCCTGGGACGGCCTGCTGATCCAGAAGTCGATCCGGGAGATGGAGAACTACACCTCGCCGTTGCCGAAGTGAGTCAAGTCAAGCTCGTGCTCGATTCTTGTCCGGATTCTTGAGAGATCATCAGCATGCGTGTGCTGATCCTTCTGTCCGATTGACCACCACAGCAAGCGGATCGAAGCCGCCCTCCGAGGAAAAACGTACGATCCGTTCGTCAGGTTCATCATCGCCGAGGGTGAGTTTCGTGTCGTGTCGTGTCGTGTCGCCAAAAGACCTGACCCTCACGCAGTTCAAACCGCCCTTACTGACCCCGACCGGCCTCCATGCGCTCGCTGGCCCTCCTCTCACCAAAGGCATCAACGGCTTCTGGTCCGACGCCGCCATCTCCGACTGGCCTGCCTGCCCTCTCCCCTCTTCCTACAACACCCCCACCACACCCAAATCCCCATACAACCCGCACCAGAAACCCGTCAGCCTCGGCTCGCTCCTCTCCTCCGACGCCGAAGCAGCCTTCGCCGACGCCCACCCCGACCTCTCCCCCGACGAGCTCTTAGTGCTCCAGAAGTCCGCTAGTCGTCCAGTGAACGAGAAGGCGAAGCACGTGCAGCTCGACCAGCCTGCGGCGTTGCCGCTGCTGCTGAGCTTGTTTGGGGTCCCGACCCCGGTGATCTCGTTGTTGCCGAGGAGGTGGTTGGAGAGGCCCAAGAGGTGGATCGGGGAGTTGCCGGATCAGCAGGAGAGGGAGGGGAAGGTGCCTGGGTGTGCGTTCCATTGGGCGAAGGAGATGCATCGGTGAGTCACGGCAGGGATGACCCAGTGTTGAGTTGAGCGAGGAGAGAGCGAAAGCTGATTCGTCTTTTTTCCGCTGCGTTGCGTTCTGACAGGCTCAACTGTGATGTCGTCTGGCCAAAGAAGTTTGAGACTGGGATGGAGCTTGATACGCCCGAGTACTGGGGGAAGGTCAAGGGCGATCTGATCGTTGAGAAGCAGCTTGCAAAGGGAGGGAGTGAGTCCACCGCCCTCGTCTTCTTGACCCTTTGCCTCGTGGACTGGACTAACGATGGAAACCTCCCTTGCTGCTCCCCCCAGTCCGACTCGCTGCCATCCTCAACTCGATCTTTGATCCTGCCCTCGAGGGCCGCATGGAGATCGCTCGCTCGTAGCCGTAGTCTAGTCCCCCCGCTTCCTTGCTCCTCGTTGTACCTAGACGTTCTCCCTGCTTGGTCTCGTTTGCTCCACACCTTCCTTGTATCTCATGATCGTCTTCTTTCTATCGTGTCAGGAGTGATATGTTCGTACTTTCATAATATGTGTGTGTCAAGTGGAAGGGAAGGCGCGCGTGTGATCGCAGCGGCCAACCAGCGAAGGGAGGGTCAAGTCTACTTAGACTCAGCCGAGAAGAGGAACTAGCAAGAGCGAAGGAAAAACTAGCAAGCAAACGTCCGTAGAGTTTACTTGAAGTTCTTTCCGTCGGCCCAGGCCTTTCCGCCAACCTCCAAGTCCCACGCAAAGGCGCCCTCCAAGAAGGCCTTGTCCGCCTCGTTCTTGAGATCCAGCGGGGTGAACGAGTACGACTCCCAGTCTGATGAGTATAACAGAAGACATGGTCAGCTGATGAATGGAAGACAGGAGCAAAGGACACGAAGAGCAAGAAGGGGGGGACGCACCAGGGGCGGCCGACATGACGGGCTGGAAGTCCTTTCCTCGGCAGATGACGGCTCCGGTGATGATCGAGTCGTTGGTCTTTCCGAGCACTCCGGCCGAGGCGAAGCAGTACTTTCGGGAGCCCTCGAGGCGGGCGAAGAAGCCTCCGATCTGGTTGGCCGACATGAAGGGGAGGGTGAGCTCCTGTCGAGACGAAGAGGAAGGTCAAAGAGAGAGTGGGTCAGTTTACGTTTGTCTGATAAGATATGATGATGAAGTGGAGGAAGAGACTGACCTCGTTGTACTTGAAGTCCATCTTCCAGATCGAGTAGCCCTCGGCGTCAAAGTTCTCGTACAGCCACGGGAGCGCCTCGGTTCGGGTGTCGGTGTTCGAGTACTGCCTCTTCCACTCGTCGAGCACGAACGTCGACTTGGGGAGCAGGTCCAGGGGGTTCTTGGCGGCGGGCACATCAGCAAACGACTCCTCCTCCTCCTCCTCGACCTCCTTGGGCTTGGGGGCAGCCTTGGGCTTCTCGGCCTTGGGCGCCTTGGGGGCGGCAGGGGCGGCCTCCTTCTTCGGGGGAGTGTAGACGGCGGCCGAGGTGGCGACCGAGACGCCCTCGAACGAGGGGGCGATCTTGGGGTGTCCGATCACGGTCTGCTCGAATCGGAGCACGTTGGGGAACTTCTTCTGCTCCTCGGGTCCGAAGAAGCGGGAGAAACCGTCGGCGAGGATGGAGGCGACGACAATGTCGGCGAGGGTGATTCGGTCTCCGACGAGGAAGGTGTTGGTGGCGAGGAAGGCCTCGAGGGTGGGGAGGACAGAGGTGGCCTTGTCGAGTCGGTTCTGGTAAACCTGCGGAGATTCAAAGAAGGACCACGTGCAACGCGGACGGGAGAAGGGTCAGACGAGCTTTCGGGGTTTGCAGAGACGTGGCGGGGCGGGTGCGATGGCTACTTACGGGCTTGACCATGGGGATGAAGTTGTTGAACATGCCGTTCGCGACACCGAGTCGCTGGTTGATCTGTCAACACGAGAATCGGAAGGTTTGGCAGAAGACACATTGGATCAGAAACGGTGGAAACAGGCAAACGCATCACAGCAGGCAGTGGGCTGACCTCGAGCTCTCCGAACGAGATCCACTGCTGCACCTTGGCGGCGAGCTTAGCGTCGGTCGGGAGGAGACCAGAGTTGGGCGCGAGCGAGGCGACTAGTTTACACACACGCCCGAAAGAGAAGAGAGGAGGAAGAGTCAGCATCAGGAAGCAAAGAACACGGGGCAGAAAGGTGGTGTTTCGTTCAACGAAAAAAGTGAGGAGTGGGTGAGGGGGAGATCAGAGATTAATGAGCCGACCAAGGCTCGCAAGTTCCTCGACAGATTATGATTTGGACAGGGATAACTAGGTATATCGTCATTTAAGGCAGAAGTCGATGGACGTCCTCGGGAGGGGACCGTCCAAAGAGTGGGAGGAGAGGGAGGGAAGGCAGGAGCTCGCTGGCGAAGTCGGTGGAACGTTTGGCTTTCCACCCACAGACCCAGCGAGGATGCGACCTGACGAGAATGGCAGCTTGGAAGATGGGTACTTACAGTAGTAGGCGATGGCGGCTCCCTCGGTGAGGTTGAAGCCGTCCGATCCGGCGAGGGCAGGGATCTTTCCTCCGGGGAACTGAAAGGAGAGCGAGTGCAAAGATGGTCAGCTCAGCCCTCTTCTCGACATCGCATCCAGCTCGTCCCAGTAGCTCATCCGGCAGCCTCGAGCTCTCGGGACATAGCGATCGGCAAGTAGAGAAGGCAGGACACACCTTCTTCAAGAACTCCTCGGACTTGTTGGTCTCGCCAAAGACAAAGTCCTTCGCGACCTCAACCTGGAGACCAGCGTACGAGGCAACGGCGAGCGCCTTCCTCGTGTTGAACGAGTACTGGGAAGGGGTGTAGAGGGTTCCGACAGACATGGTGAGAGAAAGAGAGAAAGGAGAAAGAGAAGAAGAGGGAAGGTGATGGGTAGAGATCAGCTCGACCAACCTCGCTGACTTTTCGTCGAGAAGGGGGGCCGGCGCCCGCAGTCCGTCAGGCACGGACGGGCGCCGTTGTCACGTTCTTGCCACCCTCTCCTGGAGCAGCAGCGATAGCAGAGCGCAGAGGACAACCACGTGTCGTATGAATGGGAGTGAAGCGTGATTGTAAGGTGGCCGAGTACTGTGGCGCTCGTAGCAGAAAAAGACAAGACGGAACTCGAAACAGTCGTAAGAAAGGTGTCAAAAGGTACGCGAGCGGACGTCGAAACATGTAAAACTGGAGGTGTCAGAACTGCTGCATCAGAAAGTGATCGTCAAAGAAAGAATCGTAGCGCGGCGTGATATGCAAAGAGGTCGAACGCGAGCCCAAATGATCCATCACGCGTCGGTTCAGATCTGGCTCCTCACGATCCCCTCGGACCTGTCGTAGTCCCAGTGTCCCGTCTTGTTGTACACAAAGTCGATGATCGGCTTTCGTTCTCTCGCGGAGCTTCGCACGCCGTCGTCGCCGTCGTGGTCGTTGAGCGTGCTCGAAGAGGAGATCGTGGAGGCGGAGCGTTCCCTCTTCTTGGGCGGTTTGGGGTTGGAAGGAGGAGGTGGTGGAGGTGGGTGGGGGCGTTGTTTTTTCGGGGCTGGAGCGGTCTTAGCGGGCTGAGTCGGTGAGAGAGGGTACGCGACGAGAGTCAGTGAAGGTTGGGAAAAGACGCGTCGCATAAATCGGGACCCACCTTTCCCGCCAACTTAGCAGCACCAGCGGGAGTCTGATGCGGTTTGACGGCGTTGCCGATCGCGCCACTGCCACAACCCCCCAAAACTAGTCAGTCAGCCTTGTACTCATCATAGAGAGGGAGAATAAAGGGGCTCACCCGCCTCGCCTCGCCGTTGGAGCTCCCCTTGGCTTCATCCGGGGCGTCTGCACTTCGACCTCTGCTTCCGAGACTCCATCATCACTGTCGACCACCTTGGTCTTGGGCTGGATCTTCTGTTTCTTTTGCTGCTGGGTCGGCGCGTTGTCCTCGGACTCGTCCGACTCGTTAAGGGCGGCGAGCGTGTGCGCTCGCGTTACCGACGTGGCGGCGGGCTTGGGTTTGGGGTTGGATGATGTGGTCGGAGCGGGAGAGTGTCGGCAGTCGGACTCCTGTTGGCGTGGCAGTAGATCGGCAGGGGGCGGGGGACGTATGGTGAGATAAGACGCGCGGAGCACGACGAGCGACCGAGGATGAAAGCGGGTGACTCACCTTGAACTTGACGCGAGGTCGCGCACTCGACCGGGCTTCTTCCTCAGCATCGCTCTCCTCCTCGGACGAGCTCACACTGATGAGTTCAAGATCACAAGCAGATCCGAGGCGACCAAGAGCGGCTGATCAGCGGGGCGTCTTGGACTGCTACCCAGGTGCGGGTAGAAAAGACGCGTCCGACTCACACCTCCGATTCGTCCCTCTTGCCCACCTTTCTCATCCTCTTTCCCCCGTTGCCTCCCCCCATCGCCGACCCCCTTCCCTCCCTTCTCACTCTCATCAGACCCGTCTTTCTACCCAACTGCATCATCCCCACATCGTCCCAGATCTCCTCCCCGTCATCCGCCCTCTCCAACCTCTGGAACGCTAGCTTGAGCGCCCCGATGCACATCCGCAGGTGCTTGTTGTCCGTGATGAACAGCTGAGCCTTGTCGAGGTTGCTCCCGAGGGTGAGGGAGCGATCGATGTACTCGAGGGCGGGTCGCATGGAAGGTCGGGTGAGGGAGCGGTCGGTGTCGAGGATGATGGAGCGGAAGAAATAGTCCGAAAGGAGGGTCTGGCGAGCGAGGCGAGCCATGGGGCGGATGCAGGCGAGGTTGGGGGGAGGGTCGTCAGCTCGCCCTCTTGACGCCTTCCCTCGCTGGTACTGTACGTACCGGATCATTCAGCACCCCGTCCATGTCTTCTGCATCCTCCTCCCAGGTTCCATGACCCTTGAATCGATTCATCGCCTCGGCCTTCTTTCTCCCCCTCTTTGCCCTCTCCTCCTTTTCCTTCTCGTCCTTCTCCCTCTGCCTCTCCCTCTCCACCTCGTCCTCGTCGTCTGCCTCACCCTCGGTCTCGTCTGGGGTGACCATCTCCTGGCTCTCATCCGACCTGCGCCGCTCGCAAGCAAGAGAGGATGATGGGGCGAAGTCAGCTTGAAGCTCACCTTGGGGCCCCTCCTGTCCCTTCCCACCCGCTCCAGCTATACTGACCCACTGGTGTCCCCGTCCTCCTCTTCCTGCTCCTCATCCTCCCCAACCTCGATCTCGTCCTCCTCTTCGTCGTCCGCTCCAGTCGTGGAAGCGGGGGTCATCTTCATCTTGTGGTTCGAGGTGGAAGGGTGTGGCGCGGACGAGCCCGAGGTTGGCCGGGAAGTGGGTGATCGTGCCTGGCTCTGACTCTGGCTCGGTCGCGCTCGAGCTTGCTTCTGGGAGGCTCGCTCAACCTCGCTATCAGGCGTAGAGACAGAGGACGCTCGTGAGGTGTGGTTCGAGCTGAAGCGTCGGGAACGGCGTCAGCGAGCTCAGGACGGGAGCGAGGGAGGGTGAAGAAGGCGTTCGAGCTCACCGACTCATCCTCGAGGTCGCCACCGGGTCCTGAGCACGTCGGTAGGTGGTGGGCGTCGCTCGAGTGACGCAGGAGGGTGAGCGAGGCCTGGAAAGAGGAATGAGCAAGAGAGGGAGGAAAAGAGGAGGATGGTGGTTCGGTGGCGAAAGAGGCAGCAAGGCACCGTTCGGGGGCAAACGTGCGGCGGGCGGATCACGAGCCGTCTCTTTTGGTTCGAGAAGCGCTCACTCAAAGCCCACGCACGACCGGCCCTTATACACGTGAAGATTGATAGAGCAGCAGGTCTACATGTCCATAAGCTCGACTTTGATCGCGTCGGGGGCCGGGACAGGCCGTTTTGCCTCCTCCCAGACGGTCCCCGCCCAAGCCGACACACCCCTGTGCCCGTGCCCATCAGAGCCAGAGTCGGAGCTGGGGAAGACGCGCTCGATCGTGGATCCGTCGACGAGTGCGAATCGGATCGACGCATGGACCTCGACGCTAGGAGCGAAGGTAGACGGCGAGAGCGAGATGGTGGGCTCGAAACGGCTAGTTACGAGAGAGATATGGAAGGTCGTTCGGTCAGCCACAGCCTGAGGAGTCGCGATTTGTGGGGGGAGACGACTTACACTTCCCCGCCTTTCCACTGACAGATGGCCAGCCCTTTAAGCCGGTCGACGAACCCGACCTCTCCACTGTCGGACTTTGCGTAGGCCAGCGCGGCAAGGTCCACAAGCAAAGCCCTCTTGATCTCGAGCGCGAGGAGGTCCGACAGATGCGCGAGGTCGGTGATCATGATGCTCGTTGTCGAGGCCGTCCCAGCGGTCTGGGTCGTGGTCAAGGTAGGTTTCCGGAGGATGAAGAACAGTCTCGAGGCGGGCAGGAGATGGAGGGTGATTGTAGGTTCGCTCGAGCTTGGGTTTGGCAGAGAACGTCAAGAAGGGATGGCGGACGGGGCGTCAGCATGCATGGTCCATTGAGGCAAGGTAAGAGACGCGAAAGACGACTTACGATGCTTGACTCGCAGCAGATCCGAGATAGACAAACGCCTTCCTCCCCTTCTCCCTCACTCTCACACCCCCCTTCCCTCCAACCTCGACCGCCTCCCATCCCTTTCCATCCTGCTCACCCTCCCATTCCACCCTTGCACCCAGCCCAGCGAGACCCTCTCTCAGGGTCTCCAGCAGTTCCTCGACCCGTCGCACAAACGCCCCAAACTGGACCACCTCCACGACACTCTGCAACACCCTCGGTCTCCCCACCGCAGGCGTGATCGCTGATGGCTGGAGGCGAGGATCTTTGATCGGTTGGAGGGAGCGGGCGATGACTGTGGAACGATGGGTGTGCAGGGAAAGGAGGGAGAGGGAGAGGAGCGAGGTGAGGAGGGTTGGGTAGGCTGAGGAGGGGGAAGGGGCCGGTGGAGAGGGGGGAGGGACAATCTGGGTGTGGAGAGAGGAACAACGGGGGGTCACGTGTGAGAGCGGTTACGGGGAAGAGAAGGATAGGACGCGGGAAACGTACGAGAGAGATCGTCAACGATAGACCAGGCGAGACGTCGAGCGAGATCGAGTTGGACGTGATGCGTGACGGCAATGTCTGGACAATCTGGCGAGCTTCGGCGATGATCTGGTCGGGACCGGGGAAAATTCAGTGAGATCGACCTGATCAGCGGGGCAGTGACGGGCCAGGCGGGTAGGATCAGACTCACCTCGGCGAACGTCTCCTCCTCGACGGCCTCCCACATCGCTTCGTCCATCTCTTTCGCGGCCTCCTCACCCGACTTGACTTTATCGCCGTCCTCTCCTGGCAAAGGCCGAGACACGCATGTCGAGCTTGAGCTCGTCACCGCGCCGTCCACGGGCGACGTCTGGTGCAAAGTGACCTGCAGTCTTCGGCGCGTCCGGTTTGGGAAGACGAGCTTGGGCTGGTCCGAAGAAGACGCAGTTGCATCGGGCGGTGGGAGATGGGCATAGTGCCGATGTCGGAAAGAGGGAGGAGCTAAGATATGAGATGCACGCCGACGAGGCGGATCCTGGTCAGCGTGCTGACTCAAGACGACGACGACAACCGATCGACAGGGAGGGAGGACTGGTGGACTCACCTGCGTCGAGACCGTACCAGGCGATCCAGTCCCTCGCATCCCTCTTCTTGTCCCCACCCATGAACCCGCTCTCGACACCCCTCAACCCAACAGTCCACCCGCCAACCTCCCTCACCCCCAACGCGACCTCCCACTCCTCCTCCGCCTTCTCGACCACCGTGCTCAACTCCTCCCCCGACACCCGAAACATTTCTGCCGTCGCCCGCAGAGCCTCCTGCTTCTCTGCCAACTGACTCAGCGCTGGTGGGTGAGGGGTTGGTTTCGGAAGTGTGCGCGAGGTGGCGAGCGAGGATTGCGGGAGGGGGATGTGGGGCGGGAGGGAGAGGGAGGAGGCGGGGGTGTGCGTGGAGGGAAGCAGAAGAGTGAGGATGTGGTGGAAGTTGGAGAGCGCGTGGAGGGATTGTCTGTAGACAGGGAGATGGGCAAGGGAAGATCAGCCAAGTGCAAGGTGGATGGAGGCGCATGCGAGCGCACTTACCCGAGCCTGTCCGAGATCTCCATCTTGAGCTCCTTCATCTGCTCCGGCGCGATCCCTTTCTCCAGCGTGGTCGTCTGTACTATTGGTTCGTCGTCCTCGTCTCCATCAGGCTTGATCTCGTCAGCGTTCCCGGTCGCCATGGGCTCGTCCGCTCCCCCGCCATCGATCACCGCCTCGCTCGCCTCGGCTATCGACCTGTCGAGCTCGTCCTGCGTAAAGTTGCCGAGTCCGCCCTTCTCCTCCCAGATACGACGGACCGTCTTGCCGAGCTGCTCTTGCTTCGACTCGTCTCTGTTTAGAGCACGACGCGACCGGTCGGGCCGAGCTCGTCAGTCCAGCTCGCGCGAGAGCGTTCAGGTCGAGTTGCGAAGGGACTGACTGCTTCCATATGGGTAGTCCTCCCTCTGCGTAGTCGTACAGTATCTGAGGTCTGCCTGTGACGGGGTCTCTGTCTGGTGGAGGTCGCTCGAGCGAGATGCGGAGCCGCTTGGACAGCGGAGGCGACGAGGATGCGTCCATCGTGAGCTCACCGACAGCGTCAGAGTGGGTCTGTGCCGAGCGTCTGTCGAGGTGCGCCTCCGTGCTAGGTCGGGATCGTACGTTGCAAGTTTGAGCCGAGGTGCTGTCGAGAACAGAGTCGCTCGAATGTGCTGAGGCGATGGAAGATGGAGGCACACTTGAATCAGGGGAACGACCGAGCTCAACATGCCTTCTCCTCCCTGACATCGACCCTCGGCCGTCCACGCAACGGCCCGCTCTCGCCCATCTCGCGCGTCTTACAAACTGTATCCGTCGGATCATTGAAGTTGTCAGTTCTTCTTCAAATCTGTCCATACAGCTAGGCCGAGACACGTCTCATCACCTTCGCCTGCTGTGAGCTCACTCTCTCCTCTACCCCATCCCACAGCCCAGCCTACGATGCCGACCCTCGACTCCCTCACCCCCTACCTCACCCTCCTCCTCTTCCTCGCTCCTCTCCTCCCCCGACTCATCAACCTCCTCACCTCCCTCTTCCGCCCATCCCCTGCCCATCCACGCACCCCAACCCAACCCCTCCCCTACACCGTCCTCGTCCTCCTCGGACTTCACACAATCTACCACCTCCGTCCCTTCTTCTTCCCACCCTCGGACGACCCAAACATCTTCACTCGAACGGGGACGCCGCTCTTTGCCGCCTCAACAGGCGAGTTGCGTGCCCGTCTGATGGGGAGGGTCCGTGGCGGGGTTCTTTCGGATCCGACCCAGGCGGTGTTGCAGAGGCTGCAGTCCTACGAGTCGAGGGTCCTGTATGCGCGGTTCGGCCAGAAGACGCTGGTGGAGTGTACGTGGTGTGCTCCG
>BTPH01000120.1:0-57961 GCA_036245725.1 Mrakia hoshinonis
TTGCGCTACCCGTACTCTTGCTCGCTCACGTTGACATCAAAGCAATTCAGCTGCATGAATGGTGTAGTGGTATCACGCAATGTTAGGGTCATTGAGGTCCTCGGTTCAATCCCGGGTTCGTGCCAAGCTTTTTGCAGTTCCTTTTGCTGTCCTTTCGCGATGGAAGGGGGGAGAGAAGAGGAGGAGGAGGGGCGGGCCTGCGGCCCGCGCCCGCATGCACTTCAGCACAGAGGCTGATGTGCGTGCGGCTGGTGTGCTAGCTTATCACCCCATTTGTACTGCAGTGGTCGTTTCGACTTGCGGTATAAGTCGGGAAGAAGGAGATGAATCGGGAAGAAGGAGATGAATCGGGAAGGGGAGGAGAGGAGGGGGGTTGGCCTGCGCGGTTTGTCGGAAGCGAGAGTGATTGACGAGATGTCACTGAGACTGACGCAAGCCGCATAAGTCGTCGCAGTATGATTTTTGCACTCAAGGAGGAGCACAACCTCGTGCCTGAACCATCCATGATGCAACGCGTCCAGTCACGTCCTTGCTCGGATGTCACAGCGGAAAGGGGATCAATGTCGAACGGGATTGTTCACACAAGTGCGGGTGTGAGAGAACTGGTAGGCAGATGATGGGTAGTAGAACAAGAGAAAAGAAAGCAAGAGCTAAGCACATATAGCAGAGCGCAGTAGAGCACATCATCACCACCTCCTCGGCGGCCTTTTGTTGACCCCCTCCCTCCGTTCGACAGCGGCTCGAGACTGCTCCCCCCCTCCTTCCACAGAACGAAAGCGAGAACAAAGCAAGGGGAAGCAGGAGTCTACTGAGGGATCGAAGTCCAAATGTCTAGCGTGATGGAACGGGGGAAATGCAAGCTGAAAATATATGACTAACTCGAGTCTAGACTGAGTTGGAGTTATCCGAACACGAGAACGGCCGTCCAACGTTTCCAGTGGCGAACGAATGCCTGATCGAGAGGATGGTTCCGTACAGGCCTGCGACGAAGAGGGTCGAGCCTACGAGAATCATCATGTACGCGTTCGCGTGCAACCGTGAAAGGAAAAGGAGCGAAACGGGTCAGAAGAGCGAAGGGTGGTTGATGGGAGGGAGGAAGGGTCGTACGAGCTTGTTCTTCCAGCTCGAAGGTCCAGCCTTGCCCTTCTGCTTGTTGTCGTACAGCCACATGGACCCAATGAGGGTGATGGCACCGACCAGCGATGCCTGCGCGAGCCGCAACGTTGTCTGGTCTGTGCGAAAGCCTCTTGAGGAGCCCTGCACTGCCTGGTGTTGGAGCAGAGCATGGCTCCTGCAGCTGGAAATCCGCGATGGTCACAGAAGGGTCAGCCCAAGACACGAGCAGTAGCACCCGCTTCCGTCCTTCGCTCGAGGTGAGGAAGACCCCAGACCGACGATCACTCACTCACTAGCATCTGGCTGATCCAGCGTGGCCCTGCCCTTCCTGCCCATCTTCTGTCCGCCTTCACGCTCCCTCTTCCTTTCCTGCCCCTCCACCTTGCTTCGCCTTCCTTTCCCGCTCCTCCGTCTCCACCTCCTCCAACTTCCCCCTCCAGCCCCTCGCCCTCCCCGCCCTCCCCAGACCCTCCAAACACCCGACCAACCCTCTCACACTCTCTTTCCATTCCTCCGTCCTCCTTTCCTCGTCCACCCTGTCACCCTCACCCCCAACCACACCCTCAACCCCGTTCCCTTCTTTCTCCTTCCCCTGGCGAGGACGTGCAGCCCGTTCCATCCCACTCCACTCACTCTCAGCCTCGATCAGCCGTCCTTCACTCTGTAGTAAGCGTGCCAGGGCGGCGCGCGTCTGATGGATCGAGGGTGCGTTGGGAGGGTGTTCAGAGACGGGCGTGGTGGTGAGGAGGTGGATGAGGGTGGTGAGGAGGGGGGTTGTGGGTGGGGGTGCGGAGGGGAGGGAGAGGAGGAGGAGGAGGTTGGGGAGGGTCAGGAGGGGGGAGAGATGGGGGGAGGGGGAGGGAGCGGCCGAGGGAGCGGGAGGGGGGGTGGCCGACATGAGGTTGGGTCGTAGTTGATGTGGATGCCGATGATGTTCCAAAAGACGGCGGGCGACGATGGCTCGGAGGAGAGACGAGGACCTGCTGGTGGCGGATGGATGAGGTGAAGAGGATGGCCGTCAGGAGGAGCAAGCCGGATGGAAGGGAGCAAGGGAAGTGTTGAGCTCGAACTCGTGGCTCGAGCTCGCGCTGGTCGAGCCACCTGGCACTCATCTCCTTCGCACAGACGATGAACAGGCCGATGAATCAAAAGCACATCAATCACATGAACCCAAAACAAAACAAAACAAAAACCCCAAAGAAGGAAAGATCATCTGAGCCTCAAGATCGCTACTGCTCTCCAACGACCGCCCTACACGCCTCCCTCCTCGTCCAGATCCATGTCCTCGCTCTTCGCCTCGTCCTCTTCCTCCTCCTTCTTCACCGCCTCTACGTCCGCAGACAGCTTCGCCCTCGTCTTTGGCGGTCCCTCGTCCTCAGCATCCGCTGACGTCTGCCTGATCGCCCGCCCAAACTCATCCAGTCCTGGCGCAACAGGCGTCGTGCTGACAGCAGGTCGAGCGTCAGGGATGCCCAGTCGGGAAGGGTGGATGAACGGTCTCGCTGGGGCACTGTAGGGTGCCGAAGGAGGCGCCGGAGGACGGAACGGAGCTGCGATGGGCGGGGCCGGAGGAGGAGGAGCGGGAGCACGGACGGGCGGGGGTGGTGGGACGTAGGCGGGAGATCTGGTTGGGAACGCCGAAGGGAGGGACGCAGGTGGAACGGGACTCGCTTGAGGTCTGCCTCCGATGTAGTCGGACGCGTTTGGAGGCGGGCGAGGCGGAGATCGACCGTCCCTAGAGGGAGCGACGTCCCAGCGTGACCGTCCGCCACTGATCCGTCTCTCCGGCTCTGGCGGGCCGCGAGCACTCGGTCCAGGTCCGCTGCTGAACCCGCCGCGTCCCGCTCCACCCTCGTACCCTCCTCGGCCCCCAGAAACGACAGGCTGTCTGTCGTACTGGCCCGGGCCAGGCCCTCCAGCACCTCCCGGTCGTCCGTCTTGGCCTTCCCCATAGCCTTGACCGCCAGTACGAGGAGGACCACCAGGTCCTCTACCATCTCTCGGGCCGTCTGCCCACCCTCCGTGATCCTCAGGTGCGTTCGAGTTTGGGTAGCGACCTTGCTGAGGCTGCTGCTGCTGCTGATGCTGCTGTTGATGTTGCTGCTGCTGCTGAGGCGGCGGCGGTCCACCTCGAGGGGCATCGTATGAAGGCTGTCGCTGATGGCGAGGAGGAGATCTCGGTCGGTCGTTGTAGCTTGACGGACCTGAGCTAGATGGAGCCGACGGCCCGCCCCACGACTGCTGAGGAGGCCGATCGTACGACGAAGGGTGAGCAGGCGACCGCTGATTACGCTGTGACGGAGGCGAGCCGTTCCAGCCGCCACTCGGAGGAGGAGGACCGTTCCACCCTTGTTGCTGGGGCGGAGGAGGCGGAGGTCCTCTCTGCGGTCCAGAAGATAATGACGGACCTCCGTTGGAGTACGAAGGAGGACCTCCGCGGTGCGAAGGACCGCCGTTGGATGCGAAGGACTGGTCCTGAGGGGGAGGGTAAGGTGGACGACCATTCGACTGAAACGGAGCGGGAGGGTATGGCTGTCGCTGTGACTGGAGGGGATAGTCGTTCCGAGGAGGACCAGGCTGAGCGTCAGGTGCGCCGGAAGGCGGGTAGGGAGGGAACGCTTGCGAGCGAGACGGAGGAAGCTGGGCTTGGGGGTAGCTCTGCGGCTGTGGCGGGCCATTGTTCATCGCAGAGAGTTGACCGAGAAGAGCGAGTGCAGACGCATCCAACGTCAGCAGCGGCGTCGGCGCATGCTGAGGCGGAGGAGGAGGAGGCTGTGCAGCGTAGGGCATGGGTTGGGAGGTGTAGGTCGGCGTCGCAGGCGGACTGACGCGGAAAGCGATCAAAGGGATGAAGACGCGCGTCAGCTCCAGCTCCGGCGGATCAGATATGCAGCAACGTTGCGACTTTACTCACGGCTGGGATACGTTTCCTGCTCCTTGAGGCGATGCCTTTCCGTTTGTTGCGCTGTGGAGGAGGGCGAGCAAGTCGGCCGGGATGTTTGGCAGCGGAGGCGTCGAGGTCGAGGGAGGAGGGCCGGCCGCCGCCGAAGCGGTCAAAGAGCTCGACGGTCCTCCTTCGCTCGTCCACGTAGGTCCAGGAGCCTGCGGTCGTCTGGGATCTGCGCGAGGTGCGATGGGAGCTGTTTCGAGAGTGTGGTTGGGTTGGGAGAGGTGGTGGGACGCGCGGGTGCGGTGATGACGAACGGATGGTCGGGTAGGAGGGGGAGGCAAGGAAGAGAGGAGGCGTCTCAGTTTGGCTGTTGCGTGACATTCTTTGGGACTTGCCAGATGCGAGAGACAGCGTGCGAGACGAGCGAGGAAAGGCATGGATATCCGTCCAGCCGATGATGTACTCGAGTACAGACAGAGGCCTGTCCCTCCAAGACGCGACGCAAACGCAGCAGAGACGGCGTCCGTCGATCGTCGTCTCGGATCCCTCTCCTCTGCTGGTCTCCTGGTCGGAGGACACACACGCTGTCCTCTTTGCGACATGTCCAGGCGTTGAGCGGCGAGGGCCACCTCCAGATCGATGCTGGGGTCGTCAGAAGAAGCGATGAGAAGGAACGAGAAATCACCTTGGGTCGGCTGAGCCGGGGCTGTCCTGCTGTCTGGTCGATCAGCAGATCCGCGCCTCTCGCTGTCGTCTCGAGCACTTGGCACGACCGTCGAGGATGATGGGCCAGCCGAACTCGATGCGCTGTTCGATGCAGCGTTTGCGATCGCGAGCTCGGTCCGATCCGTCAGACGCTTGAGCACGTCGGGAGGAAACGTCAGAGACTTTGTCCAGATGTCGAGGATCTTAAGCGCCTTGTCCTGTCAAGTCAAGAAGAAGCAGCAAGGTCAGCTTGGCCGTCACAAGAAGCGGGATGACAACGAGCGTCGAGAGGTGCATCCTCGAGCGGACGCGCTCCTCCGAGATCCTCCTCGACCGACGAGGGCCTGGCATGCGCGTCACCGTGCGAGCGATGTAGGCGCGTCTTGCAACAGAAAGGCCCGAACTACTCGTCCGCCGGAAGACCGTCGACATTTGACCCGACCGAGAGATGGGATGGACTGACCCTGCCCTCCTTCCAATCCGCCTTGCCTACGAGGTCCTCGATGAGCCCGTCGAGGACGCCCTCGACCTGCTGGAGGAACCCTGCGAACGTGCCCGTCTTTTCGATCCTGGCTCCGATCCCACGCTTGACCTTGGACCTGCACGCACGTGAGATGGAGTCGAAGCAGTAGAGCGAGTTGATCTTCTCCTGCGAGCACGGAGGAAGCGTCCGGTGCAGTCGGTACAGGGCGGTGACAAGGTACGTGTCAAACTGTGAGAGAGGTACGATAGAGAGTTGATGTGGTCAGTCGAACAGTCGTGCGCATCTCTGCAGCGAGCAGGACCGGGTGGGAGCTCTCGCCGGCCGGACGGTGGGGACGGAAGGAGGTCACCTCTCGCCGTCCGTCCTCCCTCCCTCCTGAACGACACCGCTGCCTGACCGCCAAAGTGAAGACGGTGTGCTCACCTCTATGAGCTCTACTGCCATCTCTGTGAGCTTTGTGATCTTTGTTGCCGAGAGCTTCTTTGTCTCGACGACCTGGGAGAGCAGCCCGTCAAACTCCTACAAAAGACGAGTCCCGGACAGCCAGTCAGCTCGTGATTCAGTTCAAGTCCATGCTCCGCAACTACGCGACTGACCTTGAGCGCTTGGACGTATGCCATGGTGGTGGATCCGAAGCAGACGGCGAGTGCGGATGCGAGTGATGTCCGAAGAGGGCGTTTGGGGGACGACGCGAAGGACGAGCTCACCTCCGCCAGGCCCCTCTCGATTTACTTATATTCCTGCCGCCCTCTCGCACTGTTCCGTCGAGCACGCCTTAGGTTGACCTCAAATGACTCCTCACATATGCTCTGGTCCGACCCATGAAAAGTTCGGAGGACGGTGTCCATGCCGAGCCTGGCCCAAGTCGTCCTCTTGCGGAGCTCACCTCGTTCGCTCCTCCTCTTCCGACGACATCACCGCCCTCCAACCGAGCAACCGCAACGTTCACGACCGGACAGCGACCTCTGCTGACACGATATGTGTATCTCATCGGTGTCTGCATGCGGTCACGCTCGTCTTGCCCTACAGCTGCCGACGCGATCCTGCGGACCTGTCGATGCGACGTCCGCCTTCCTCCTGCTCCGCCCGCATCAAGCCACGCAGGCATTCGATCCGGATCTCAAAGCTTCACGGTACCAGACGTCAGAAGGACAGCGCGTCGAGCCTCCACCGCAAACCACCACCGCTGCAGCAGCCTAGATCTCATACGACTCGACGCACCAAAGCAAGCAAGCATGTCCACCGAACACGATCTCTCCAACCCGAATGTCGTCAGGGCCTTGAAGGGTACGATTAACAATCCGCGAGTCGGAGAAGACGCGAAGGTCCGTAGTCTTCCCCATCGCTCAGATCGCCCCAGCGGTGCGTCCCTCCCTTGCTGACGGTCCTCTTCTCTCCTCTTCTCTGTTCGGACTCGCAGGCTCACGCCCAGGAGCTCCTCGACGTACGCACATTCTTCACTTTCGTGATTTCTTTCGATCTTCCCTCGCCGAAGAGCTGACCCACCTTCCCCCCCCCCCCATCTCGCAGTCGACCAAGACCGACTCCAAGATGCCCGACAACGGCCCTACCGGCTCGTCGTCGACGGCGACCAAGGAGGACGCCCCTACCGAGGACGACATGAAGGACTCTGGCGAGATCGAGGGTCGAGGAGAGACCAACAGAGTCATCGGCGGGTGCGTCCTTTCCTTTCCGGTCTCATTCCATTCCATCTTTCGCGATCCTCACATAAGGCTTACCCCATCACCTTGTGCCTGGTCACGTCTCAGATACAAGGCCACCCTCAGTCAGTCCGGCCGTAGCGTACGGTCTCTCCTTTGCCACGGCAACATCTTCTGACGTCGCGGATCCAACCTCTTCCACGTGCAGAGAACCCCCGAGTCGGCGAGGAGGCGAAGGAGCACGCCAGAGAGGTCCTCGAGGACATGGGCGTCGACGTCGAGACCAAGTGAAAGAAGAAGCAGAGCAGACCCCTCAGCCAGCCAGCCCATCCGACGTCGAAGCCGTCCGTCCGCCTAAATCTCAGACCGAGAGAAGAAGGAGATATGTTCATGACCTTTTCACACACACACCTTCCGTCCACGTCCCGCCTTGTCAGAAACGGCCACGAGATGAGAAGTGGATCCGAACCTCCCCCTTGCATGTCCTCGTCCGTCCTAAAGGACCGGCCAACCCTCTCTCTCCCCTGCCTCCCTCCCCTCCCTCTTGAGACCGCCCATCGGTTCCCACCTCCACAGCCCATCCTGCTCCACAAGCTTGACCACCACCTGTTCTCCCCCCTCTGCACCCGCCCTGCCTACCACCCCGAGATCCAACCCCCCGACGCCGTCGGCCTCGAGCCGGACGTCGCGCCATGCTTCGGCGTGGGAGAGGGTCGACTTGACGGGGAGGACGGTCGAGGCGATGATCGAAGGGGCGGGGTGACCCGTGGGGAGGGCAGGGAGAGTGAGTGAGAGAGAGGTGAGAGGAGGGTCGAGTTGGATGATGGACGGGATGTGAGGGGTCAGGGAGGAGTCGGCGGTTGCGGCGGGTGGGGTGAAGGAGAGGGAGATGGAGGTTGAGAAGGAGAGTTCGAGGGTCGAGGTGAGGAGACGGGTGAGGACGTGCAGGGAGAAGTTGTTGCATGACTCTGGAAGATGGCAAACGGAGGAGAGGAGGGTCAGTCGCGGCGAGTCGACTGGGGACGGAGAGGAGGACCGACCGATGACGATCTTGGCCAGAGGGGTGCCCTCGACAACGTAGGTCTTGCCCTCGCCATCGAGATCTCGGAACACGAGCGTGGTCTTGGGTCCGAAGCTGGCTTCGGCCTCGAGGGTGGTGGGCGAGAGGGTAGTTGGTGAGGAGGCCGTCTGACGAGCGAGCATACAAGGGAGAGAGGGGTCAGCTCAGACAGTCCACGCGAGCATCTGGGATGGCAGGGCAGGAGAGACAAGGGCAAGACGCACGACTTCGTAGATGTTTCGTCGGTCCATGTTGAGCTGACTATGGGGTGACTTGAGCTGAGGTGGGTGTGTGATGGTCGGGAGGGAGCGAGATGCGAGACTGAAGGGACGAGAGGGAATGTGAGCTCGCGCGGTTCGCTTCGCGAGCGTCCAGTCCAGACGCCACTGACTCCCACACAAGACGCCCATCTCGTCGCGGGACGATCTTCACACCCAAGGACAAGTGCAAAATCGAGATGCTCGAACCGTTCATGACTGCAAAGCGGCCAGTCGCGTTCTCGCTCGGATGCCACAGCAAAGAGGAGATCGATGTCGAACGGGATTGTTCATACAAGTGCGAGAGAGGAGCCTGGTAGGTAGATGATGGGTAGTAGAACACGAGAGAAGAGAGAAACAGCTGAGCACATGGAGCAAAGCGTAGCAGAACACATCATCACCGCCGACCACACCTGCGGCCCTTTTGACGCCCCTCCGGCTCGAGACTGCTCGAGCCCTCCTCCTACAAGAAACGAAAGCGAAGAACAGAACAAAGCAAGGTGATAGTGCAGGACTCTACTGAGGGATCGAAGTCTAGATGTCTAGCGTGATTGAGAAAATGCAAGGAGAAAGAGGGATGAAGCTAGACCGAGTTGGAGTTGTCGGAACACGAGAACGGTGACCCGACGTTTCCGGTGGCGAACGAGTGCTTGATCGACAAAATCGTTCCGTAAAATCCAGCGACGAAGATAAACATTCCAACGGTGATCATCATGTAACTATACGAACGAAAGGAGAGTCAGTACGGTCCGTGAGCGCGCGGAGGGAACGAGAGGAGGGCACTCACGCGTTGGCGTGCAAGAGCTTGTTCTTCCAGCTCGAAGGTCCAGTCTTGCCCTTCTGCTTGTTGTCGTAGAGCCACATGAACCCAAAGAGGGTGATGGCACCGACAAGCGATGCCTGCGCGAGCCGCAACGTTGTCTGGTGGAAGCTCTGTCAAGTGCCGGGCTCATCTCGATGGCAAGAACGGCGCGGTCGCGTGGTGCGGGATCGCAGGCTACGGTCTGTCTCCTCTCTTCTCCCTTGCTCCCCTCAGACATTGAGCTGACATTCTCTTCCTTTGCTTGCAGGCAACCACAACTCGCGGACGCGGTTCCACATGTGCATCCCCGACCTCGGGATCGTCATTGAGTTCAAGGCCGGCTTCGTCGTCTTCCTCCCGTCCGCCCTCCTTGTCCACTTCAACGTTCACTTGTCCGACCTCGAGGTCTGGTCAACCGAGGAGGGTGCGGAGCTGAACGTCGAAGAGGAGGTCAACGGCCAGGAGAGGCGAGGGAGCATCATCTTCTTCACCCAGGCCAACATGTTCCTTCGCGCTGAGCACGGCATGTCGCAGAAGGAGGCGGGTGGCAAGCTCAAGAGCGACTGGACAATCGACGACTTCAAGCGTGGGATGTCTGCTGAGGGGGTACTCTAGATTTGCTGGTGCCAGTTGATCAATGCCTTTGCTCCATTCGCAAGTGTTTTGATCACCATCTCCTCCGCCTCCTTGTCTCCTTTCTCTGTTGAGGGCTCACCCGCTCTCCTCGGTCAAACGGAAAGATCGTGTGATTGTGAAGGGCATGGATTAAAAGCAGAGGGTAAGAGAGGATAAAGCATGATCAAGAGAAAGGGTGGATGTGAGAGATGCAAGAGGGGAGCGGCGGAACAGATTGTACGAGAGGAGAGCCAAGAACTGCCTAAGAAGCCCACAAGAAATGATCGACTGACACGCACTTCCCTGCGCTGACATGGCTCTGCGCAGCGAAGTCAGGGTAGATCACAAGCAATTAGTGTTGCGCCTCATGCCAACGCGGAAAAGAAAGCCAGAAGGGCGTACCTTGAGGGCGGCAGAGTCTCTCAGCGGACGCTTGCAGTTCGTGCAGATGTGCAGCCCTGCGTGCATGGCACGGTGTCTCTGCCGTCATCAAAAACATGAGTCGTAGTAAGTGGAGGTCTCACTGCAGAGGGCCGGCACGCGCGCAGACGCACCTTCAGGAGATTGGGTGTCTCAAATCGCTGCGTGCACATCGGACCCAGCGGCGTGTCACAGACCAGATCCTTTACCTTGGACGCTGCTGAGGCAATGACGGTCTGGCCATCTCCATGAACGTATGCGGTCGAAGAGGCGGAAGTGCATCCAGCGGCGATCCGAGGCATCATCTTGGAGTCCGTCGTCCTGGCGAGCCCAATGATGGCGTTTGATGAGATGACAGGGGTGCCGTTGTTGTGTACCAGAGATGAGGAAGGAGCTGTTGAGCCAGACGCGGGTGTGGAGGGCAGGGCTTTGGTTGCAGTTGCGCTGGCTCCGATGAGGGAACCGACGGAGGCGACGACGATTGATCCGTCTGGGTGAGAGAGAGACAGGGTAGTCTGTTGGACGTAGCTGAGCTGGACTGCTGAGGTGGGAAGAATGTTCGTTGCTCCGATGTTGTACCCTCCTGCGACGTTCCCCGACACAATGACCGGTCGGCCTTCGCTATCGACGAGGGCGGTTGAGGAGGACGAACTGCCGGGAATAGAGCGGGCGGCATGCGTCGGGAGCAGCCTGGTTGATTGAAGAGTGTTACTCCTTGCCCAAGAGGACGCGACAATGAGCGGTGACCCATCTTGATGGGCGGTTGACATCGATGGTGCTGCGGGAGGGGGCACAACAGACGTAGGGAGAACCAGCGACGCGTGTTCCCGTTCACCGAGACCCCGCTTTGGACGACAGAGAGGCCGTCCTGGTGCACGGCTGCAGTTGATGGAGCGGCGGGGACCGAAGAGGCGTACATCGGCAGGCGTTTTGTCTCTCGGATCAGCGCCGTCGAGGCAGCGTACCCGGAGCGCAGGAGAGGATGCCCGTCATCATGACAGAGGGTTGTTGATGTTGACTTGGCGGTGAAGACGGGCACAGGCTGGGAGGGGAGGAGCCTCGTCTGATGTTGCTTCCACGCCCACAGCCACACGACAACCCTGTCCCATCCCACAACGCGGCCATCTGGACAGCCGTACCGACCGACGATGTGTTTCTCGTCCACCTCAGCCCAGGCCCTCTTCAGGCTCCACTCCAGATCAAAACTCGCGAGCTTGAGCCAATGATCTCGGTTTGTACGGTCCAGACCCAGATCTTCACTCGAAGCCGCCAAGGCGGCAAGCTCGAGCCAGGGCTTGTACTCTGAGCTCTTGGGGACAGACTTCCTTCCGAGGTAGTCTCTTCCTCGGGAAGGAAGGGCGGTCCCGCAGAGTGCGTTGACAAGCTCGGCTAAGATGTCGAGGACAATGCACCCGCGATGGAGATGGTAGGTGTACAGCTTTAGTTCGTTGTGGTAGAGGATCCGAGAGAGGTGGTCGCCGAAGAGGAAGACGGATGAGGTGCCGACAAAAGCGACGAGGACCGGGAGTTTGGCCGGGAGGGAACTCGACCGAACGCTCGCTGCGACGGGGAAGAAGGCGGGGAGAGCGACAACATCGGTGCCTTGTTGGCGAAAGAAGGAGAGCAGGTGCTTGGGCTGAGATCTGCCGCTGCAGACGAAGGTTGATCCGGGGACGTTCTCCACCTTGTAGGCGATCTGCTCAAACGAGAGGTTGTCGAGGTCCGCCGTCTGCTCTGCCGTCTCGCCCGGGTAGCGTTCCCCGTGCCGGTTGATGGCAGGCATCTTGAGACTGCCCTTCTTGGACGAGTGAGGCCAGGGATGTGTGTCGATGAAGGCCAACTAGACGGGTCCAAGAGCGGAGAGAGGGTGGGATCAGCGTCGGGCAGTTGGATTAGCTTGAGATGAGATATGGGCTAACCTCAGCCTGATCCCAGAGATGGCCCAGGTTGTACGCGTTCGAGATACCGAGGGTAGCAGGCTTTGAAGCCGACCAGGGATGGAGTCCTTTGAGCATGTCGTTCTGCGGCGGATACTTGAGGACGAAGTTGGGTTTCGTTTCCGTGGCGCAGCGGCTGGACGAGTCCGGGTAGTCGCTGTCGGAGGGATTGAAAGAGAGTGTGAGCCACAGACCGCAGAGCAAAGCGCTGAACATACAGACATGGACGAACAGCTTCATGATGCCGCTGTACCCTGTCTCGTGAGTACGACCCCATCTCTCCCAGACCGTCGCCGCCTGTTCGACGTACTCCTGCTCCCGCTTTTGGTGAAGGACATGCTCCGCTGGGGACGTCGACTGGTGTCGAAACTGTTGGTACTCGAGCAGGATCCGTTGGGCGGTTGCCTTCTCGCCGTCGTCCACAGAGGACTGCTGAATGGCGGAAGAGAGGATCTGGTCGTAGGCGGCGAGGACGACGGAGGGCGGCCTGGACTGATCGGTCCTGGCCGAGGCCCCCTCGAGGCCCGAGTCAACCTGGAGGCAATACAGCAAGGAACAAGATCAATGACTTCAGCACTATCAGATCTGATTGAGGGACTGGGAAAACGGACTAACAGGCTGAGAGGGCTGTTCCAGCTCCTTGATGGGTAGGTTGCTGAGCTGGTCGAGATCATCGCCGGCCTCTGCCTCTCCCTCGTCTCCGGCCAGTTGGCACAGGAGGACATCTTGCTCGTACTTGGTAGCCGCGTCCAGAAGACCAGCATCCAGAGAAGTCTGCTCGTCGAGGTCCTGATCTTTGACGCGGCGGCTGGGAAAGAAGGAGCTGGAGACCTCGTCCTCGACCTCGTCTTCCTCTGCGAGCTCGGGGACCGTGGGTGCTCTCCCGGAAAAGAGGGCGTCTAGGTGTGCGAGAGAGGCTGTGTCGTACGGGATGAAAGAGCTGTCGTCGGTCTCCAAGGAGGCTGACATGACGGGGCGGGAGGGCAGACTGTGAATGGTGCTGGAGTGAGCATCCGCTCCAGCAAGGAAGAGGGGCGACGCGCGAAAGACGAGCTTCCCTCCGACCACATCCCCCGTCGTTCCCATCTTACACCACCCATCTGATAGCGCTGTACTGTTGAGTATGCTTCCTGTAGCCTCTGTTTTGGGTCTCTCTGTCTCTGCTTTGAGGAAGGGACGGGGGATTTGAGGTGGAGCAAAGGCTTGCTCGGGAGATGCCCCAGCTGCCCTCACACGCGTTTCGTCCTCGCTCGTTCCCGCAATCTGCAGACAAGATGGCTCCTAAAAAGATCGGGACGGGTGAGATTGACCCAGTACGAGCCAAGGCGCTGGTGAACGCGTGGGCGGACAACCAGCCTCCTGCGGACATGAAGATGGGCGGTCTGGTGCGTGAGCTTCGCCCCCATCGAGCGCTCGGACCAAACAGGCGACTGGCTGACAAGCACGCCCTTGTTTTGGTCAGGGCTGCTACATCGGTGTCTTTGTTGTGACGCAGGAGATGCTTGACGCTGGCAAGGAGCATGACGAGATCTTTGAGTGCTGTGTGGAGGGGAAGAGGGAGTTCATGTGCGGCTCGACTAAAGGTGGAAGGACCCTCGGTAAGTCAAACTTTGACGCGTCTATCGATGTACGATTGGACATGCAGGCTAAAACGACTTCGTTCGCTCAACTGGACAGCGCCTGGCGACGTTTGCCTCGTATTGATGAGGAGACAGAAAGTGGAGGGCGAGAACTTCGAGCTGGTTTTCTTCTCGATCACGCATGTGCTGTGCCACGGAGGTCAGTCAGCAGCAAACAGGTGTAGGCCCAGATGGTTGCATGAGACAGAGGGGCTGACCACGTCTCCTTTGTGTGACAGTGAAAAACGCGGCCTACCTGCTGCAGGTCTCGACTGGCCACGTCGAGGGTGTGCCGGGGATGAAGGACCTCCGCAAGAAAGAGATCGACGCGCTGAGGGTGCTCGTCTCGAAGGATCAGGGGTCCAAGAAGGGTAAGCACACAGGAACGGCCAAAGTGACGCGAAGCGATAGATACCGGGTAGAGACGAAGGAAAAGGACACAGCTGACGCGAAACCCCTTGATCCGGATCAGTCAAGGACGCCAAGGACGCTAGGCTGGATGTGCTGCTGCCGAAGAGATCTGGGGCGACTGTCAAGAATGTACCAGAAAGTCCTCTGCTGGCCGGCTCGCTCGAATACTACAGGTTGTACGGTCCGGAGGAGCCGGTGAGTGCTCCGCATTCACGAGGGCACGCTCTGGGCATGAGCAGCGCCACTGACGGTTCCTTCCCGATCCCTTCGACGACAGACTCCTATCCCGGAAGTGGAAGCCGTGCCGGAGATGAGGTCTCTGGACTTTGTGGCTGTGAGTGCATGTCGCTCGCACGACCGACGTCGATCGTCTGCAGCCCCGCTGACACGTTTCTGTCCCTTCTATGGCAGGTCTACGAGCATCACTATCGAATGTGGGCAGCTGCAAACGCCAAGGGAGGGCAGAACCGAACGACTACGAGCGTGACTGCCGAAAAGACCGGGCCAAAGGGTAAGAAGAGAAAGCTCGAAGGGATCGCTGAGGTGTTGGAGGCTGAGGCGGGACCGTCGAGCGCGAGGGAGACATAAATATTTGGGTCTTTCTACTTTGCTTGGGCTCGAGATTTCATTGGTCGCGTATGGGCACGAGGTACATTGAAAATGGAAGGGCGCGGTTGGGGCGAAAAGGCATATGGGCTAAGCTACCGGGCGCGTCGTGCTCGAAACCTATACCGAGTTAGAGTTATCCACACAAGAGAAGACCCTCCCTACGCTGCCAGTCGAAAACGAATGACGAATGGAAGAAATCGTGCCATAGAGTCCAGCAACAAAGATGAACATCCCGATGAGGACAGTGGCCCATGAGTAGACGTGAAGGAACCGGCGCTTTGGACGAGACGAGCCCCCAACGGTCGCATCCTGTCTTGCGTCGTACAACCACATGAGGGAGGGGAGGGTGATGCAGAAGAAGGACGCGAAGATGGCTCCGACGAGACCGATCAGGTCGTCGAAGAAGGGGATGACCTCGGCGATGATGAAGGCGAACGCCTGGATCCCGACGCAGAGCGAGAGCCAGGTGATCCAGTGGGTAGGGGTCGAGCGCTGCAAGTGAGGGGTGCCTCGGAGAATTCGGACAAAGCAGAACTTGATGGCCAGGTGAGAGAAGATGATGGGCGACGCGAGCAGTCCCGGGAGCGCGATTCCGTATCCGATCTTCTTGAGCAGAGGTCCGGCCGATCCGAGGGCGGGCGAGGCGACGTACTGTCCGCAGTAGAACCAGAGCACGGTCGAGACGGTGATGTAGAGGCAGATTGCGAATCCCTGGCAGGCGAGCATAGCCTTGTTGAAGTCAAGCGGGTTCTTCATCTCAGCAATGATCGAGAAGAAGCCGGGCGATCCTCCGTACGCGAACAGGACGTTGACGACGGCGACCATGGCCTGCGCGAAGGTCGGGTTGTTGAACGCCTTGAGCTTCTTGTCGAACGGGAGGGGGTACGCGGGTCCCTGGGGGGGTCGGTCGGCGACAGCACACGCGATCGTGACGAGCAGGACGGCGGGGACGATGCAGATGATTCCGACCCATCCCATCCACGAGATCTGCTTGAAGGCTGACGGAGAGCAGGCAGAGTGACGGAATCAGTACGGCTGACACGCGCACGAGCCGAGACGCGACCGGAGGCCAGATCGGAAAGAGACTCACTTCGTGCGGATCCGATGACTCCGACGATGACGGACGCGACCACAGTGAAGGCGACGGTGCAGGTGGCGCTGAGAAGAGGAGAGAAGACGACGGGAAGGGCGGTCAGACCTCCTCGGCTGCCAAGAAGCGCGCGCCTGAAGTGGACGATGCAAGAGTAGACTCACTGAGTAGTGAGAGCGTTGAACGAGATGGAGCAAGCGAGCAGTCCGGACGCAGCGTTGAAGATCTGGTACAGCCTGTCGATCGAGACACGCGAACGAACGAGTGGGCGAGCGGACGGGCGGGGAGCGGAGGACGGAGCGGCAATGGTCAGCTCGGGTCTTCCTTTCCTCTCGCGTTGCCGCTGCAGCCGCTAACAGGGCGAGCCCAGACTGACCAGTACGACCATCCGAGGAGCTCTCGTCCGAGGACACCTCCCATGACGAATCCAACATCTCCGACGCTGCAGCGAGAACGGAAGAAAGCGGAGACCGGTCAGCTCGGGGGTCGGCCCAAAAAGTTGGGCTGAAAGAGAGCTCGCCGCCGCGGACGAGGCGGCCGAGCAAACGAACGAGGACGTACGAGTGAACACCAGGGTATCGGTTTCGGAAGCGTCCAATCTCGTAGTCTCCGTACGTGCTGGATACAAACAGGGCAGGCGCAAGAGGTCAGCCAGGGAGACAGACGAGTGCCGCTCCACCAGCCCACGGTCCGAGCCCGTCCAGTCAGATCGTGGACTAACGTGACGGCTCCGAGGAAGATGATGAGCAGAATTCCAGGAACGAATCCGAGCGTGTTCATCACCTACGGAATACGAAGAGAGGAGAGGCAAGGAAGAGTCAGCCGATGCTGTCGGCGTCTCTAGCGGTCATCCAGGCTGAGAGGAGAGAGAGGGAGCGAGACGGACCTTTGGCAGGGAGAGCACACCGAGACCGATCTGGGACTTCATCATGAGCACCGTAGCAGCAGGCCACTCGACTCCTCGGTAGTCGGGCCCATCACCGTCCACATCGGTCGCAAACACCTTCAGTAAGGACGAGAACGGAGGAGGAGGGGGGGAAAGAAAGTCAGCGCTCCGAGCTCATGCGAGCTTCCTCTCCTCTTCCGGCCGCCGCCAACCCCCTGTGACGTCCTCCCCTCAGCCCACGAGTCAAAGGAAGGGACCAGGACGTACATCGTCCACGGCGACAGTGTCGACAGTGAAACCCTTTGCCTTCTCAGCCGGGACAGGAGCCTCGTGCACGCGAGGCTGGTTGCCGTCCAGGCCAAGAGACTTGAGAGGGACAGAACCAGGAGAGGCCGTCCGGGAGGTGGCGGTAGAGTCGGCCATCGTACGCTAGCAGGAGAGAAAGAGAGGGTCCGAGGGAAGGAAGGAAAGGCGGAGGGGGAACCGAAGCGAGAGCTGTCGAGAGCGAGAGAGGGCGAGGGTGGTGGTTGGAGAAGCAGGTTGGAGGACAGGGCCTGTCTGACTCTGGTTGGATAAAAAGCTGAGGAAGGGCCCGAACGAGGCCCGAGGACCCCTCAGTTCAAGAAAAGACCAACCAGATCAGCAGGGAGCAGGGAGAGCGCAAATCGCAGGCGGGGGGGTTGGATTCGGACTGGATGACTTTTGGACCGACCGGACGGCCCCGCAAGTCTCGATCGAAAATTCGGCCTGCGCAGCTTGTGCATCTGATCTCCTCGACCACGCTTTGGATCTCTTCCCCGCTGGAGGACCGAGTTTCTTCTTATCTTTCCCTCGGTGCGCTTCCAAGGACCTGGCTTTCGCTTCGGTAGTCTGGCTCTGAAAGACTTTGGGAGAGAAGGACAACGTGTTCGGGCACGGACGGCCGGCCCGCCAACGACGCGTCTCGACAGGTGACTCTCCTCGACTGACAATTGCCATCCTTTCCCCGCCTCCAAATCTCGGTAGCTCGAGTCAAGGTCCGGCGGCTGGAAGTGGAGAGGATGACCTCCCTCGTCAGGTGGACGATCTCCCTGTTCTTCCCTTCGTTCGACCGACCAAAGTCGAAAGACACGCAGATCTGCTGACCTTTTCTGGGACGTCGGCGTCTCAACGCAGGTCCTCTCGGAGGCTGATCGGATGTAAGGACTGCGAGAGGCGTGTCTTTCGGGCCTGCAGGATCATGCCTGAAGAACAGAGTTGCCAAGATGTCGGACCGAGTCTCGAAAGCTGGGTCAAGGTGACTTGGTGGGGAACAGACGCGACAGGTCGGCTCTCCATCACCCTATACAGACCTTTCCTCTCGTTTATCCCAGTCGCATGACGTGCACTCAATCATCAAGATATTGTCCGCTGCCACTCGTCAGACGAGCGGCGGCCATGGCGGTCCCTGCAGCGCCCTCTCCTCCTCCTCCCTCCTCTGTCTCTCCCGCGCCTCGTTCGCTTCCGCCTCCCGTCGCTCCGTCTGACGTCGTTGCAGTTCTTCCCAGGTCGGATAGTCGTGACCCGTCTGGGCCTGTGCGACTCGGAGGCGCTCGGCAGCCTCGACAGCCTCGCGCTGTTGACGTTGCTGCGTCCAACGTCTGCGGGTATGAGATGATGAGCAAGAGGTCAGCGGTGCGGATTGGACACATCTGAAGACAGGAGGCAGCGAGACGACGGACCCTCTGAGCCAAGAAAAGACGGCGACGAGGCCTACGAGCGCGAAGAGCAAGACCGTTTCGACCCAGGCTTCGTCCCCCTCCTCCTCCTCTCCCTCCTCCCGCCCGTTGACACCCAACCAGTCGGCCGAGTCGTACTCCCCAGCACCCTCCCTTGGATCCTGCCCGCTCTCTGTCCACCCACCTCCGCCCGCCCCTTCCGCTTCTCCTCCGCCATCCGCCTCGCCTCGTTCGCTCCACCTCTTCTTGAACCCCTCCTTGACACTGCCGATCGTCCACCCATCCTCGACATGCTCTCCTCCAGCAGCACCGGCAGTCGGCGCGCCCCAAAGGGAAAGCGCCTTCTGCGGAGAGCCGGTGAGCGAGGCCCAGATCGATCTCGCATACAGCTTGACGAGCGCGAGGGCGACGGGGAAGGAGGCCTCCGGGTTGGTCTCGAGCGCGAGATCGTAGTTGCGCTTGGCGAGGTGCCAGTCTTGAGGGACACCGAGGCCGTTCTCGTACATGTAGCCGAGGTTCCAGAGCGCGAGCGCGGACGTTTGCCGTTCGGCGGCTGAGCAAGAGAAGGAGAGCGAAGTCAATCAGTTTCGGTTACCTTCACGAAACATCTGTTGATCAGGATGCTCACCAGCCTGATAGAAGCCGGCCGCCTTCTCGTACTGAGGCTCTCCTGATCCGTCGAGTCCCTTGTAGTGGTAGTCGCCAACCTTGACGAGCGAATCGATGTTGTCCTGAGCGGCAGATCGGACCCAGTGGTTCAAAGAGAACTGAGCCGTCGTCTCGTCTGCACCGAACCTCCGCCACGGCAGAGCGTAAAGCGGCGTATCTGAAAATAACCAGATAGTCAGCACCTTTATCGACCCGAATCTCAAACGTCCGAGGCGAGACTCACCCTGGTCGAGGATGTACGCGAGGTTGTTCTGCGCGGTCTCGTACCCTCTCTCGCCAGCCATCCACCAGCCGAGGATCGCCTTATCCGTCTCGCCTCGCTCCCACGCTCGGTCTGCCTCGCCTACGATGTCATCCTTCCAAGAGCCTCGCTCAAGGACGAGCTTGAGATGCGCAACCGCTGGACCGCACGTTTCGGGGCGGAGACCGGCTGCCGCCTGGGCTCGGGCACTGGCGGCGTAGATTTTGCCGAGGTGATAGAACGACTCGAAAGGCGATCCGACACGGACAGCCTGGTGGAACGAATGGGTCGAAGGGTGGACCTCTCCGCGGGCTGGAAAATGCAGACGGGTGTCAGGTGCAGCAACTCTGAGCTGGATCGGCACGGAATCACCCACCTAGAGCGAGCTTTCCAAGGTTGACATGTGCCTCTCCGAGGTCTTGGTCAGCAGCGGCCTGGAAGTACTCCTGCGCCTTGGCCAAGTCGGGCTTGACGCCCAATCCGTCCCGCCAGATGATACCGAGTCCGTTGTAACTCTCGCGCTCACCCTGCGATAGATTAAAGGAGCGAGAAACTCCGTCGAGTCAGTACTCAGAATAGCATGAACGCGTGATCCCTGCACTCACGACTTCGATCCCTCGGTCGAACCACATCTTGGCCTTCTTGACGTCCCGCTTTTGAGCCTCGCCCCTGAGAGCCATCCGGCCGAGGAAGCCAGCCGAGATACCGGCGTAGGTGAGCTGCTCGTTGGAGAACTCGATGTCCGACTTTCCGTTCTTGGTCTTGCGTCGACCCGCGCCTGGCTTGTCGGACGGCCAGACCTGGCGAGCTACCCGGGTAAAGTGCTGAGAGGCCATCGCGAACGACTGTGTGACGAGACCGACACCTGAAGGATCAAAGAGAGGAGTGATCAGTGACTGCAAGGCGATGTCAGGACCAGAGAAAACGCACCTTCCGCTCCCGAGGCGATTCCTCCTGGAACTTGACTGCAAGCCGAGAACACCCGAGCGTCAGATCCGATGCCGAATGCGTCTGCACAGATCTGATATGGTGCACTCACTAGATCGATCCGAGGTAGTGTACCCGGCCAAGCTTGACGATATACTCGAGCGCGCCTCGATCGGCCTGGTACTGCTCGACGAGAAGGCAGACACGCAGGAACCAGACGGTCAGCGGCTATCTTCCATGCTTCTGCTGATCCGAGAGCGAGAGTGTGTACGCACGTGGTAGTAGTCGAGGATGTCCTCCCAGGTCTCTCCGCCGGCGCGCGCGAGTCCAGCCTTGACGGTCGCCTTTCCAGCGTTGTGACCGGTGCTCTGGAGGGCAGGCAGAAGACGAAGATATGGATCAATTTGAGCGCCGTCACGGAAGTGAGTCGTAGCAAAACGTACCGCCCAGCTCGCGCCAACGCCGTACGCTCCTCCAGCGAGGTCTGAGAGCTTGGTCGATGTCGGGGGCATCGACCGTCCACCCGGCGGACCAGACAGGAAGTGAGCGAAGGCTGCAGGACAGAGTGAGATAATTAGTCAGTCATCTGGTGCCAGCGCCGATAGTCGACAGACGACTGACCTCTCTCTGCGCCGCTCTCGTACCACTCGAGTGCGCTCATGCAGTTCCCCTCCTCGACCCCGATTCCGGCCCAGTACTTGTACGCGAGCGCATGCTCTGCTCCTGGGTGAGACTGGAGCGCGGCGAACGTGTAGTGGAGAAGGGCCTTGCCCTGGTCGATCGGGACGGTCTCTCCGTAGCCGGTGGCGTGGAAGAAGCCGAGAATGTAGTGGGCGGTCGCGTTGCCGGTGAGGCGGGCGTGTTCCTGCAGACGAGAGATAGCCTTCAGCAAAGACAGGCGCGTGCAAGCGGATCCGGATACACGTACAGAGTATGCCTCGAATGCCAGGGTCAAGTTCTGTTGCAGCGGCGGCGGTGGGAACTGAAGCGACGAGAGGAATCGTCAGTCGCCTGCTGCCTATCTCATGACGAACAAACGAATCTCACCAGAGCGATCCTCCCTCTCGTCCCCCATGCATCATCGCACCCCCACTCTGTCGCGACCTCCAGGAGCCCGAGCACCTTTGCTGCCCGTCCTCTGACCGCCTCACGCCCCTCTCCCTTTGCCGCCTTTGCTGACTTCTTCGACCCAGATCCGGGCGGTCCTCCTCCCGGGAGTCTACTGCTATCGACGGCGTATCCCTCCCTCCAGAACTTGCGTCTGAGTGCCATGACCCATCCGACGAGGATCGACCTTGACTGGGTCGAGGATGATCCGGACGCGAGGGTCATGAACGTCTGTGGAGGGATAGGCGTCGACGGCGGAGGTGGGATCAGCCCGAGAGAGTGCAACGCCGACTCGTGGGCTTTGCAGGCTGAACATAGACGAAGACAAAGTCAAGCCAGGTCAGGTCCCTGTGCGTACGACGTCAACGGAACAGAGGACGGACCTTCTGCTACGCGAGCCTCGTCCTTTGATGTCTCGGACGATGGAGATGGCGATGACTGGGAAGACAGAAAGATGGTCAGAAGACAGAAAGATGGTCAGCACGAGTACACGCAACGATGTCGGTCCTTGGGTGCAGCGAACAGCTTGCGACGCGAATGAGAGGGGGTGAGCTCGTCGACGAGTTCGCCGTGACGTGGACGACCCTCGTACGGCCCTGCTCCGACGTCGCTCTCGACCACCGAGCTGGTTGCCGCACGACTATGCCAACCATGCGCTCACTGCGCTTGCTCGACTGCGACGAGGTGGACCGAGGCCGTCTCAGCCGAGGCCACACGCGAGGTGGTGAGCTCGACCATCTCCGCCGTGCTGGCTGGGGGACTCACCTCTTTGTTGTCGTCGGCTGTCCAACCCTTTTCGATCTCCTTTTTGAGATCTTGTACGTGTGTTTCTACTCTCGACTTCATGTCCATGGACTCGATCACGCTCTCCATGACGGCCTGCTCGCGAGGGGTGAGCCCGTCCATCAGACGCTCTTGCTGGCCGCGCACGACCGACACCAGCAGCAGCAGCGCCAGCACGATGGTCGGGAACGACGCCTTCATCCGTCTTGAGCGAGCCATAGCGAGAAGGAGCGAGTTGGGCCGGCGAGTGCGATGGGCGATGGGAGTGACCTCGCACAGCGAAGGACAGCTGGCGGTGAGCTCGCTCGCAGAGGTCGAGGGTAGTAACCTTCAAACGCTCATGGTCGATCAAAGAGGCAAGATCTCCTAAGATTCCAAGCTGACTCGTGTATCCAACTTTTTGTCCAGGACAACCTTAGGTCATCAGGAGTTGAGATATCTAGTCTGACTTGGTACCACCTCGGGGGGACTCGGCCCGCGGCCACCCCCTTCATTCCCCGTCCTCGAGTCGAGCACCCGTCCAACCACCACCATGTCGTCCTCTTCTGCCCCGATCGAAGCCTCCGAGCTGTCCAAGCATGCGTCCAAGGAGTCGTGTTGGGTTGCCATCCACGGTACGTCCCACTGTCCTCTTGTCCTCTGGCGTTGTGTCCGCGTGAGCTCGCGCCGAGAGCGAACATGGCCCTCCACTCCTCTAGGCCGTCTTGCGGCAACAGAGCTGATCCCGCTCGGTCTGGTGTCTCCTCTCTCCACTTGCAGGTCAGGTGTATGATGTGACCGACTTTCTGGACGAGCACCCAGGTCCGTCAGCTTTGTGGGCCTCCTCTGGACCGGTCCGACGGATGGCTCCATGCTGATTCGCTTTCGCTCCTGGGCATCTACCTCATGACCCTTCAGGTGGCTCAAAGATCATCCTGTACGTCTTCACCAAGTTGCTGAATGCCTGCAAGGCTCCTTGTCGGTCTTTCGTTTCGATCCAGCTCGTCTGGAAAGAAGAGTGTGCCCAGCGCAGAGGACGAAGCTCACCCCGGTCTGACCCGCTCCTCTTCGTGTCCCCCGACCCAACCAACTGTAGCAAGTACGCCGGCTCAGACGCGACCGAGGCCTACTCAGAGGTCCACGCACCTAACGTAGCTGCCGATCACCTGGAGCCATCGCAATGCCTCGGCCCTGTCGCTGTGCCAGCAGCGACGAGCTCGTCGTCCAACGCTGCCGCGCCGGCCCCACCGCCCGAACTGTCCATCGTCCAGCTCGACAGACTCACCACCCTCGCACGACGACCACCAATCGACACGATCCTCAGCTTGCATGACTTCGAGGTGAGCAGTCACGATCCTTGCGTTCCATTTGTAGTCGACCGTCGCTGGATCGGCCTCTGCGGGCTTGTTTCTCGCCGACGTAACGCTGACACCGAGTCTCCCCCTTCTTGTAGGCTGTCGCGACCGAGATGCTCTCAAAGTCCGCCTACGCCTACTATGGCTCTGGTGCGGACGATGAGATCACGATGCGGGAGAACCACCTCGCGTACTCGCGCGTCTTCTTTCGACCTCGCATCCTCGTGGACGTCACAACCGTCGACTTCTCCACGACCATCCTCGGACAGCCCTCTTCGCTGCCCATTTACGTCACCGCGACTGCTCTCGGGAAGCTTGGGTGCGTTCTGCACGATCTCCTACCCTGTGTGACGATGCTGACCTGGATCACCTTGCTCTGTTCCAGACATCCGGACGGGGAGCTCAACCTGACCCGAGGAGCTGGAAAGCACGGAGTGATCCAGATGGTTTGTCTCGTCTTTCATTGTATCGTTGACCATCGCGCTCATCCAGGCTGACTCTGTCCTTTCCCTCCCGTCCAGATCCCGACGCTCGCGTCGTGCTCGTTCGACGAGATGGTCGACGCTGCGATCGACGGACAGACTCAGTTCTTGCAGCTGTACGTTCCATGCGACCCGAAAGCCACTTCGGTCTCCTCGCTGACCTCGTCTGATCCTGCAGGTACGTCAACAAGGATCGCGAGAAGACAAAGAAGATCGTCCAACACGCAGAGAAGCGTGGGATCAAGGTCAGTCGACCAGTTCGTCATTAGTTTCAAAAAAAAATATCAATGCTGATCGACTCTATCCCTGTATCTGTCGTCCGCAGGGTCTCTTCATCACCGTCGATGCGCCACAACTTGGTCGCCGAGAAAAGGACATGCGCCAAAAGTTCGACGACACGACTGACGGCTCTGCCGTTCAGACCAAAGCCGGCGAGAAGGTGGAGAAGAACCAAGGCGCCGCTCGGGCCATCTCGTCGTTCATCGATCCCGGTCTGAGTTGGAAGGACATGGACTTTTTCAAGAGCATCACAAAGATGCCCATCATCCTCAAGGGGGTCCAGACGTGGGAGGACGCGGTCATGGCGGCCGAGGCAGGCTTGCAAGGAGTCGTGCTTTCGAACCACGGGTGCGTGTCTCCATGCTGTCGGTTGTCGGTAACCCACTGCTGACATCCTGCCTCGGCCCTCCTCGGACCACGACAGCGGTCGGCAACTCGACGGCGCCCGCTCAGGTTTGGAAGTCCTCGTCGAGGTTGTCCGCGAACTCAAAGCTCGCAAGCTGTTCCCCAACCCTGAGTTCGAAATTTACATCGACGGTGGCGTCCGACGCGCGACAGATGTCATCAAGGCGCTCGCCCTCGGAGCGCGAGCCGTCGGTCTGGGACGCCCGTTCATTTACGCCTACTCCGTACGTATCCATTTCTATTCGCACAAAGAGGTTCGACGCTGACTCTGCCTGTGTCGGTCGGAACAGAGCTATGGGCAGGAGGGTGTTGAGCACGCGTGTCAGATCCTCAAAGACGAGTTCACGATGAACATGCGGCTTCTGGGCGCCAAGACGCTGGCGGATATCACGCCCGCGATGGTAGATGCGAGCGCGTTGGGGTCACACACGAGCAGTGTGCCGGGAGACAGGATGTTTGATGGCAACTGTCAGTACGCAAGCGTTTGCGTGGTCCTTGAAGACGTTTCGCTGACCATGCGCTACCCATCGTGACAGACGAGACGTTGCAGCCCACTCGGCTGAGGGCTAAGCTTTGATCGGTCGGAGCAGGTAGAGCCTGATGGGGGTTCCTGATGTGCTTGTATGTGGTTGCCTCGATGCGATGCCCTTCTGTGTCATCGCTGTGTCAAGGCGTGAGAGCAGGCGTCAGGTAATTGCTATCTAGAGCTCCTATACAGCCATACCGATCTAGACGTACCGTTCGCTGCCATAGTCACCATGCTTCTACTCGACTGTCCGTGCCAGGCGAGGCAGGGGCAACCCCTCCCGACTGCGCCGCCCTGTTTTCCGAGCTCTCGCCAGGCCCTCGTCCCTTCCTGCCTTTCCTCACCCACTCTTTCCCAAACCCACCTTTCCTTCTTTCTCACTTCCACCAAAAATGTCTTCCTCCGAGCTTTCCTACATCATGATCAGTGCGTCCTCCCCTCCATGCTCTCCCACCGCGACCAAGGAACGAGCTCGGATGAGAGAAGGCAGGAGCTGACCTCTGCACGTTCCTTCCGGTTCCATCTCATCTCCGCCTCGTCTCGTCGCCACCACCAGAGCCCGACGGTGTCCAGCGAGGACTCGTTGGAGAGGTCCGTCTTCTCTCACCATGACTGTAAAGTGTGTGCCTGAGCTGACGATGTGTCCTTGTGCTGGCTCCAGATCATCGCTCGATTCGAGAAGCGAGGATTCAAGCTCGTGCGTCCATCCCTTCCTTGCTCTGCTTCCCGTGCCCCTGGTGCTTGTTGCACGAGCTCATTGCAGGTAGCTGACCATGGATCTGGATCTGTTCTGCGACTGTAGGTTGCCCTCAAGCTCGCCTCGCCTACTGAGGAGCACCTCGGCAAGCACTACGCCGACCTCAAGGACAAGCCCTTCTTCCCCAAGCTCGGTAAGTCCATCATCTCTGCCATCCAGCTCGTAGCTAGCAAAGGCGAAGCTGGAGAAACAAGGCAGCTATCAAAGCTCGTCACTCTAACTCGTGCCACACCTGTCTCTCGCGCTGGTCAAGCTCACCTCGCTGACCCCTGCTCTTCCGCTTCTGCGCCTTCACAGTCAAGTGGATGGCTTCCGCCGGACCCGTCGTCTGCATGGCTTGGCAGGGTAAGGACGTCGTCAAGACTGGACGAGTTATGCTCGGAGGTCAGTCCTCTCCGTCTCCCTCTCTCTTCCTCCCCCCTCTCCGCCCCCTTCTCCCGAGCCATGCTGACCCTTCACTCGCTCTCGCTCGCTACAGCCACCAACCCCCTCGCCTCCGCTCCCGGAACGATCCGAGGTGACTACGCGCTCGACATGGGCCGAAACGTCTGCCACGGCTCCGACTCTGTCGAGAACGCGCTCAAGGAGATTGCCCTCTGGTTCCCCGAGGGACTCGCCCAGTACACCCTCGCCGCCGAGCCCAACGTGTACGAGTAAACCTTTCGCCCAGGTTCTTCGGTTGCACAGACTCTAAGGGGTCTTGTCGCGCTTAGATTTTTCATGAGAATGAGGTTCGCATCACATCGCCGTCGCGTTCAATGCAAGCTAGCCAACTAGACAGGAAGCGAAAAAGTAGATCAGTGTCGAACGGCGAACGGACCCTGTCGGGGTGAGTGGTGACTGACCTGTCGGTGGTGAAGGGGCTTGTAGGCGTCCATGCTGTCGGATACTGAGCTTAGTGGGATTGCAACAGAGGGTGGAGGATGGGGAGGAGATAGCGATCCCACCCTCCACCTGTGTTTGACGAGCTTTGGGTGTGTGCTGACCAGATGGCCGAACGGTCCGACCCAGGTCTCTTTCTACATTGAGAGATCGCGTACGTGGTACGCCCGCGCCGCCTCCTTAGGGACGCTTCTAGGAGAGAAAGAGGCCAACGGACGGCTTCAGAGGCGCCGGACGTCCTGCATGACGACCTTCAGCCGCCTACCGAAAGCTTTTGCGACTGACGACGAACGACGACCATCGCGAGTCGGACCCTTGGCGGTCTGGATTCCCAGACGAGCTTGCGTGCCTGGTTGACGCAGGAACCGAGGTAGCGGAACTTTCCATGGGAAAGCGGGCGGGGTCTGCGGAGGGAGATGCTTGCGGAGAGGTCGTCGACGACCATCGCGAGAGTCATGATATTGGACAGCTCGGCTAGTACATCTCGAGTGACTGAGAAGGGACAAGAAAAAGGGGGGAAGCACGCGTCAGCGTATAAGCAAGCTGACGACGGAGAGACGGTCGTACGCACCATGCCGTCGTGGATCTCGTAGTCGGCCAGGGTGATGTGGTCCTTGAAGGTCGTGTACCTATGTATGAAAGAGACCAAGATGAACGTCAGTCACATCGCTGAAAGATGGCGATGGTCGAAAGCGACTGCAGGACTGACCACTTCTTGAGCTGGACCTTTTTGCTGTTCGTACCCGTCTGGGCAGCGATCAACTTCTTGAGGTCCCCGACCGTGTCCTGCGGAGAACACTTGACTCGCACTGAAGCAAAGAAAGAGGACCCGCATCAGATGATCAGTAGGCAGTACGTGGCAAAAAGGATGCGAAACGAGACGGACCTTTCCTTCCGAGACGATCGTTTGCGATGACCTCAATCATCGCTCCGCCCATCATCGGCCTGAAGCGATGAAGAGGCGTAGGAAGCATCAGCCGGGTCCTCAATGTGACCTTGGTCGTTGAGGTCAGGACCGCAGACTGGACAGATTGAGCTCACAGTGCTGCTGCCGGGACGGAGCTCGTGACGGGTCGATTGGATGCTCCGGTCGACTGAGGGAGAGGTGGTCTGCTCGTCGACGGACCCGACGGCAACGGAGGCCTCGATGCTGCTGGTGGTGGGCCCTGCTCTCTGGATGATGGCCCTCTGTAGTCGTCTCTAGGTCGGTCGTCTCTGCGGTCCCGGTCGCGGTCATCCCTGCCTCCTCCATAGCGGTCTCCTCCCGAGGACCGGTACGAGTCCCGCTCGTTCCTGCGATCCCCACGACTACGGTAGTCGTCCATGTCCCTCCCACGTCCGCCTGACGAGCGAGGCGGCGGGTCATCGCGGTACGACGAGGACGAGGCCGGCTGCTGGGCGGACGAGGACGAGGAGCTTGACTTCTTGTAGATGTCGAGGTTCTTGGGAGCTTTGCGGGGAGCAGACGCTCGACCTGGTGACGCTGACCGAGAGCGCTGACGAGAACGGGAGGGAGGAGAGTCGGGCATCGTGCGTGTTGGGTTGGCGGATTGAGTTGAAGGAAGGGATGAGGAAGCTGAGCTCGAGCTCGCAGGCGAGGCCTCTCGGGTTGGAATGTCACGTTATGTTGGCTCTGACGAGGGCCACGCGCCGCGCCCGCGAAAGAAAGACAACAACGGTCAACAACCCCTCCTCTCGTCGAAACACCGCCTCAAGACCCCAACCAGGCCCACTTCCGCCGGATTCATCGCAGGGACGCGTCTACGTAGAGAGAAGGAGTGACCAGAGAAGAAGTTCTTGTGAGTCTCGACGGCCGCGAAGAGAGCGTGGGCAGAGTGACGAAGGAGGCCTTCGCCTTTGTTGGGTGATCGTCTCGCCAGACCGTCGAGCTCGCTGGCACAGCCCTCGTCGAGGTCCGAGACTCGATCAAGTTTCAGCCTGAACAGCAGGATGGTGTCTCTGGGTGTGCCAAGCCATTTCAGTCCTTGGACGTACGCGACCCAGGACCTGTGCCGGTAGAGGATGGGGAGGAACGAGGGTGACCTCGCTCGTCCCTTCCACCCGTCCTCCCTACTCTGCACGCCCACACGGTCGAGGCAGACTAGCTGAGCCCTCCAGTCAAATCTCAGGCGACATATCCCTTGACTCCCTTGACCTGTAGCCCTATCACGTGGTCTTCGGTTTCTGACTCTGTGTTTTGTGTGTCTGATGGTGTCCGGTCCGGCCAGCTCCCCTCCCGCCTTCCCCCTTCCCCTTCCCTCTCCCTCCTCGACCATGTCCAACGTTGCGACCTCCCCTCTCCGCCCTCGTCCGACCCCACAAGGGATCCCGTCCTCGCAGTCGAGGGAGCGGATCAAGGCCGAGTCTGCTACGGGCTGGTCTCCTCTGCGGATCCAGAAGAAGCCGTCCGACTCGCCCGCGACCCCAGACGCAACCTCCCCGCTTGCGAGAACGGCCAACCTCCCCTCGACGGCCTCCCCTGCTGGTGGTGAGGAGACGTACAGGAGGACGAGCTCTAGCTTCAAGCACGTCAAGCACAACTCGCTCGTCTCCAACTCGCCGTTCAAGTCGGGCGCCGCACAGGCAAACACACCCCCGCTCCCACCCCTCGGACAACGCAACGCAGCAAAGAGAGCAGTCGGACTCGGCATCTCAGGCTCACCGTCGTCTCCGAGAGCAGCCGGCCAGCAGAGCCCTCGCCCGTCCCCCCGCAAGACGAGCGGAGACCGCAAACGCAGGGACAACGACAACTTCGACCCCTCGGTCGAGCCCGCCGTCAAGGTGGTCGTCCCGGGAGCATCCGGGGATGAGCACGACCTCGAAGGCGCTGGACTGCTGTCGTCCGACGACGATGAGGTCCCTCTCGCGCACCAAGCCCGACGGGCCGACTTCAAGCGGGACGCAAAGCGACGGCAGTCTGCCGGACTGGCCAACCTGTCGTCAAAGTCAAAGGTGTCAAACTCGCCGTTCCTCACCAGGTCGTCCTCGTCCGAGTTGGAGGATCACGCTCCTCCGAGTGGAAGAACCTCGCGAGCGGCCAGCGAAGGCGTCGACGACGACACCCAGACCCTCCACCCGGGTCACGATGCGGACGAGCCCGACCACGAGCTCGAGCCGGACGAGGACGAGACCGATCAGCAACCCCAGCACCCGACTCTGTTCCACCCATCCCCTCTCGGATCCCTCTCTTCGACTCTGTCATCCTCCCAGCCTTCCTCTCCGAGCTCGTCCGTGCTCTCGGCTCCCTCGCCGCCCCCGGCTGCCCCAGCAGAGCTGCATCCTCAAACGCCGGCGACACCCTCGAGGCCGACACATCTGCAGACGCTCCCGCCCGTGTCTCCCTCCCCGAAGAGCAGCCTCAAGACCCGTCGGCTTAAAGGGCCGCGGTCGAGCAACGGCAGTGCGAGCGGCGTCGCCGGAAGTGGAGCTCGACCGCGTCGCAAGACGGTCACCTTCCGCGAAGGCGCAGAGGTCTCGGTCTTTGAGCGCGATCAGGCCATGAGCGACAGCGGGGACGATTACGGCATGGCCACCGACGAGGAGGAGGAGTCGTACGGCGAGGGATCCTTCGACCTCGACCAACCTCAACAGGGAGGCTACAGCGACGACGAACAAGACTCGTACTATCCCGGTCGGGACGAGGCCAGGTCCGCCACCGAGTCGTTCGTGTCCTCGCTGATTGAGGAGGACCTGTTCTCGCCCTCGTCGGTCGGGACGCCCGTGTTCCCGGCAGGCATGATGGCCGGCTTCCCAGCCTCGCCCCTGATGGAGGACGCTCGCACCCAGCACGGAAACCCCGCTCCTCCCCACACTGAGCTTCCTCACCCGCAAGACAACGAGCACGAGATCGGACTCAACGACGAGGTTGTCGTCGAGGACAGGGAAGGCGAGGTCAAGGCCCATCAGGCTGGCCCCCTGCACGACCCGTTCCTCGTGCCCTCAGCCTCGACGCCGGCCAAGAAGATCGGAGGACTCGGACTTGGACGACCAAGTGGAGAGGTCCCCAGGCGACGGGTTGAGGTGGTCGAACAGGAGCCGGAGCTGGAGCCGGAGCAAGCGGAGGCTGCAGAGCCGGAGGAGGAGGACGTGTCGATGCTGGAAGGTGACGAGTCGCTCGCACTCGAGGGAGACGAGTCCTTCCTGGACGACGTGCTCGATGAGGGCAACTCGCTCTGGGAGGAGGAGAAGACGTCCGAGGAGGTTGGCTTGATCGAGGACGGCATCGTCGACCACCCACTGATGGGCACGAGAGGGCTCACCCTCCCGGCCGACAAGGACGACACACCTGTCGAGCTCGGAAATCCTGTGAGTAACATCAGAAGATGATTGATTCCATCTGAGTTGCTGACCTTGACTGGTCTTCCGCCTCAGATCGAGGAACCGGTCTCTGAGTCGCCCGCGCCTCAGCTCGCCCCTCCGACGTCGGCTCTCGACGCGCCATGGCACCTGCCCTCGTTCGAGTCGTCTGCTTCACCCCTCTTCCCTTCGGCTGCCTCGCCCATGTCGTTCATGAAGAGCCTTCCGGCCACCACACCCGCCGACGCCATCGCACCTCCTGCAGCCCAACCCGAAACGGCTGCTGCACCCGCCCCGTCAGCGATGACTGCCCAGTTTGGGTCTGAGCAGTCGCTGGCATCCACCAGTGCTGGCGCTGGTGAGTTTGGGTCATACAAGCCGTCCTCCTCTCTCGAACGACTCCGAGCAGAGGACGGGGACGAGGGCACCGGGAGCGCGAGTGGACGAAGCCCGAGGTTGACGAAGGAGAGCATCCGTCGCCGGATGGACGAGAAGGAGCGAGAGCGAAAGGAGAAGGCGACCGCCTCATCAAAGAGGCCCTCGTCAGCGACAGAGTGGCGACCGATCGAGGGCCTGGGCATCAACATCCCTTCACCCGCTCACCCCGTCCGCCCGCGACCTATGTCGACCCCCGAGGCGCCCATCGTTCGCGCCGCATCCCCGGACAAGGCCCATCTCGACAAGGACCTGCCCGCCCCACCTCCATCTGCGACCCGACCCCCGACATCACACGCCATGTCGCGACCAAAGGCTGCGACCTCGGACGTGATCCCGGCCTCAATTTTGACACAGAAGCCACTCGAAGATCGCCCTGCGCCACTACGAACGCGGTCGAGTACGGTCTCCGCGCACGATCTGCTGTCTTCCGAGTCTGCCCTCGACAAGCTCGCCCTCGGAGCAGTCACCAGCACCACGCCTGCCCCTCGCGGATCCGAGATTGTCAAGAACGGGAGCGAGAAGGAGGTCAAGGCGTCGCGAGGATCGACACCGTTCGATCTCGAGCGGCCGCTTTCGTCACCTGTTGAGGAGGCTGGTCCTCAGGGTCGCAACCCGATCCCGGCGTCGTTCCTGAGCCCCGACGAGAAGAGCAAGAGGGAGAGGGAGCTCATGCCCCCTCCGGCCATCCCCAAGCCCTCGACGCAGCGGTCGAGCTCGCCGACGCCGTCAAACTCGAGTCTCCGGGATCGGGAGGAGGCCATCCTCGCAAAGAGACGCGAAAAGAGGGACGCCGAAGCAGGTCGAACAGGACTGCCGAGGCCCAAGGGCCGAGGAAGGAGAAGTCTGAGCACCGGAGACGCCTCGCCCGACGGACTGGAGCAGGCAGCGTCCGACTCGATGAAGCGTCGAACTCTTCAGGCCGCCGGCTCTCGACCTCAGTCGACGCTCGACGACGTCTCGATCCTTGGGAACCTGACTCCGTTCGAGGACGACCTGACCAACGAGTTCGACCGCATCACCGAACAGCGAGGGATGAAGTACAAGCTCGTCGAGCGAGACTCGGTCTACATCGCCTCGGACGACAAGGTCAAGCACGACAAGGCGGCAGGCGACCTCGACCGAGGAAAGGCCTGGAGGTCCGTCAAGCGGCCGTCCGACATGAACGAGTACGCCGAGGAGATCCGCGCGATCCGCAACAAGGAGAACAGCCAGCGACCTGGAAAGTCGCACGCAAAGGTGTTTGTCAAGATCATTGGCATCACCGACGTCGATGTGCCCATCCCAGACCAGACGACGACGTTTGTGATTGTGCTCAACAACGGGCTCCACTCTGTCGAGACCCAGGCGTACAGGTTCGGTCAGCAGGTCGACATCGGGCAAGAGTTTGAGCTCCTCGGACTGGACCAGCTCGAGTTCAGCCTCGCGGTCAAGATCCGAAAGGACCACAACATCGTCTCGCGACTCAAGCACCTCACCCTTCGACCGTTCATCCCGCCTTCCTCGCCCGTCGCCGCTCCCTCGACACCCACAAAGACGTCGTCGTTCCGCAAGCTCATCTCGTCCCCACGCAAGAACAAGCCTGTCGCCCCCGCCGCACCGGTCGCTCGACCTCCTCCCGCTCCCGTCACCGACGATCTCGTCCGCTACCTCGACCCGTCCGGCCAACTGGCGATCGTCAAGGTCATCTTCAAGGAGATCGCGCCCAAGTGCAACGGCCAGATCCTCAACCTCCATCTCCCGCTCACCGGCCGATGGAACTCTGACGCCGTCAACTCGGAGGCCGCCGCTCGAGCGGGCACCGACGCAAAGAAGGCGCGCACGATCGGAAGGATGCAGCTCCAGATCCTCATGATTGACGAGATCCCGGGCGTGCCGAACGAGAAGCTGCCACAGAGTCTGGACGACGCGGTCACCGGCTTGAGGCACGTCAGGTGGCACAAGATGGACTACTTCAGCGGAAGCTTGACCCAGCTCGGAGGAGATTGCTCGGTGCGTCTATCCTCTTTCGCTCTGCTGGAGTTGCCATTTTCTCGCTGACATCGGCTCCCTCTCATTTTGGACCTTCAGTCTTGGCGTCGTCGTCAGATGCGCATCGTCGGTGGCACACTCGAGGCCACCTCGGACGTGACCAAGAAGATCACCGCCCGGATCGACCTGTCCAAGATGGTCGCCATCAGAGACGACAACGCCGAGCCGGCCGACCGGGACGAGTACGTCGACTCGGTCGAGAGGTCGTTCAGGCTCGTGTTCGAGGACAGGGAGGAGATCCAGTTCTTTGCCGACAAGGACAAGGACAAGGAGGACTGGTCAGTACTGCATCTCCCGACTCGCGTCCTGGTTCTCATCGAGACTGATCCAGCTTCTTGCTTCTACTTTCTCAGGCTCCACCACCTCCGCGAACTCCTCGGCCGAGTACCTAGCCTGCCGCTCTGGGCTGAGCTGCTCTGGGTCCGACAGCACCAGGAGCAGTCCCCCCCTCTCTAGACCTTTCTCTTCTCCTTCCCTCCTATGGTTCTTCCCCTCTCTCTTCTTCTGCATATACACTCTTCCTCTTTCCTTACCACACTTCGGTTTCGCTTTCCTTCCTCTCTCTCGCTCTCTTTGACGCGCACGGACTTTCTTCTCCTCCCTCACACATGCTCTTTTGCCCTTCACACTCCTCCCCTTCTTACTGTATCTTCTTGGTCCCCTCCTCAGACTTAGTCTCCTCACTTTCGTTCCGCTCCCATGGTCTTTCTCTCTCTCTGCCCGTGCCACCCTCTCCACCCAATGCCCATGCTCTTTGACGACATCCGATCCTCCCTTATAACAAAGCATGCAAGGATCTATTTCTTCCCAAACACCCCACCCAACATCCTCCCCAAGAACCCTTGCTGGCCCCCTCCACCCGCACTCTCCGTCTTCCTCGCATCCACATCAGCCCCAACCTCAGCCTTCACCTCCTCGAACGTGTCCCTCGCGCCCTCGATCTTCTCGTCCACACTCTCCTTCACCCCTCTCAGCTGATTCGCCTTCGCCTTCAACGCGTCCCGGACAGGATCCGCGACTTCTGCCTTTGCCGCCGAAGCAAGAGGAGAGAGGGACGGGTCCTGACCGTTTAAGCCGCCGTTGGCCATCAGGTCGGTCATGATGGGTTTGAGCTCCTGTGGCGGGGATACAAAAATATATAGAAAAGAGTGAGTGGAGGAATGAGAGGGATGAGGCAGAGAAAGGAGCGGACTGACCGACATGGACACGCCCAACCGCGTCATCGAAGAGGTAAAGGCCATGATGGCCTCACGAAGCTCAGTGTTGGCCATCATCGAGGCCATATCCATCGCGGAGGGTTTCTTGCCGTTCTGGCCCAGACCTGTTAACGATCCGACGATGTCAGTCTCTGGCAGGGCCGACGGAATGGGGCTGTGAGAGGGGAACCGAAACCGAGCTCACCACTCTTGAACATGGCCTCCCCGATCTGCTTCATCGCCTGCTGGCATTCCGGGTCAGAGATCAGCTTCTTCAGGATCGGGTTGGTGCGGAGAGCTTCTTGGAAGGCTGGTGGGAGCTGGGCGGTGAACGATTGAGGGGTGTGGTTCGGTGTGGGAGGGGGAGGGGTGTTGGGTGCTGCTGTGGCGAGAGAACGACGGGCGAGGGCGAGGGGGGCGATGGGGAGGGTGGAACGGGCGGTGGAGCGGAGGAGGAGAGGGGCGAGACGGAGGGACATGATGCAGCTGGTGATGGGAAGAGGGTTAGGGCTGGTAGGCGAGGTGGAAGGTGGAGGGAGGAGGGAAAGGTGAGCTTCGAGTTTGGTCGGGTTCCGACTACATCATCGTCGACAGACGGCCGTCTCTTGTGTGCGTGATCTCGTCAAAGGAGGGTGGTATCAGGACGGCATGGACTCGTGTCCTCGTTTCTGTACGGCGACATCCAAGCTCGTGATCGCTATCGGCAGCCCGTACGGCCAAGGACCCTCTCGACCGGCTCAACCTCAAGGCGAGACCGTCAGCCATCGAGCTCAAACATCGCACCGGTCTCGGACCCACTCAGCTCGTCGTCTGCCGGATACTTCGGATGTGATCTCGACATCTCACCTTCCCAGCGAGATCAGTGAATTGTGGATCGACCGTCGACACGGTCTGTCTCGGTCGAACGCAAGAGGGTGAGACCTGCCGTCCCTTTCATCCGGCTCCCCACCTTCGCCTGCAAGGTTCGCCCTCGCCGCTTCCCTCCTTGATCGCATATCTCTATTCGCTTCCAGGGTCTGGAGGCGGCTCAGTTCACATCCTACTCGCTGTCCTCGCCCGGGATGGCTCAAAGGTCGTTGCTTCTGTGGTCCGTTCTGGTCGCCAACCACCACTCCCTTCCTCTTGACCTTCGCTCGCCAACGACTACTCTCCTCGCCATGCTCCTCGCTTCCATGATCGCATCTGGCCTCGGTCTTGCATCCGTTGTAGGTGCTGCGCCTGTCAGACAGGTCGTACTGTCGCCGGTCGCAGTTGATGTACCCCTCCGAGCCGAGTGCCGGTCACCCCATACCTCGTGAGTCGTCTTTGACGAGTCGTTGGGGATGAAGGGGAGCTTCATACTGACGCTCAATCATCCGGCTCTTGCAGCTACATCTGTCCTTCGAACGTCCGCACTTTCCCCGCTCCCGATGGCTACCTCGGCTGTGGACTGTCAGTCCGCCTCCCCGCTTCGTCTCTGGATTTGACTAGCCAAACTGACGCTAGAACTGCCGTGTTGGTTTCCGTCTTTCTTCAGGCCTGAGTCGTTCGACGCCCACCGGACGTGTCTGTACAAGGCGTTCGGCAACTACGAGGACGTCAACTACATGTTCGACGGGTCACACAACCCAGACGTGCGCTCGGACCCGGCGTGCGAGCGATGGTCGAGGGCTCTTACTACGTGCGGACGAAGCGAAGGGGATGTACGGGACATCTGCGAAGGGGAGCAGACCGAGTGAGTCGCATCGTCCTCTCATTGTCGGACATCGCTGATTGTGTCGCTGACTTCCCCTCTGTGGGCTCTCTCGTACAGGCACTCTTGTCCAGCTGGATACGTCCCGGAACCTTCTCTGAAATCACCGACCGACTTCGCCTGTGTCTCGTGAGTCCTGACGACTTCACTCACATTACATCCGATGAGCGCTGACCTCTCCATTCTGGCCACAGCCAAACAAACACGTGCTTTTACTACAACGACTCGGGCTTGCTGGACGTCTCGGACGACGGACGACTCGACACCACCAATTACCGGAGGGAGGACTTTGACAACGGCTGCCCGGCGGAGATGTCCCGGATCACGACGTGCGACAGGGTCGTTGCTGGCCCTTGGCAGGGCTTCAGCCTGTAGACACATCAGTGAAAGTGCTGTGCCGGAGATCGTATGCGTCTCACACTGAAGCTAAGCCACGAAGAAGGAAAGAGGGAGGGGATCAACCAGGCGAATCTGTACCGCCTCCTCTCCTGGGTCGCGCCCCTGTCCTCACATACATGCAGGCCGGCTTTACCTGACGCGTCGTACGCTTCCAATTGGCGATACCTCGACGTCGGGTGCATGGCTCTGATGCGCTGTGTCGACCTCGATCAGGGGCAGGGAGCTGGTCGTTCGGTTGCGCCGCCCCCCGTTTCTTTCTTTTCACAGCTTCACGGCTGAACGGGAAAGTCGGGCAGCAACCATCACTCCCGCCTTCACACTCGTTGACTCGGTCCGTCCGGCTCGTTTCAGTCGCGACCGCTCTCTCTCTCACTCCTTGCCGATCGTCTCGAGTGAGTGAGCCGTACGAACGCGAGAGTCGCTCGTTCGGCGGGGCCAGAGGGGGACAGAGGAAGAGGAGCTCGCGCCCCACCCTGGTGTTCCCTCTTCCCTGCCTACACCTCGCCTGCAGCTTACCTGGCTCTGCACTGCATCTCCGACAGGCCTTCGCTCTTTGCATCTCGCTCTAGGTCCAGTAACCGCCTTCGCACGACCTCAAGGCCCTCTACACGCGTGCTGTGACGATGGGCAAAGAACACGTCCCCGCGACTCTTCCGCCGCTCATGACCCTCGACGGAGACCAGGGAACACCAAAGTTCAATCACTCACACTACCTGTACGTGCCTTGCTCTCAGCCTCTTCCAAAGCTGTCATAGACCCTGAGCGCGAACCAAGCGCAGGAGACGTCAGCTCCAGGACGAGGACGGGAAGGCTAGCTCATCCCGCCAGGGGTCGGGCGGAACGGACCTCCCTCCCGACCAACTTCTCGCACCCTCGAACTCGACGACTTCTCAGATCGCCTCTTTACAACGTTCTGACTCATCTCCCTCCCTACCTGCCTGTTGGTCTGTGCACTACCCTCCCAGGAATGCGTTCCTCGCGACCGGCTTCTTTAGGTGAGCTTCGACCCCCCCGTCCTCCGCCGTCCGCCTCCCCCGCGTTCGACGACCTCGCGTCTGGGCCCGGGCCCGTTTGACTGACCCGCTCTGTCTATCCTATACGCAGGATCTGGGGAGCGCTGATCTTCATGGCCGGTTGGGCGACCATGGTCGTGTGCATCCAGAAGTAAGTCTCTCGCCTGTGTCTCTGAAGTCGTTGGGGTCTCGTCGGCGAAGCCCGTCAGCGCACGTTGGGTGGGGCAAAGGACTGACGGACGCGCTGGGTTTTTGGGCAAACAGGTTTGTATGGAAGCCATTTGTGATCCCGAGCACGTTGATCACGGTGCTCGGTACGGTCTGTGAGTCGACGCGCATCTCAGACCAAGCAGAACGAGGTCCTGGTAGAAGCGTTACTGACGCGTCGCTCGACTTTGCTATCGACACCTTCAGTGGGATTTGGTGAGTCTTCACCTTGATGCGAGTCATCTAGACAGATGCCAAGATGCTGACCTTCATGGACGACGATAACGTTTTGTGACGTGCAGTGATCAGCTACCGAACTGTCAGTCTGGCTTTGGCCTCGAACGCGCTCGAGCTCACTGGAGGCTGACCTCACCACCTTCCTGCCGTCTACGACAGAGCTCTGCATAGTACGTTCAGGCTTCGCGACTACGCACGCTCATCTGAAGACTGATGCTTCCCTTCGACGTTGTCCTGTAGCGAACGATGGGCCGAGGGCAGGAAGCTTTGGTCAAACATCGTCGTGAGCTCGAGGTGAGCTCGCGTGCACTGTTCGCTCGTCTCTCTTTCGCCGATGCTGACTGTATGTATCTTTGCAGGATTTGGGCGCGTACTGTATGGATCTGTACTCCCGACAGCATGATGAAGGTGCCGCCCGAGGATCCTGCCGAGCGTGAGGCGGACGCCTGCCGGGCGGTGCTCGAGAAGGTCACCATCCTCAACCTCGTCCAGGTCAGTTTGCCTACGATATACGCCTCACCGCCGGATCACTGACCTCGTCCATCTCTCCTACAGGCGTTCGGAGTGTCCCTCAAGCACTGTCAGTCCAGCTTGACTCCCGCAGGACACCAGGATACCGCACTGACTCCCCCTTGTACTTGCTTTTCAGACCTCCGAGGCGAGGAGGGCGTCGGCTACGAGGACCTGTGGCCGCTCGTCCGACATCTGCCCGGCTACAACCTCCCAAACTCGATCCCGACGCCGACGGAAGCACGCGGACCGAATCCGTTCAGCCAGCAAGCAGAAAAGTACGCGCCGCCGAATTTGGACTGTTCAGTCTCAACCCGGACCGCTAACAATGTGTTCTCTCTTCCGTCTACCCGCAGAGCTTTGAACGCTCCCCTCCCGTACCTTGCCCCGAGAACGTCTCAGGACCAGCAACGCCGCTCGCAAGAGTCTGCCCGTCTCGATCAGACCCGCTCTGGGTCGTCCAACGGAGGATCAAAGGAGGACCTCTCCAGCTCGTCGCGCTCGCACGGCACAACGCTCCAGAACCTCAGCGGCTCCTCAAAGCCGAGCGGACACGGCCCGACCATCACCATCGATACGGGAGATGAGACCCTCCGCGAGCGAGGCCCCGGTCCTGTTCGGCGACAGATGACGATGGACGACCCGCCTCTGCTCAAGCCGTCGACGCGCGTTCGCAAGCAACGCCTGGGATCCATCTGGCCACTCAGCCTGCTCAGTTCAGGCGGAGGCAGTGGAGAAGCTGTGATCGGAGCGAGAGAGAGAAGTGCGCAGAGGGAGAGGGCCAGGAAGGGGCAGATCTCGAACAATGTGCCTCTCGAGGTCTCGCTCTACATGGTCGGTCGCCATCGGTCTGCTTTACGCCTGACGTCACGTTCTTCTCAGCTGACCCGCCTCGTCCATCTTGATTGGTGCAGACTGCTTACATCCACAACATGGCCAAGCGGGACACGATCGACCTCGCCAACCGGAACGTGCTCATCAACAGTCTCAACGTGCTCGTCGACTCGCTCACCGGACTCGAGTACGTCCGAGACATTTGCTCTGGAATTTCACGCTGTGCGGATTGCCGAGCTGACTCTTCGTTGCTCGCTGCAGACGGATCTTGACGACTCCGATCCCTTTCTCATGTACGTTCACCCTTCCCATCTGAACGATCCACGCCGTACTGATGTCCCACTCGTCCTCTGTCACATGGCCAACAGACTCTGCGCACGTACGTCCTCAGTCCCTCGATCCTCACTCGTTGAGACGCAGACGGCAGCTGATCATCGATGTCTGGTCCACAGATCTGGACGACTGCCTGGCTCTACGTGATCCTTCTCCCGTTCCAGATCGTGTCGACCTTCGGATGGGTCACGATTCCGGCGACGGTGCGTCTATTCTCCGTCCTACTCGCCCTTAAGCAGATGTGGAAGGCTGACCTGGACTGTTTCCACCCCCAGGTGCTCATCTCGTTCGTCTTCTTGGCCTTCCTGACGATCGGAGAGGAGATTGGTGCGTCCCACAACCGTTCTGCGCGAGACGACCGTCTTATTGACTCCTCGCTTCGCCCGTCTTCCCGCAGAGAACCCTTTCGGAGTACGTCCCCTTCCTAGTATCTGCCTCCGCTCCCCATACTCAGCATCTGACCTTTGCTCGCCTCGTTACAGTACGACCGCAACGACCTCGACCTCGATCTGTTCAACAACATCGTCCGCGCCGAGTTCGCCGCTATCATGTCAAGACGTACGTCCTGTTCGATCTCGTCGTCACTTCGCCTATCCGCTGACCGACCGACAACCCGGCTTTCATCTCCATCCCACAGCCATGCCCGACCCGGCCGAGTGGATCTTCGTCTCGTCCAACTCGTCTCTCTTTGGCGAGGCCGGCACGTCTTTGTCTGCGCTTCAGGTTCGTGCTTACTCGTCATTCCTCTCCTGATGACCCCTCCGACTACATATCTGCCACCACTGACTTGCCTCTGCTCCTGTTTCTTGCGACGCAGCTCGAGAAACAAGGCCTCCGCGCCGTCCGACACGCGCTCGCCACTCAGGGCGGCGTCTCAGCCGAGCAGTGGGAGGCCCGAGTGCAGACCGATACGGCGCTACTGAGTCCAGGTGGGGAGGGGATGAGGAAGCGGGATGTGAAAGAGACCGGGGTGAAGAAGGAGGTCGGGGCAGGGGTGGGTGTTTCAGGAGGGGGAGATCGGGAGATGCACGGACATGATGAGTAGACCAACCAGGTCGACTCCCTCGCTTGTCCCGTTTCTGCTTCGTGACACTCTGAGAAGGATGATCCAAGCGTGACAGTCTTTCTCTTTCCCTCGTTTCTCTCTCTCCTTCTGTCTCTCTCTCCAATTGTCTCTCCCTCATCGTCTCTTCTAGCATGAGATCAATTACATCAAAGATCCGCGCGTATCAGACTCCCGCGAAAAACGTCTACTGAGCGGCAGCGGCGAACCTCTTCTCTGCCTCATCCCAGTTGACGACCTCCCAGACGGCCTTGAGGTAGTCGGGCTTGACGTTCTTGTACTGCAGGTAGAACGCGTGCTCCCAGATGTCGACGCCGATGATCGGGATGTGAGCTACGGCACCAAGACAAAAAGATTGCGGGTGTCAGGACGGGTAGATGTGAGGAAGGATCAGGGAAGAGACGGGGCGGGGGGACGAACAGAGGAGCGGGTCCTGGTTGGCGGTGGTGGTGATCTCGAGGGCCTTGGTCGAAGGGTTGACTCCCTAAACGACAAAAGAGGGTCGAGAGTAGTGTCAGCAGAAAGTATGGACAGACAGCCCGACGCGGCAAGGCAAGAACAAAGGAGAAGACAACGGAGAGCGCTCTGACTGCCACGGGACACAAGCTGAGATAAGGATGGAAAGGCGAACTCACGAGCCATCCCCATCCGGATCCCTGGACGGCAGCGGTCTGGGCGTTGAACTTGGTCTGAAGCTCTGTTTTAGCAAAGCGGGTGGGGGAGAGGGCCAATTACGCGCGTTCGGAAGGTCAGCAATGATTGCTCAGCAGACGCTTCTTCTGATGACTCGTCGATAGCCGACACGGAGCTCGTGCTCTGGGTTCAAAGATGAGTTGCTTGAGATGTGAACTGACCTCCTACGGATCCGAACGTCTTCTCGATGGCCTGCTTGAGCGCGGACCCGTCCGAGAGCTTGGTCGACCCGGCAGGGGCGAGGTTCTTCCAGAACAGCGAGTGGTTGATGTGTCCTGAGGAGTTCGTGTGAGATCCAGTGTCCCGAGGAGAGTGTCAGTCAGGTGCAATTGAGGACATTCTCGGCGAACGACCCATCGGAGCAAGGCCGAAGAGTCCTCGGTGAGGCCGAGCGAGGGAGAGCCGACTGACCTCCTCCGTTGAACTTGAGGGCCGACTGGAGCTTGATCTGCCCCTTGACGTCTCCCTTGGTGACGGCAGACCCGTACGACTCCTCGGCAGCGTTGAGGCCGGTCACGTACGTTTGGTGGTGCTGACCGACGCCAGAAAGAGGGAGGATGAGCTCATCAGCTTTGAAGTCGATGGTGCAGCGGTCGAGGAGGGGTTGCGCACCTTGGTGTGGTGGAGGGTCATGATCTCCTTGGAGATGTAGGGCTCGAGAGCCTGGACGACGAGAAGAGAGGGTCCGGTCAGCACGGGATGGGAGGAGGGAGGAGCGGGGGAGATGGACAGACCTCGTACCCGTACGGGAGAGCAGGCAGAGTGTGAGCCTGTCGGGCAGACACAGATCCGATCGATCGGGCCGACGAGCGAAGGAGAGTAGAGGTGGATCGGGCAAAGGTAGACATGTCGAGCTTGATGGCTAAGTGGAAGTTGGGAGCAGCTGGAACGGGGAGCTTGCGACTGGGCAAACGTCAGTTCTCGTAGCCGAAGCTCACCCGAGCTCACCCTCCCTCAACGGCCGTCATCCCGAAAGACTCGACCTCACCTTCTTGATAGTCGGCCGACATACAGCCAACAAGTCAGCCACACGCACAACCTCAAAGTCCGACAACCCCGGATCATTCTGCTCCCGAGCTCGCAGACGGTGCAAGCTCCAGCTCGACTTCTCCCTTGACTGGCCGCTCCCTCCTCTGCTTGCATGTCCTCCACCCCCACAGGCTCTGCGTCTGCCAAGACGGGTCAGAAGCCCAAGCTGCAGACGCATGCGTCCTCTCAGTCGATCCGAGCCAAGGCTGCGTCGTCCTTGCCCGACAAGGGCAAAGGCAGGGACGGAGCAGGCCAGACGGGTCCTGCCGCCAACCTGGCCGGAGCGAGCAAGACAGTCTACAAGGCTCTCCTAGAGAGCCCAAGCATAGTAAGATGGTACGTAACATCGACATAGACCCTCATCATCGCTTCTTTCGACCCCTGTGTCGTTCGTAGTGACGGCGAGGGAAGGGTGTCCGTCTTGTTGAGCTCGAGCTCACCTTTCCTCGCCCTCGTCCGTTCTCGCAGGCCGACACTCCCCTCCCACCTCCAACAAACCCTGCTCCACACTCTGCTCGACCAACTCATCCCCATCTCATACCCGACGCCGGTATCGTTCCGGCAACCGAGTCGGAGCGGCAAGAAGCCGCGTCAAAAGACCGAGGAGGAGCTGCTCAACGACCAAGAGGAGAAGGCCCTCGGAACAGGCATGGTCGTAGGACTCAACGCGTGCTCAAAGCTGCTCCTGCCTCCGGGAGCGGCAGGAGGTCCACCCGCGCTCAACTCGGAGGCAGCAGCGGGAGGCAAGAAGCGGAAACGCGTCGACGAGGACGATCAAGAAGATGGCCGACGCGCTCCTCCGCCGCCACCATCAGCTGGGGCAGACGTCGACATGAGCCTGCCGACAGGACCAGCACCCGACGCGATCACGAGCACGGTACCCTCCGCATCTCCCGCATCGCCCGAGACGATTGCGGTCTTATTCGTCTGCTTGCAAGACATTGTCCCTCAACAACTTGTCGCGCACCTGCCCGCCATGGTCGCCGCGTTCAACGCTCGTGCGCCGGCCGGATCCGAGGCTCGCGTCGTATGCTTGCCCGCTGGATCAGAGGCTGTCCTTGCTGCCAGGATCGGCGTGCGGAGGATGGGCTGCTTGGGCGTCTTGGTGAGTCGGTCCTCTTTTTGGCTCGCTGTCTCGCAATCGCTTCTGTCTGATCCCCTCTTTCCTTCGATGGTCCTGCCAGTCCTCCTTCCCCTCCCCACAACTCCTTCTCACCCTCGCCACCCTCCTTCCACCCCCTCTCACCGCCTCCCATCTCTCCCATCTCCCCCCACTCGCACACATCCCGCCACCCCTCAACGTCAAACCCCCTCCACTTACCATCAACGCCAAACCCACACGCTCACCCGACTCTCCTTCCCGCCCGAAACGGGATCCGAAACACACCCGACCCAAGACCGTCACCTTCTCTGCGCCTCCCCTGCCCTCGCCAATCGGGCTCATCTCGACCCAACGGCCAGTCGCGCTGAAACCAAAAGCTTCGTTCGCTCCTCTCAGTGTCAAGATCCTGAAGACGACGACGCCTGCGGACCCGAAGGGACGAAAGGTAGCGCGGACGGAGGGTGTGAAGGAGAAGAGGAGGGAGAAGAAGGAGGCGGGGGTGCCGAAGGGACGACCGGTTCAGGGGCAAGAGAAGAAGAAGATGGGCGACAGCGAGAGGAAGCCGAAGAATGTCGGGAAGGTGAAGGAAGGGAAGGGGAAGGGGAAGAATAATGGTGGGTCTGGAAAGGGGGACGGAGTGCAGCCGATGGTGGTCGGATGAGATGGATCCTTCCGATGCGTCACGTACCAGTGCAAGCTCTGCTGCAGCTTCATCCTTCTTCAGCTCGCTATGTAACTTAGGACTCGTGCAAACTGTTCGACGGAAATAAATCGGACCCGTTTTGTCGCTCTTGCCCTCCACTTTGACTCAGCGGCGCGTCGCCCCGCTCTCTCGCCCCTCCAAACTCCCATCATCACCGGACACCTCGAGTCGCACATGTCCCTTCGCGTCCTCAAACCACCATCACTCTCCTCACGCTTCTTTCGCAGACCCACCTTCCTCGCACAGCGTCTCCGGTTCTCCACCTCTTCTCTCACCATGTCCCCCCAAATGTGAGCTTCGTCGCTCCCCTTCCTCCCTCCGACCCGCTCACCTCCGCTCCGCTGACGTCTCCCTTCCATCTTCCTTCTTTCCTTTTCTCTAGGCGAGCAGTCCTCATCAAAGACTCGACCGGCCCCGCCTCGAACCTCTACATCGGCGAGGTCCCCAAACCCGTCCCTTCCGAGGGACAGGTGCTCGTCAAGGTCAGCCCTGCCCCCCCTCCGAACTCATGCCGCGCCGAGCTCACCCTGCCCCCCCTCCCTTTCTCACTAGATCGTCGCCTTCGGTCTGAACAGGATGGATCTCCTCCAGCGCGAGGGGAAGTACCCTTTGCCTCCTCAGGCGAGCAAGGATATTCTCGGGGTCGAGTTCTCAGGGGTGATCGAGGACGCGGGCAAGTCGGCGGAAGGAGGGAAGGCCTGGAAGGAGGGGGACGAGGTGTTTGGGCTTGCGTACGGGGTGAGTTTTGTCTCCTTTCATCTCATCTTGGTCAGGATGGGAAGCCTGGGGGATGGAGAGGGGAGGGGGTGAGAGAAGAAAGCGACTTAAGCTGACCGGTTGGTTGGGATCACGGTGTGGGTTTCTGACCAGGGCGCCTACGCGGAGTATATCGCGGTCAGCAGCAAGATGATTATGCACAAGCCGAAGCATTTGAGTCATGAGGAGGCGGCTGGGATCCCGGAGAACTTTTTGACTGGTACGTTCTGCGACCTGTTGGCGACCGGTAGATGGGTCGGGGGGAGTAGCCGAGCTGACCGTCTTTCGGATCTGGATCGTCGACTGTAGCTTTCCAGGCGCTCAAGCTTGTGGGTGGCCTGGAGGAAGGACAGTCTGTGCTGGTGCATGCTGGAGCTGGTGAGCCGCACGCGTCTACAGTCTGAGGGGTTACGGACAATTCCCAGACTGACTCTCCATCTCTTGCGCCCGCCTTCTCCTAGGTGGCGTCGGAGTCGCCGCCAACCAACTCGCCCGTGTCTTCGGAGCCAAGCACGTCTTCACCACGGCCGGGTTCGTTCCATTCCTCCCTCTCTCCGTGTCCCACCCGTCTTCCACCTCCTCGCGTTCGCTAACCCCCTCCCTCTCCCGCACACAGATCCGACGAAAAGATCAAGTTCCTCGAGTCCCTTCCCGACGGTCCCACAAAAGGCATCAACTACCGCACCCAAGACTTTGCCTCGATCATCAAGTCCACCACCAACGGCACCGGCGTCGACGTCATCCTCGACTTCATCGGCAAGGACTACTTCACCTCCAACCTCGCCTCCCTCGCCTTTGACGGTCGGCTCGTCCTCCTCGGTGCCATGTCCGGACCCAAGGTGCCGGAGTTGAACCTGATGAATATACTGTTCAGGAGACTGCAGATCAAGGGGACGACGTTGAGGGCGAGGAGTGAGGCGTACCAGGGGGATCTGTTGGGGAGGTTTGAGAGGGAGGCGTTGCCGAGGATTAGGAAGGGGGATATGGAGGTGAGGATTCATAAGGTGTTTGATTGGAGGGATGTGAAGGATGCACACGAGATGATGGAGGCGAACAAGAACTCGGGCAAGGTCAGTCCCTTTTTCGTTCCTGTTTCTCTTTAGTCCCCTCCTGTCTTGTTACGAGTCCTGCTTGTGTAATGCTGACCGATCTTTATGTTTCGCTTGCTTTTGTCATGCACCGATCACAGATCGTGCTCACCATCTCGTAACTATGTAGACGAACTCAGGCCCCCGGGTCTTACCTCCCTTCCTTTGTCCTCTTCGAACGGACACAAACTGCTGTATCGATGCTCTCTCCTCTATGTACCCACTCAGAGGTGGCCTAAAGCCTTCCTTGCAAATCTCCAACCCAAGCTTGCCCTTTTCTCATCGCTGCCCTCGGCGTCAAACGAAAAGGGACATGATGGGATCAGATTGGAGATCGTGCAAGGCTCGTGAGGCGTACAAAAAGAAGTCCGATGGAAGCGTAGTGAGAGATGAGATGAAAGTAAAAGATGATGGGTCGGTCCAAGGAGACCGATAACGAAAGAACGCATACACAAGGATGAGCGAAGAGCGGGACCAGAGCGGGATGGAAAGGGCTACTGCTTTTGGAACGCAAAGGCGAGGTAGATATCTGTCACGAATAGACAAGCAAGCACACGTGTCAGTTCAATTTTAGCAACGATCTTGGGTAAGAGGAAGCATGAGACTCACTAGCAGCCTCAAACTGATCCTCCGTCATCTCACTCTCCCCCTTGTCGTTCATGACCTTCATCCTCGTCAACAACGGCCCGTACTCCTCCCCTTCCCGCTCCTCCTCGAACACCTCGTGAAACTCGCGCTTGTACACGAGCGAGAGGCCGTACTCTGCTGCCAGGCTGCATCACGTCATACCGGGACAGGGTGGTCAGCTTGCATCCTTGGGAACGCGGGTGAGGACCAAAAACGGATGTGAGAAGGAAAGGAGTACTTACGACTCAAAGTTATCCCAATGGACCAGATACTCCGGCACGTCCTCGACCGCGTCGTTCAGGAAGAACGAGTACCGATGCCCATACATCGGGAACTCGTCCCTCCCCTCGAACGCAATCTCGTACACCTCGTTCCCGAACGCGTACCTTTTGCCCTCTCCTCCTTCCGCCTCGTCCCCTCCCTCCGGTTCGGGCACCACCATCAGGTTGTCGACCAGCTTCTGAGCGTTCGGGATCGTCCCTACGAACGTCCCCCCCGGTCTCAAGTACCGACTGACGTTGTCGAGCATCTGCCGGGCTTTCGACTCGGTCTCGAACGCGTAGTGCATGCAGAACTGCATCGTGACCGTGTCGATCGGGTATTGGAGGAGACGTTGTTCGGGGATGATGGTGGCGATGGATTCCTGGAACAAAGAGATGGAGAGGGCGGGTGAGTTTGGGAGTGGGTGAGGGAGGGGAGGGGAGAGGACGAGGAACATGTCTTACCCCGAAGCAGTCGAGCTGGTAGAACTCGAACGAGAAGGGACAGTTGCGGTATTCGAGGGCTCGCTGGCGGGCTTGTTGGACCGAGACTTCGGCGATGTCTGTACCATCATCGCAAAGACGTCAGCTAAGCGACCGGCCACGAAGCACGGAATGAGAGGCAGGACTGACCGAAAGCCATGTAGTGCTGCACCCTCGCGATCCCCCACTTTTTGAGGTCGCCACCTTTTCCACACCCGAGGTCGAGCACGACGCCCGAGGGCGGATCCCGCCGATGGAGCGGAGGACGGTCGAGCCGGGTGAACTTTCCGATCAGGACCGACTTGACCCAGTTGTTGAAGTTCTTGAGGCCGATGATAGGGGACAAGTTGCGGTCTTGAAGCCCTACTTCTGGTCGCATGTTGTCTGCGGAGGCGAAGAGTGATAGAGGTCAGCTCAGGGTTGCAGAAGTCGAACGAAGCTCACCACGTTCTTCCCTTCCTTGTGTCTGGACTTACAGTGACTGGCCACCTTGGCGACGTCCGCGTTGACAAACCCTCCTGCTCCATCTATCCTCCTCCGTTGCGAGCTTGGGTCCTCGAACCCTGACGCGCTCCTCTTCTGCGGGATCTCTGCCGTCGGCGACATTGGACGATAGTCGTCGTCCGCTTCCTCCTTGTTCGCACCTCCGACAGCTCCGGCACCCCCTCCCTCGACCCCACTACTACTCGACGGCCGCGAACTCGAGCTGGCGACTGCGTTCGTCTGATATTGAGCTCCACCGTTTGTATTTGACGACGGCGGCGGCGGACGAGCTTGTGCAGACGCATGAGAGGGTGGAGGAGGGACGGTGACCTTCGCGACCTTTGGCGGACGAGGTCCCTGCCCACGCATAGGATTCTTGGACCCTAGCTCCGGGTGGTCTCGAAGTTGAGTGTACTCTGCCCACGGCATGGGAGTCAGCACCGACCGGGGGACGGACGTCCGGTTCCGAGGCGCATAGGCCAGACGGCGAGGGGCAGACGGATCAGCCGGAGGAGGTTGCATGGCTGCTTGTGCGTTCGCAGGGACGGCCGCGAGTGGAGGAGGGCGGGTTGCGGACGTCGAAGGCTGAGGAGGGTACGTCGGATGATTCGACTGCGGCGGTGGGCGAGGTGGGAGGTGGCTTGGGGGCAGGTAGGTCGAGGTTGGCGGGAGGGCAGGCTGAGAACTCGAGCTCGCAGCGGTCGGAGGCGAGCTTACAGACGACTCGCCCGGGAGCGACTGGGCGAGCACAGACGGGCGCGGGTGCGCCTGCGGGAGTGAGTTGGAATGTCCTGGTTGGGTTGGTTGTGATGCTGTCGATGAGCCGGTCGAGGATAGCTTTCTTTTGAGCTCGTCAGGTCGGCTGGGGGTTGAGGGAGCCTCCCCGATCGACCCGTTCCTCCCAGAGGACGACCGAGAAGCGAGGGAAGCCGTCGAGCTCTTGCGTCGCTGGCTGGCTGATGGTTCTGTTGCTACGAGCGAGTCCCTCTTTCGCTTGAGGGCCGGGTTGACTGCGTCCATGACGAACGACGTGTCGGACGGTCCGACGGTCGCGTCCGCGTGGGTGAAGCCAGGAGGAGCGAGCGCAGGAAACTGCACCGGCTGGGACGACTCGCCACTCGGCTCAGACGTGTTGGACATCCGTCGAGGTCCGAGCGAGGGTGGTGGAGGGTACGTTGACGGGTTTGGGAGCGACAGGTGGGGCTCGTTGGGCGACGTCCGGGTCGACGTCGACCCAGACGAAGACGGCAGCGCGGAAGGACCGCTCCCAGGCCTGCCTGCTGACTGTGGAGACAGACTTGGTCGTCCTGCATGTTCGAGGTGATGGATGTCTTGATCCCTGTTGTTGTCGTTCAGCAGGGCGGACAGGGAGAGCCGTTTGGAGGGTTGAGGAGCTCCCCTCCTCTCGGCGAGCTGACTGCCTTCAGACTCCCCGCCGGGACTCCCGCTGAACGACGGTCCTGCACTGAGCGGACTGCGTGGACGACTCTCGTCGCTGGTTGAAGAGTTGAAGGCAGGCGGGAAGGATCCGCGCGGGGTCGTCTGCGGGTCTCCTGAGCCGGACGACAACGGTCGGTACGCGGAGGAAGGAGACACGTACAGTCCCCCGTTCGGCGTGGTAGCAGGTCCGGACGACGACGAGTCCCGGATAGGGTCGTACGGCATCAAGCACGCAGACTACGAGGAAGGCGAGATAGGGGAGATGGTGAAGGGAGGAGGATGGGGACTGCGTGTTGGTCTGATTTGGAAGTCGGAGGTGAGCTGAGGCGGATCCGACGACAGGGCCCACGCCTCAAAGGGACAGAGTTGGGGGATCCGAAGCACACAAACGCGTCCACACGCGAGCACAACCTTTGTCGAGTCTGCCAGGCCAGACAGTGTAAAAAGCTCGTCCCGGAAGAGACACAGAAGAGGAGAAAGATGGGTAGAGGGATGACCGAGCGAAGGCAGTGAGGAGGACGTTGGGAGACGAAAGGGCGGACGAGTGCAGTCGGCCCTCGGCTCGTTCCATCCCCGCGCTTGAGACCACCGACCCAGCTAGCGGAGAGATGGGAGGTTTGGGGCGCGCATGCGCCAAAAAGCCCGGCTCACCAGCAGGAGGAGTGACCGACAGGCAGGTCTCGGATCCCCGAGAGAGTGGGATGCGCCTCCTGATGACACCTCCGAGGAGATCGAGCAAGAGGATCAGCACCAGCCTCGACACGTTCCGACCTGTCCTGCCCGATGGCACACGTCCTCCAACCAACACAACAAGAGAACGACTCCTAGAACATACTCAAGGATCCGCAGGAAGAAGATGTCAAGGTGGAACCGATGGTATATGTCAAAAAGGCAAGGCAAGAAGAGAAGGCGAAAAGTCACGAGAGAGCGTCAAAGTTGCAGCGGAGAAAACCGAGTGAGTCGTTTCTAGGCCCCAACGTTGTCAGACGACTGTCGGCCGTCCTCGTCCCTTTGCTCTGTGGAGCCGCGGAAACAAATGTGGGGACAGAGCGTCAGAACAGACAAGCGCGTGAGCGCGCCCAGGATGAACGACGGGGACTGACGGAAGTTGTTTGACGAGATGGCTACAGGAAAGCAAACGATAGCCACAAGTCAGTCGACTGTGCGCTGATGTACCGAGTTCAGTGCAGAGTCTGGTACTGACCCGAAAATCCACCCGTCTTCTGCTCAAACGGCGTCGTGGCTCCCGACGCCCCTCCGTAATCTGATCCCGAGCGCGAGTGGCCCTGCGAGTCAGACGTTCGGTACGCCTCTGACGACTCCTGCTTTGAGTCACCTCCAAACTGGCCTCGCGACTGAGCGTCGTCTCCTCCGGTCTGGGCAGACCTCGAGAACGGGTCTCCTCCGTAGCCGCCCGAGGTGGTCGAGTCGTTCTGGTAGTCGTCGTAGTTGCCGGCAGACGACTGCTGCACGTTCTGCTTGGACCCGTAGTCAGGGTCGTCGTTGGAAGACGACTGCTCGTTCGCTGGGACGAGACAAGATGACAGTCAAGGTAGGGCAGAGGGAGATGGTGAGCTCGCGCGAGAGGAGCCGGACGAAAGTGACAACGGGAACTCACGCTTTCCCTGGGTCTGCTGTCCGTCCTGGTCTGCAGAGAAGCAAGCGGCAAGGAAAGCAAGCAGTCAGCACTGATGGCTCTTGGTGACGGATGACGGGAGGTGGCGGAGCCCCGAGCTCGAGGCGTTGGGGTTCTGGGCTCAGTCGAGGACGAGCTCATCGTCGGGCATGGGCTCACCAGATGAGCTCAGACTGATGAATGGTACTCACTCCCAGCGTTGTTGGTGTTGCTGTTACCCGACAGTCCCGACGTGTACTGGGCCACGTCGATGCCGGTCTTCTGGTGGACCCGAGTCAGTGAGAGAGGGGTGAGCATGTGAACGCTCCAAGGCGCGAAGGGCTGAGGCCGAGATGGCAACCCTCGAGCGGGCACGGGCGAGATGGACCGACCTGGTGCACAAACTCCTCAGCCTAGGAGGACAAGCAGCAACAAGAGGACGTATGGTCAGCTGAGGCAAGGTCAGATCACATCGAGCGAAGCATGTGCTCGCCTTCTTTCCGTTCTCCGAGTCGAGGAACGCTCCGGCCTTCTGCAGGTTCGCCTGGTTGAAGATGCTGCACGACAGTCACAAGCGAGGTCAGTAAGAGCACAAGACAGAGATCTAGCCACTGTGTACTCACTTGTCCATGACGATTGATGATGTGGGATGGGCGAGGGAAGATGGGTGTTTGCAGGTCAGGACGAGCTCGACTCCGCCCAACAGATGACGAGTAGCCGTCCGGTGTAAGCCGGCAACACCTCGCAAAGAAAATTACTCGGATAGGATACAGCGACTCGTACCAAGATATCGATGCTTTTGAACTCTAGATTCCACGCTCTGTACGACATTTGACGCGTCTGACCTAACCTATGACGGGGTCTCGAAGGACCCCGCTGGGAGAGTTCGTCGTTCTCCGCTCGCGCTTTCCTGCGAGCCCTCCTCCAACGCCCTCTCTCTTCGCCTCCCGCCTCCTCGACAGGAGAGCCAGCGACACCTCGGACGACCATGCCCAACTCGGCTCACTCGTCCTCGTACTCGTCCGACGGGGTGACGATCCCACAGAGCTCGTCGTCCGCTCGTCCGTACACGGACTACGTCGAGACGAATGACGCCGACGCCTCGCCGTTTACCTCGTCCTCGCCTCCGATGGCCGACTACACAGACGGCGCATCAGCTGCCGACATGGCTGAGGCCATCCAGATCCGGTCCAAGGGTCGTGGGCGGAGTGACAGCATGAGCGGCTGGGGAGGAGAGGAGGATGGTCAGTTCACCTTCACCGCGAGCTCGTCTTCCCTTCCCGCCTCATCTTCAAGACCGGCTTGCCCATGTATAGCCGGCTTGACATACTCAGACTCGAGTCTGACACTTCTGTGGCTCCTCCCTTGCTTTATCTCATCTGCAGGCAACCAGACGTCCATCTTTTCCGGTCCTGGCGCTCATGCGGTCCCTTCGTCGGTCACGAGCATGCACCACCTCTCTGGTTCAATGGCACGCCACTCGTTCTCCATCGAGGCAAACAGGCGTCGATCAAGCTCGAGAATGTCCCTCTCTCGTCGACAGAGCGAGGACTCGCGTCGCAACAGCTTTGCTCCCAGGTCGGACGACGGGGCCAGCGCCAGGAGCGGCGACGCCCTAGAGCCGGACGAGCCCGCCCAGGAGGAGCACGGTGTCATGGGAGGCGTCTTTGACGGGATCGCCAGTGCACTCGGCTTCGGTACTGCTCGTGGAGATGACGACCAGGAGGCTGCAGGAGGGCGGCCGTCCCGACGGTCGTTCTCGTCCCAGCGGTCCAGGTCGCGACCGTTCCTCCCGCACCGGAGCTCGTCTCGTTCGCAGGCGCACTCGGAGGCTGTCTCGACGGGAGACATGTCTGAAGGCGACGACAACTGGGGCTACTCGTCCAACGAGGACGATTACACCGACTCTGACCGGGCGTCAACCATGTCGCGTCGGTCATTCAACTCGGAGAACAACGACCTCCTCCCACCATCCTCGCGACCGCACTCGCCGTCCTCGCCTTCCATCATGCCGCTCCTGGGCTCGGACCCAATCTTCCAGGGCCACCACGAGGGTGGAGAGACGCAGGGCGCGCTGACCGACGGACCCAAGGCGTTCGCTTCGACCGCCGGCTCAAAGTCCAGGCAGGTCATCGTCCTTCCTGACGAGGATCTCAGCATCCTCTTCATCGGCTACGCGACCGTCGCCTGGAAGGAGTTCGTCTGGTGGATCGGGTGCCTGCTCTCTGTTGGAATTTTGGGTCTCGTTGGGCGGTGGGTTCCGAGGATGTGGGTCGGCTGGGTGGGAAAGGAGACCGAGTTCGGAGACGAAAAGCGAAACCAATGGATCCTTGTCGAGGTCAGTACCTAGCTGCGTCGGTCGACGATGGTATCAGGATACTAATCTCCATCGTTTTGACTTGACCAGACCCCCTACGGAGACCTCAACACCGCGACCCTGCAGACGATTCCCTACCCGTACCCAATCTCGACAGTCTTCCCTCCGTCTCAATCAGCATCTATTTCAAGCACTCCGGCTGGAACGACCACCGGGAATACGACTCCGACGCCTCCTGGCCCTGCGGATGCGAAGGTCATGGTACCCCTCGACCTCGAGCGTGGCCGGATCGGATGGGACGACGCGATGGGCTTTCTCAAGATCGTCGAGTACCGCTACACTCGCTTCGCCCTCGACGAGCGATCCGGGCGGTGGAAGATGGTGCGAGACTGGAGGGATCACCTGTGGACGTCGCTCAAGGGTGTCTCTGCAGGTCTCGACGAGTCGACCCGCGAACAGAGGCGAATCCTGTTCGGCCAGAACTCGATCGACATCGAGGGCAAGAGCGCCCTCACCATCTTGCTCGACGAGGTCCTCCACCCGTTCTACGTGTTCCAGGTCGCATCCATCGCGCTTTGGTCGCTGGACGAGTGAGTCACACGTTGTATCAAGGTACCGCGCGTCATGCTGACTTCAGCTCCTCTTGTCTCGCAGCTACTACTACTACGCCTTCGCAATCGCGCTCATCAGTGTGTCGAGCATCCTGCAGACCCTGTTTGAGACCAAGCGAGTGAGCACGCAACCTTCCTGGTGGAGCGTCCCTCGCTGGACAGGCTGACTCTCTCCTCCTCGTGCAGACCATCGAGCGCATGCGTGAGATGTCAAGGTTCTCGTGTGACGTTCAAGCTCTCATTGGTGGAGAATGTTAGTCCCGTCTCGCCTGCCTTGCTGAAGACTTCGCTGACTTTGGTTCCTATCTGCACCTAAAGGGCAAGTCGTGGATTCATCCTCGCTCGTGCCTGGAGACATCTTTGACGCTGCCGACACCTCGCTCGGCGTGTTCCCGTGCGACGCTGTGCTGCTGTCTGGAGACGCGATCGTCAACGAGTCAATGCTTACCGGAGAGTCGGTCCCTGTCTCCAAGATCCCGATCGGCGACAGCGGACTCGTAGACCTGTCCAAGGAGATCAAGAATGGAAGCACCGACGTCGACCCGGACCTGGCCAAGCACTTCCTTTTCTCAGGAACCAAGATCATCCGGGTCAGGCCGACCGGCAGCGGCAGCTCGACTCCTGGAGGATCAGGAGCCCGAGCGCCTGCGCTGGTCGTCCGCACCGGTTTCAACACGACCAAGGGAGCGCTCGTCCGGTCGATGCTGTTCCCCAAGCCGATGGGGTTCAAGTTCTACCGGGACTCGATGAACTTTATCGGTGTTCTGGCCATGATTGCCGGACTCGGCTTCCTCGTCAGCGTGGGCAAGTTCATCGAGATCGGCATCAAGTGGCACACGATTCTCGTCCGAGCGCTCGACCTGATCACCGTCGTCGTCCCGCCCGCTCTGCCGGCCACCTTGTCCATCGGAACCACCTTTGCCATCGACCGTCTGCGCAAGCTCGGCATCTTCTGCATCTCTCCCAACAGAGTCAACATCGGTCCGTTCCCCCTCTGCTTGGTGTTTGTGGCGCGTAGACTGGTGAGCTGACATTGCACTTCCTCTCTTCAGGTGGAAAGATCAACGTCGTCTGCTTTGATAAGACCGGTACCTTGACCGAGGAGGGTCTCGAGGTCCTCGGAGTCCGTTCGATCGACAAGAGTACTGGCCGGTTCTCGGAGCTTCACTCGGACGTCTCTGAGGTCCCGCCCGTTGGAGGAAAGGAGGGCAAGACGCCCCTGCTGTACGCGCTCGCGACCTGCCACTCGCTTAAGCGAATCGACAAGGAGTCGGTCGTCGGAGACCCGCTCGACATTGAGATGTTCAACTTCACCGGGTGGATCCTCGAGGAGGGCCGGGCCGGGAAGGCTGCTGCCCCAGCTCCTCCTCCCGCTGCTGGCGAGGAGCCCGTCATCAAGGCGCCGTCCAAGCAGGTTGAGCGCCCGCAGACGCTCGTTCAGACTGTCGTCCGCCCTCCTTCGAGCGAGGCGTTCCGGGTTGAGGACGCGCTCAAAGCCGGATCCAGAGTGAGCCGCCCTTCCAAATCGACCCGCACGCGGTCGAACCCGTCCATCTCCCGTCCGACATCGGCTTACTCTCTCGATGTCATTCCATCATCTTCCCATCCACCTTCCACTTTACCATCCTCTGCTCGCCCTTCCCATTCATCTCCTTCTCAGCACGCCCACTTTCTCGAGCTCGGTGTCATCCGAACGTTTGACTTTGTCTCGAGCCTGCGTCGGATGAGCGTCGTCGTCAAGCGGCTCAAGTCGCCCAGCATGGAGGTCTACGTCAAGGGAGCCCCAGAGGTCATGGCAGACATCTGCGACCCCGCTTCGTGTGAGTCGTTCGGCAACCAGTCTGCCCCACATCGGTCGGTTTCACCCTGAAGCCGCGACTGATCTTTGCCGACATCCTCGACTCTTCTCTGCAGTCCCGAAGGACTATGATGATCTCCTGTCGTACTACACCAAGCATGGATTCCGAGTGATCGCGATCGCCGGAAAGTCGGTACCTGGTCTGACATGGCTCAAGGCTCAGCGGATGAAGCGGTGCGTCGGACTTCCTTCTCTCTGTCCTAGCGGTCTCCGTCACTGATCCTCGTTTTTTCGATGCTTATCAGAGAGACTGCCGAATCGGACCTTCAGTTCCTCGGACTCATCATCTTCGAGAACAAGCTCAAGGAGCCGACCGCTGGAGCCATCGCCGTCCTTCGAGGCGCCCGAATCGCCCAGCGAGTCGTCAGTGGAGACAACATCAGGACCTGTATCAGTGTTGCGCGAGAGTGCGGTCTCGTCTCCCAGTCGGCCACCGTCTTCTTGCCAAAGTTCGCCGAAGGTGAGTCCATGGGAGTTCCGCTGATTCCCCCCTACGATGCTGACCTTCTTCTCTTTCTCGTGCATAGGAACCGTCACCTCGCCCGACGCCCGAATCTCATGGCAGTCCGTGGACGACGACGACTTCAAGCTGGACGAGTACACGCTCAAGCCGATCGCACAGGACGCGCCGCAGATCATTGACCAGGACGACGACGAGCCGCTCGAGTACAGTCTCGCCGTCACAGGAGACGTGTTCCGCTGGATGGTCGACTATGCGCCGATCGACACGTTCCAGCGGATGCTCATCAAGGGAGTCATCTTTGGTCGATTCTCCCCGGACGAGAAGGCGGAGCTGGTCGAGAGACTGCAAGGGCTCGGATACACTGTCAGTGCCGCGCGGTCTCTCCCTTCTGAAGTAGCGGTATGCTGACCCGCCTTCTGTTCAATCTTTAGGTGTGCTTCTGCGGAGATGGAGCCAATGATTGCGGAGCGCTCAAGGCCGCCGACGTCGGAATCTCGCTCTCCGAAGCCGAGGCCTCTGTCGCCGCTCCCTTCACCTCCCGGATCGCCGACATCTCGTGCGTCATCGAGGTCATCAAGGAAGGTCGCGCCGCGCTCGTCACGAGCTTCTCGTGCTTCAAGTACATGGCGCTCTACTCGCTCATCCAATTCACCACCATCACGCTCCTCTACTCGTTCGCCTCTTCGCTCGGAGACTTCCAGTTCCTATACATCGACCTGTTCATCATCATCCCCATCGCCGTCGCTATGGGTCGGACGCTTCCTTCTCCGGAGATCCACCCGAAGCGACCGACCGGGTCGCTGGTGTCGAAGCGGGTGTTGACGTCGATCATCACGCAGACGGTCATCAACGGGGTCGTGCAGCTCTGCGTGTTCTTCCTCGTCAAGGCCCAGCCGTGGTACGAGGAGCCAGAGGTGAACGTGGACAAGCTCGAGACGCTCAACTTTGAGAACACGGCGCTGTTCCTGGTGTCGTCGTTCCAGTACATCCTGATGGCCGCCATCTTCTCGGTCGGACCGCCGTACAGGAAGCCGCTGTACTCGAACTGTTCGTCCAGCTACTCTCCTTCGCTCTCTTCCTCTTCCCATCGCACACCCAGCTGACTTTTTCCCATCCCCTCTTTCCCTTAGTCTCCCTCATCGCCTGCCTCGTCGTCCTGACCGCCTTCTCCGCCTACATCCTCCTCCTCCCGTCGATCCCGATCTCGCTCTTCCTCGACCTCATGGCCCTCGACATGTCGTTCAAGCTCCAACTGCTCGCCATCGTCGTCGCCAACGCGCTCTTGTGCTTCCTGTCGGACAAGTTTGCAGAGGCGTGGATCGTCAAGGGGTGGACGAGGACGAGGAACTGGTGGAGAAGGAGAGGAGGGGAGGCGGCCAGGGCGAGGAGGAGACAGAATGGAGGGAAGCTGTATAAGGCTGTTGAGAGGGGGTTGTAGAGAACGATGATAGATTAGTTGTGTGGTCGGGTGCGCTGAGTTCAGAGGATGGAAAGGG
>BTPH01000120.1:57972-96032 GCA_036245725.1 Mrakia hoshinonis
GTCAAGGACGAGAAGACTCAGTAGATCGCATATGCATGGATTGATTCAAACTCTCACTCTTGCTTACATCGTCTGTGATACTTCAGTAGTGCCAACCTCCTGATCATCCAACCTCAACACACCCCGTCTTTCATCGCTGAGCCGGTTGAATCCCGGCCAAGTCGCGCTCGGACGTCGCCCCACTTCGAGCGAGCTTCGAGACGTCCTCCCTCCCTCAACTGCCTCTCTCTCCCTCTCCCTCTTCTTCCCTCCTCCTCCCTTCCTCTCTTCGCAATGGCTCCCAAACCCGGAACAGAGTCCTAGTACGTCCTATCTCCCTCCATACCCCTTGAGCCCCTTCCGGGAAGGCAAGATCATGAGCTGACCTTCCCCTCCTCGCGTCTCGTCCCCTCCAGCTTGGTGATCGGAGGCTGTGGTTTCGTCGGTCGACACATCGTCGAGGGTTTGCTCGCACGGGGAGAGACCCAGGTGGGAGTGTTTGATATCGTGCAGAGGCACTTTGACTCGTGAGTCCCCCTCCCTTCACCATCACGGGCAAGAGCAGGCGGAGGAGGGAGGGGGGGAACCAGTTCGGAGGGGCCGGGCGGACCGCTTCCCTTAGAGTTGGAAGCCTTTCTCGTGAGGCGGGGCAGGGTCTGAAGACTCTGGGTAGGTGACGGAGTAGTACACCGAGCTCTAAGGGTGGTCTGCGATGTGCGTGGAGCGAGCTGGACGGCGAGCCGGTCGCAGGGGAGGGTCAGCTCTCGTACGAGGTCACAGCCGGGCGGGCATGCATGCGCTGGGACGCCGCATACGCCTTTCCGGCGTGTCAGATGTAGTTTAGGTTTGCTGTCGACGCTTGACGTAAGCTGCGATAGCTTGGGCAGCTGCCCCGGCAGTCAGGGAGGTGTTGTTGGGCGAGATGGTGTCGCGGAGGGAAGGTTGCCGGACGTGTCGTGTCACGACCTCACTCCGGCTGCCTCAGCCCGCCTTGCTGTCCTGGGATGCGTTGGTCAAGTAGCAGAGCTGCTATGGTGCCGCTCCCGAGATTTGTCACCCCGCTCGACGCGTCAACTTGATTCAAGAGGCTGGCTCGTCCGGTCGCGCTCGGACCGAAGCTGAAGCTGACCTTCTCTTGTTTGCGCGTCTGTCTGCTGCCACAGCAACGTGTCCTTCTACATCGGAGACATCACCAAGCCGGACGAGATTTCGGGTGCCATGGCAAAGGTCAGCTTGACCCTTCGCCTCCTTTGTCGAGCCAGTATGGAGAAGCCCGAAGCTGACCTGACATGCCTTCCCCTCCGCCTCGCTCTTCAGTCGAACGCGACGGTCGTGATCCACACCGCCTCGCCCATCCACGGACTCGGCCAGGCCATCTACGAGAAGGTCAACATCGTCGGCACACGGACGGTGATCGCTACGTGCGTCAAGAACGGGATCAAGAAGCTCGTCTTTACCTCGTCCGCCGGAGTCGTCTTCTCTGGGACCGAGGAGGTCGTCGACGTTGATGAGCGACTCGACTTCCCTGCGATCCCCATGGACGCCTACAACGAGACAAAGGCGCGCGCAGAGGCACTCGTCCTCGGAGCAAACGGACGGGACGGGCTCATGACCTGCGCCATCAGGCCGGCAGGCATCTTCGGGTCAGTCCACCGTTCAGGGCGCTACCTGCTTCTACACAGCTAGACCATCTATTGACTCTGCTTCCCCGGCTGCCTCGCTCTCCAGACCTGGTGACCGTCAACTCATCTCTGGCTTCGCCTCTGTCCTCAAGAACCGTCAAACCGGCTGGCAGATCGGCGACAACGAGAACCTGTTCGACTGGACCTACGTCGGCAACGTCGCCCACGCCCACATCCTCGCCGCCGACCGGTTGGGCTCCTCCGTCCCGATGGTCTCGTTCGACGAGCCCCTCCCCGCCCTCAAGTCCTTCCAAGCCTCCCGCATCCCCACCTCCAACGCCCGTCCTGTCGGCCCCGCCCCGAACCCGACGAAGGAGGACCTCCGCGTCGGAGAGGCCTACGCCGACCCGTCTACCCTCGCTCAGGACGACACCCGTCCGGTCCTGAGGACGAGGTTCGACCAGTTTGCCAACCCTGCCGTGACCGAGGACGACCTCGAGGACGAGAAGCTTCCGTCCCACATCGAGGTCGCCGGACAGGCGTTCTTCATCACCAACTGCGAGCCGATGTACTTCTGGGACTTTGGACGGGCGTTGTGGGCGCAGATGGGGCACGTGGACAAGAAGCATACCGTGCTGAGTACCGGGATGGGGATGGTGTTGGCGACGTTGGCGGAGAGCTGGGCGAAGTTGGTGGGGAAGGAGGCGGGGTTCACGAGGTTCAGGGTGAAGTTTGCGAGCTCGGCGAGGTACTATAATGTGGAGAGGGCGAGGAGGGTGCTTGGGTATGAGCCGGTCGTGGGGATGCAGGAGGGGATCGAGAAGACGATGGAGGTTAGTCCGCCTTGCATCTTGTTTCCCCAAGAGGACTGGTTCAGCTCTTTGCAGACGAGCATTGCTGACTTGGTTTCTCGCTCGTTTGACAGTGGTGGAAGAGCGTCGAGGCCGAGAAGGCTGCCGTCAAGGCTTAGTGCTCGGACTGTCCAACTCTCGGTCGAAGGGGTCTGGTCTGTTTCTTTGGTTCCGCTGTCTTTTGTTTGCTTGCTCGGATGCAATGCGTATACCCGTCAGAGCCTGATTTCTGTGCAGAGCGAGTATCTGGAAAGCTGAAGCGCGTGACAGGCATGGGATGTCTCTCGAGCTTTTGTATTTTTCTCGATCAGACGATGGCAAGAGTTGCAGCAAGAGACATCATTAGGTGTGGGTGATAGTGTACGTGCGTGATGTGTGTGTGTATATGTAAGTGTGCAGATGCTCTGATCATAGTGAGGCACGATGGGCTGGGTACAAAGATGGACAACGAGACGACGATGCAAAATTATTTGAAGAAAGGAGGAGCCGAGACGAAATGCCCGCCAAGAAGAGAGAACACCCTTAGAAGACCAAATCATCCCTCAGCCGAACGTCTCCCACCCATTCCTCACCTGCTCCCCGTGCTCCTTCAACCCGTTCCTCTTCGTCGGCGGCGGAGGCGGCTTCCTCCTCCCCGTCCCCGTCTTTGGACTGCTCGGCGCCGTCGCAGCATGCACATGCAGTGGCAGACTAGCCGTCGAGCTTGCTGGACTCGCGCTGAGCAGATCCTGCCTCGCCTGGTAGAACGACTGGCCCGACGTGTGATGATCCGTGGGAGTGTGCGATCCGACGGAGTGAGACGAGTAGCGGACGGGAGGCTGGTTGTGCGAGGTTTGGTGGTGGTGGGTGTGATGAGGATGCGACGTGTGGTATGATTGTGAAGATGCTGGGCGAGGAGGAGGGGAGCGATGTCGAAGGGGTGGCGAGTGCGAGCCGTTGGATGCGATTGCGGTGGTCGGTGTCGGGACGGCCGTGCCCAGGTCGGTAACGACCAGATCAGGCGGCAGAAGAGCCTTGCCTTCTGTGACGTCCTCGAGCGAGTTCATCATACCGGGCGGTCCACCAGAATCGGTATCCGGCATGCCCGACCACCGGTCGCCAGACGTCGTCTTCCTCCGCGTCCGAGGCAGACCGGCCGAGCTTGCGCCAGCGACGAGATCCAGACTGACTACACTGCCGCCCACGCTGCCTGTGCCGAAGCTGAGTCCTTGAAGACCACCGAGGATGCCCTTCTTGCCGTCCTCGAAGCTGCGACTGCCGCCGGTCGTACTGAAGGCCGACCCACCTGGGCTTAGCCCGCCTGCGTCCGAGTCGGTGTTGGTCGTCAGACTTGAGGACGAGTCGATCGAGGACACACACCAGTCGCCCGAAAGACACCGGTCAACCAACCGAGTCGTGGTCGGGGTGATTTCGCGGATATTGTACGGGTTGGCGGTGAGCGATCGAAGGACACGGATCAGGTTTGGCCGTTTGTAGGGCACGATGCGCAATTGGGTGTTGGTCAGAAGAGGGTGCAGTACCCGCAAATAGGTGTGTCGCAACTGGGGGAGGATGGAAGAGACGGGCGTCAGTCATTGGGGTCGTTTGCGGAGAGGGTATCGGGACTGACCGCTTCACTCTCTTCCGGCAAATCCGACAGCTCGCGAATGAACACGTCCACGAGGACCTTGAGATCGTTCGTGTAGAAATACTCCTTCGTCCCAGACGTGGTGAAGAGCAGATACAGGATCTTGAGGATCAACAGCTGCATGCAGAGGTCCTCGGGCGTATTTTCTGTGCGGCCCCATGAGCAGAAAGATGAGCGCTCCGACCTAGCAGTAGCGTACCGCTAGAGACAAGAGACTCACCAGCTCGGTTGAGCATGAAGATCATGTTTTCCCCAAATGTCTTGCTCGCCCCAAGTCGACCCATCAGCACCGACAGGATCCGGTTTGCCTTCTTGGCCTCGCCCGCGCCTGCGGCCTCGAGCGCCGGAGGGGGAGGGGCGGGCCGCTTTCCCTTGTCGGTCGAGCGGGAGTGGTGATGCGAGTGGTGATGCGGATGTTGGGATGACGAGTGGGGGTGATGTGATGTGGATGATGAGGCAGAGGCAGATGGGAAAGGAGCCAGCGTCGCGACCATGAACTGCTCGTTGAGCGCAACCTGCAGACGTCGGGCACCGAGGGTCAGCGGGAGTGGGAGGAGAACTCGCGTCAGAGTCGGATCTTATACTTACAATGAGCTTGATGAGTGCGTAGTTGAGAGTCTCGTCGTCGAGCAGTCTCGTGCGCTCGACGAGCGTGAACAGATGGTCGATGAACCGCTCGTCAAACAGCTCTACAGAGCGGAAGTGACGCAAAAGTCAGCTCGTCACGACGCAATCCTCTTCGGATCGAGCTCAACTGACCGAGATCCGACGCGTCCAGCTTTTGGACTCTGCAGACCTCGTACATGAGGCTCGTCGCAGGTGTCCGAAGCTTGGCCTCGATCGAAATGTCGCCGAGCAGCTGATGAGGGCGCTACGGGACGAAAGAGACGTCTAGGTCAGCTTCAATGAGGCTCAGTCGTATGAGGGCTGCAGGTCGACTCACGTCCTCGACGTCTGCCCAGAGTGCGTTCATGAGCCCAGGGAGCACCTTCCTCCACCTCGCGAGGTCCCGGTACAGCGGCGGCGACAGCTGGCCAAACCGGAGCAGGAGAGAGTAGATGATGAACAAAGAGCGAGGATGAGAGTCCTGACAAAATCAAGAACAAGCAGACGGATATTGTCAGCCAAAGCGGTCATCCTGATGGCGAGAGTGCGAATGAAGTTGAGCTCACCTTGCGAGCCTCCTTGACGATCAGGTCGACCATCCGCGTAGAGTGAAACTTGAACAGCACAGAGGCCAGCACCATGTCAAGTGCACGGCCAAGCTGGAGAGGCGCAAGAAGGTAGTCATCTGCGAACGAGCGGCGGTCGAGCAAAGCATCGACGGAGGGAGGGAAGCGGTCAGCTCGATCTCTTGGCAAGGAGAGGACGAGGTCAGGCAGATGCAAGAGGGACGCACAGTGGTACTCTGCGCAGAACTTGATGTACGTGCACATCGACCGATCCAACTGGTCGAGCGTAGGCCGTTTGGGGATCTTGAGAATGTCCTCGAGCTCTGAAAAGGGACAACCGCCGAGGAGAGCAAGGAGGTCAGCTCCACGGACGTCTACGTCGTTGGCGTACACCTGCGCTAGTGACGTCTTGACGGTGACAGGTCACTGGAACAAGAGAGACGAAAGGTGAGACTTACCACTCCAGAACTGGCTCGAGTCCTCGATGTGCCACTCGAGATCACCCCATGCTGCAGACATCGACGGCCACTCGAGACGTTCAGGCCGAGCCGACGAGAGAGCTCCTCAGGCGATTATAGCGAGACAAGGATGGAAGCGAGTCACGGAGCACGAGGAAACACGGAGCACGACCTGGGGTATATGCGCGGATCTGGTGGATGGTCGAGGTTTGAAGAGTCAAGGAAGGAGCGTCGAGGTCGCTCGTCCAAGTCGCCGCCGCCGCTCGGGCCGGCCGTGAGGGTGAGCGTCATCCAACCATCCAATCGAGCAGAAGCCAAACTTCCGATACTCAGCGCTCACCAGCGTGCAGAAAGCCATGTCAATCAGAGTCGTTACAAAGGGGAAATACAAGTACAAGCGGATCGAACGTAAAGGGTACAACGTAGTCGCGTGATCGGTCATCTTCTCTCTGGCATCCAGCGCGTCTGCTCTGCTCAGCATTCAGACCATCATCATCCCGTGGCCATGACCCGGTCCATGCCTGCTCCCTTCGGCCCCAGGGTCGTCCTTCTCTGACATCCTCTCGAGCGCGTTGATGACCCAGACGGGCGGGGTCCACTCCTTCGCGGCCTTAATGACGTCCTGCATTGTCGTCTCGAGCGCAGAGGCGGGTGCGACTGGCATCGGGGTCGAGTGCCTGTTGGACGCAAAGAAGTGCGGGGGCGACCAGGAGGGAGGCGACCATTCGGAAGACGAGGTCAGATGGATGATCTGTCGGGTAGGCTGAGGGGGTCGGTTGTCGGTGATGCCGAACGAGGGAGGGAAGTGAGACTACGTCGCGATTTTCAGACGCGTGGATTAGTGACCATATGCAGTCTGACTACGTCGTACATGGCAGAGAAGACGGTGCGAGAGGGACATCGCTCACCTCGGTCTCCCCCGCGTTGAGCTCGGGCGTGTGGTGCTGGCCCGCGTCTGCGGTCGTCCATCTGGGAGGGGCCCATTCCCAGTCGACTCCTTGGATGCCGACGACGTCCTTGACGTGCTGCTGCTGGTTCTGCAAGATGAACAGCTCGTCCTCGTTCGCGGTCGCCGGTGAGGAAGGTGCCCACGAAGGCGGGGCCCACTGACCGGTCGAGGTCGAGGCCACTACTTGCAGCGGAGAGCGAGGGGTGAGTGATTCCCGTGCTTGAGCAGGAGCCCATCGAGGAGCAACCCAGTCGGCACCTGAGCCAGCGGCAGACGCAAGCGAGGTGAAGGGCGAATGGGAGGCCGTCGAGATGGCAGGGGGAGTCGAAGCTGGGGAGAGCAGCGGGGTACCATCCACGAGGAACCAGCCCTCCTCCTCGTCTTCAGCGGCAGCGGCGGGCATGGTCTGAGCAGCAGGCGAATGCAGTCAGTATCGGACCTAGGACGTCATGATGGGCGAGCCAGAGGGAAGCACTGACGGTGGAGGAGGCCGCCGAGATGATCCCGCGAACGAGGTCAGGTCGGCCAAGAGGACGAGGGGACCCTCCAGAGCGAAGCACAGTCAGAGTGTGGAGGGTCTGGTGCAGAGAAGACTTCAGTGAGGCGATGTCAGGTGAGAGAGTCGTACGATCTCGACTGACCCTCAGCGTGGGAAGAGACAGGCGAGAGCTGTAGCCAGACAGAACGATTCGTCAGTCGGACAGATGCGCGCTCATGTCGCCAAGGCCCACTAACAGTTCTGACTGCATGTTGCTGTACTGGTAGATGAGGGAGGGAGACAAGACGACGACTAGGGCGGGCCGAGCGAGGGAGCAGGCGAGGTCACGAGCTCGACTCGCCAGACGTCACGCAGCTTGCGAACCTCCTCCGGATCCGAACGATCGACCGTGTCGACGAGCAAAATCAGCGTTCGACCTCGTCCTGGACGTATTTGCCCGTTCATGTCTGGCAGACCCGCCTCGGACGATGCCGGCCGAGTTGTTCGGTCTCATGCGACGGGCTGATCTCCTTTCCGCGGCGAGCTGAGCGTGTCTCCCCCCTCCGACGCCCACTCGACTCATTCCCCCTTCGCCATGTCTACGGAACGCTCGCCTCTCCTCAGTCGCACTCCATCTGCGGCTCCGTCTACGCTCGCGCAGTCTGCTATCGAGGAGGCCAAGGAGATGAGCACGGCCGACTTTCGGTGGCTCATGAGTCAGTCCATCCTTGGCCGACCGTTCGCTATCTCGCGAGCTCACCGTTTGCTGATCCTGGTCCTCTCTGCTCCCTGCACCTGGTCTCTCTGCTCAGCTGGCCTGTGGACGATCACATTCATTGCTTCTCTCGACTCGACGATCGTGGTGAGTACTAGGTCCGAGCTGGTCGCCCAGACGAGGGAGGAAACGCAAAGAGGATCAAGCTCACCATCCGCCCCTTCCTCCCTCTGCCCCACCCTTACTTTACGGCCGTGGACCCTCCAGGCGACGCTCGTCTCGTCGATTGGATCCTCTTTCGAGTCGATGCAACTATCGGCCTGGATCGGAACATCCTACCTTCTTTCTGTGAGACCCGGTCATCCGCCCAGGCAGTCGCCAGCCCAAGCTCACTTCTGTTGCTCTCCCGTTCGCAGGTCTGCTGCTTTACCCCTCTGTATGGTCGACTGTGCGACATCATCGGACGGAGAGGAGCCTCCCTTCTTGCTGGAGGACTGTTCGGAGTCGGGACCATCTGCTGTGGTCTCGCGGGCAGCATGTGAGTCGCCGGTCTGCTCACTCTTTCGCTGGTCGCGTGCCGGGTCGCTGACCGACACCCCTCATCTTGACGCTCGGCAGGCCCCAACTGATTGCCGCTCGAGCGTTCGCCGGTATGGGCGGAGGAGGACTCGCTGTCACTGGGAGCGTGATCGTGTCGGACATCATCCCGCTCAAGCAACGAGGTCTCTACCAGGTCAGCTTTCGCACGGATGTTTGCCTGTGATTTGTATTGCGACATGACTTACTCGAAACCTTTTATTTTCCAGGGCTTCACCAACCTCTTGTTCGGTCTCGGAGCCGGCGTGGGAGGACCCTTGGGTGGATGGCTCGCAGACACGGTCGGATGGTCAGTCCTCCCGCTCCATCACCCACCTCCTTGCGCTTCCACACCTTGCTTTGCTGACTCGTTAACTTGCGATGTCCTGCAGGCGAGTCGCTTTCCTCATGCAGTCCCCTCTGCTGATCGGATCGCTGGTCGTCATGTACCTCAAGATTCGCGAGCCTCCCTCGTTCTCGCAGGCCAAAACGTCATCGCGCGAAAAGCTGGCCAGGATCGACTACCTCGGCTCGCTTACCCTCGTCGGATCAATCGGATGTCTCCTTCTCGGGATGAGTCTGAAGACGACTCAGCAGGCTCAGTGGAGCGAGCCCAAGGTCTGGGGTCTGCTCGTCGCGAGGTTAGTCCTCCTCTGACGCGTAAGCACATCAGATCACAACTCACGATAGTCATATCTTTCGCAGCGGAGTCTTCACCGTCTTGTTCGGCCTCGTTGAGGTCTTTGTCGCTGTGGACCCGGTCCTTCCGTTCTCGATGCTGCGAAAAGTGAGCCGAAATGGCAACGCATATGTCAGACTTGGCGTTGACATCACTTCTTTGTCGTCTCGCAGCGCACGCCTGCCTTTGTATCACTCGGAAACTTTCTGCTCTCGATCGTGTCCTTCTCGATGGTCAGTTCAGCCTCTTCGCCCAGTCATATCCACTACGTTGACTTTTTCGTCTGTTCGACTCCAGCTGTACAACGTCCCTCTCTTCTTCACCGCCGTCAAACTTACCTCCTCCGGTACAGCCGGTGCGCATCTGATACCAAACTCGATCTGCATCGCGTCCGGATCACTCTTTGCTGGCTGGTACATGCGTCAGACTGGCCGGTACTGGAAGCTCCAAACTGTCGGGACCTTGCTCGTCGTTCTGGCCAATGTCGGGATCACAAGCTGGTACGTCCAAAGCCATTCGCGACCCAACCTGCTCCAGTGCTAATCTACCTCGTCTCTCCCGCCTCGCAGGACAAAGAAGAGCCCCGAGTGGCTTCTCTACCTCGCGATGGCACCCTCTGGCTTTGGCATGGCTGTCACCCTCACCACGAGTCTGATCGCGCTCATCTCGTCGGTTGACAGGGACCAGATCGCCACTGCCACTGGAGGTCAGTCACACTTCTCAAAGCAACTACTTCTGCTCTGTGGCGTCCGCTGACCGAGTCCAGCTCTGCAGTCTCGTACCTGTTCCGGACTGCCGGTCAGGTTCTCGGCGTGTCGCTGTCCTCCACTCTTACCCAGTCGCTGCTCGAGAAGAACCTCCGAGCGAGGATCATCGGACCCGAGGCGGACAAGGTCAGCTGTGGTCGACCTGCTCAATCCCGCTCTACCCGCGCTCATCTTTCCCGTGTTCCGCTGTCGCCACAGATCATCGCCAAGATCCTCGACTCAACCGCCTACATGCATAAGCTTCCCAAGGATCTCCAAGAGAAGGCGACGGACTCATGGGCGCTCGCTCTTCGTGTCACTTTCTCGCTGCAGATCGTGAGTTCCAGTCCTTCTGCCCATCGAACGCTCGACACCGAGCAGCTGACTTGATACTTGTTGACTTGAATCACTCTAGGTGGGAGCCTTCCTGATCTTCCTCGCGCTGCTTCCGGTGCAGGAGCATCACCTGCCCGACACGGTCGAGGACACAAAGGTCGTTGATACAAACGGAGAGGGCGACGAAGAGGCTTGATCCGGTCAGGGTGGAACTGCAAGGATAATCAGCTTTAGATTTGTCGATCAGGATATCAGGGTATCATAAAATGTCTCTGCTTCTGCTCTTGGCGTGATCTTGAACCTGCGACTTAGCAGCGGATCACGTCCGATGCCATGATTCAGGTTGATACTTTTCTATGCCGTCTTGTGCGGACAGTCATCAACGCACTTTCAGACCGGTGCTTCCACCTGACCTGGCCCGGCCCGCACAGAACGCCCCCTGAGAACAGAGCCCGTCTCTCGGACGCGTCTCGTGTCCACCTGTCTGTCTCCCTCCGCACCCATCCACACCCACTCCTCCACCTCGTCATACCACTCAACCTAGACCAGCGGATCACCAGATACATCCAACCCAGTGAGTGGCCAGCCAGCAGGCCTCCATCGGAGCCAGAGTGACCCGTCGGACTTCTCCGCGTCTGCGAGCTCACATGCGCTTGCTTGTCTCTTTCTTGGTTGCCTCCCTTCCGCCCTTCTGCAGCCCTCACGATGTGTCTTCAAATCGAGCAAGTCCTCAACCAGACCCATCTCCTCGAACTCGCCGCGTTACAAGAAGACTTTGAGCGGATGCTTCAGTTGCACCTCTCTCCACCACCTGCTCCGCCGCTCTCCTCTCCCACGGACGGACCACTCAAGCGCGGAACCTCGTCTCTACTCTCGCTCGAGCCCAAGGACGCGGAACCGCCGGTGGACGCGGATACGATCGCAAGAGACTGGGTGTCAAGTTGGGGTGTCGGTCAGGCGGTGGTGGATCAGGTCGTGCGCCCCCGGCCAGACCACTCAGGCGCATACGAAAAGTTGGAGATAGAATGATACATGGATACAACGTGCTCTTGCACTACATGAGATTCGACTAGGCGTCGTGGTAGCGAGGACGACTGACGCCTTACTTCTTCGCCCCCTCCCCGGCCTGATCGAGCATCTCCCTAGCGTGCTGCTTGGCTTCCTCGGACGAGTTGGGGTTGCTCAGCCTAGGCCCATCAGAACAAAAGAGAGGAGCGAGGACGTCAGTTCCGAGTAAGAAGAACGACTGAAGCTAGTTCAGGCGAGCGAGACGAAAGTCAAAGCTCACGTCGCCTTGTACCCTCCCAGGACGCGGTGCGAGTGCTCGTCTCCTCCTGAGGCACCAGTCGAGCCGGTGGAAGAGTACTTGGAGGTCGTCGATGATCCCTGCACAAGATGAAGCGATGGTAGTCAGTCGGCTGGTGCAAAGAGCAGGCGCAAAGGGCAAGATGGACAAGACGAGACGCACCTCGAGCACCTCCTTGGCATGCTGCTTTGCCTCGGACGACGTGTTGGGGTTGCTAAGACTAGGACAAGAGCACAAGTGTCAGATGTCAGGTTCCATATCGAAGGGGCATCGATGAAGCCGAGCGACTTACATTGCCTTCTGCCCACCCTTGACCCGGTTCGAGTGCTCGTCTCCACCTGCTGACGAGCCAGACTTGGAGGTCGACGAAGACTTGGGCGAAGAGTCGATGGAGACGTTGGCTCCCTGTAGTCGATGGGATGGGAGGGTCAGGCGAGCTCGACAGGAAAGGTCAATCGTGAACGGGAGGACGAGAGAAAGCGTACCTCGAGCATCTCCCTCGCGTGAGCCTGCAGTCGAGGAAAGACGAGAGTCAAGTCAGCTCAAGCCAACTGAACTTTTTAACGTTGTGCTATAAACAGGGTGAGCCGACGCACCTTTGCCTCCTCGCTTGCGTTTGGGTTGCTCAACGTCGCCTTGAACCCGCCCACCACATGAGTGTTGGACAGATCGGGCTTGGCCGTCGAGTACGCCCTCGGCACGGGAGCTCGCGCGACGCGGAAGGCGGGGAAAGCAGATCGAAGGAGGTTCATCGTTGATGCGGGAGTGGGGGAAGTAGCAGGCCAGCGAGGTAGGTGTGGGTGATGGTTCGGGAACGAGCTTCGTCTTCGTGTTCCACCCGGACTGGGGCGAGGGAGGTCAAGCATCATGAACGCCAAGGGGCTGGAGCGAGGCATCGTCCGGTCGACCAGATCGGACGGAGGGTCCGCGGATGACCGAGCCGGGCACGAGGGACGATCGAGCTTTTGGCGCCTCCGAGCTGCTGCTGTTCCTCGTCTTGGTCGCGTAGACGCTTGCGTATCGAGTTTGATGTCCTAGTAGTCCCTCCAGTTACGGGCACAACGGACGTTGTGGCAAGACCATCTTGCCCCCATCAACACCGCACCACAAGACAAACCCAGCATCAAGATCTCCGGGCACCAAAGAGCTCGGTCCCGAACGAGACCACGAGAACCACCAGAAGACAAACGATCCCAACTAAGAGCGCGCTCGTTCCCCACCGACTCTCACTCTTCCGAACCCTTCACTCTATCCATCGCGCGCCGAACCTGTCCCCGACTGACTAGATGCGAAGGGCTAATCTAGTTGTCGACCTCCTCCTCGTCGTTGTCGTCCTCGGCGACGTTGGGGTAGACGATGGTGTAGGTGTCCTTGGACGAGGAGATGACTCTGCAGGACATCAAAGAAAGAGAAGGTGGGGTGATGGTGAGCGGGGTGTGGGAAGAAGAGGGTAGAGAGCGAGTGGGGAGTGGGGGACGAACCGCATGAATCCTCCTCCGAGGGACTTCTGGAGGTACTTCTTCGTCAGGTACTTGAGGTATCTGATCAAGACCGAGCCAAGTAAGGAAGCGGGGTCAGATGGGAAGACATAAAGGAGATTAGCGAGACTTGGGCTGACCGCTTGGAGAAGGGGATGGTCGAGGTGAGGGTGATCTTGGTAGCGTCTCGCTTGAGGGTGATGACCTCTCCGAGCTGGCCGGGCTTGCCGTCAACCTTGATTCGGTCGTGGAGGTACTACAGAAAAGACAACACACAAAGAGCGAAGTAATCGTCAGTGTCGTGCGACCGAGCGAGCTGAGCTCGTGCTCTTCACGGGCGAGGTGGACTGGTGGACTGACCTTCTCGAACTCAGCAGCGTCGAGGAGACCTAAGGCGCAAGAGGACCATCGTGGAAGAGAAAGGGTCAGCATAAACTGAGGCAAGGGGTTGGAAGGCCGACCCGAGCTCGAGCTCAACGAAGCAAAGAGGAGAGGAAGCTGTCGGACTGACCGTCTCCAGCGGGCTTGGAGAAGTCGACCTTGTAGGTGAGCTTGACGGCGGCTGCCTTGGTGTTGGACTTGGGGGCCATGGCTACTAGTTGTGTTTAGCAAACCTAAAAGGAGGGGAGGAGGAGGGAGGGAAGGAGTTGAAGGAAAGGGTGAGCTCGACCTCCCACTTTTCGCGACCTCGGCGAGCGAGCAAAGGGGGGACGCGCAGCGGCGTGCTGATCTCACGAGAAGCAATCTCGCCTCGTGACAGCTGAGAGGATGCAGGACGGCATGCATACGAGGCAAGGATGGGTAAGATAGATAGAGGTACAAACTGGCAGATGGGGTCGTAAAGAGATCAGGTCTCTGTAAAGGATCGGGTGAGGAGAACAAATCCGAGCACAAGCAAAGAAAACACAAAGATCCGGGAATTCTAGGTCCACTTCTCAAAGTCGATCGTCCAATAGAAAGCTGCAAGAGGGACCACTGGTCAGCGGAATGTCTCGACTTGATCACAACGAGGAACGCGAAACGAGTGCGGCTCACGCGTGTCCAAGCTTCTGGTCAGCTGCTGATGCAAGACCTTCTCCGGCCCGCAGAGGAGGGCAAGTAAACGTCCGACCTGAAAGACCAAGCGATCAGGAGAAGGCCGTGTCAGTAACTCTGGCGCCATGTTGCGGGACAGGGCGCAGGCCTTGGACGAAGAAGGTGCACTCACATTTGAGGACGCCGTCCCGATGAAGCCATTGGTGACCTGGCCGACGATTGTCAGATCACTGAGAGAGTGAGAAAGATGAGATGAGACGGAGGTCAGCATGAATTCGCGGCTGCGACCCAGTTCTGAATGCGCGAGGTCGTACCGCACGAGACCCTCGCCAGTCTCGATCCGTTCGCGCCAACCCATGCTGTTGAAGTGACCCTGATCGTGTCCCTCCTCGGGCTGATTTGGTGGATCCGGAAGCTGGGCGATCTGTTCCGGAACAAGGCCGATGACAAGCGGAAGTCAGCACCCCTCGATCTCAAGATCTGGGAAGCCTGAGCGAGGAGACGTACCTCGTAGTCATGATGCACAAGTACGCCGCTCTGCATCTGAGCGCTGACGTGAGGCGAGTCGGACATGACGAGCAGCAGCGGCTTGAGGGTGAACTCGCGTCCGCCAGCGGAAGCCTGAAGGAGGGGGAGCATCTCTTGTGCGGCGGCGAGGTACGCCTTGAGATCGCCCTGGCGGAACTCCGAATCCCTGGAAGCGAGAGACAGGCGATAGAGAGGGAATCGTCAGCTCATGTCAGTCACGACAGAGCACGCTCGAGCGAGATGAGACTCACCCTCCCTCACGCAGGATGTCGGCGGCCTGCTCGCCTGCCTTGTCGCCCATACGGACTGGATCAAACGGGACAGTAGATGGATCAGCTACGCTGACCGCAAGTAGACCCTCCTATACTTAAGCGTGCTTCTGGACTCACTGTGCACCCCGACGCTCAACCGCTCCTTCAGCCGATGTTGGGCGACGAGCTCGTCCACCTGAAGCGAGATGATCTCGTTCGGCCTCCACATGTCCTTGACGACAGCACTGAGCTGGAGGAAGAGCGACTTGTACCCTGGCATGAGCGTCATGTCGGCCGGGAGGAACACAGACGGCTCGTGATGGTGGTGGGACGGGTCGTCGTCCTCGACCTCGCCCTCCAAGGCAGGGCGCTTGAACTTGTTGCGCATCTGGACCGGTCAAAGAGTAGTCACAACAAGAGCCTATTAGCTCGTGGCCGTCGCTTACGAAAGAAAAAGTCGGACGTACGTGAGATTCGATGTGCCACATGCCATCGTTCCTCGACGTCCGGAGATGGTGCGCTCGCTCCCACCCTGCCTCTCCGACCGGCGTCCGTTCGCGGGTCCTCCACTCTGGCCGAGGAACACACTCGAGCTTGTTGGGCAGAAGATACTGTCGAGTCGAGACAGGATGTCCGTGATCAGTCGATGGAGCCGTAGGCTTGGCGCCCGGACCCCGCGCGCTGGTCCGACCAGCGCGAGCTCGCTGGCCAGACCGGAGGCTGGATAGACTGACCTGTGCGATGTTGACATACGTCCACTCTACGTCCGAGTCGAGCAAAATTGCGTAGCCTTCCTCTTTGGCGAACAAGGCGGCGCGAAGCTGAGAGTAGAGACAGGAAAACAGGGGACGGTCACAGCCGGTCGGCGGAGGTCAGCGTGAGCTCGACCTGTCCAGCAAGCAAGCAGCTATGTAACCTAGTCAACCTGACGCCAAAGCAGACCGAATACGTACAAAGATCATAAACTCGGATGCGAACCCCCAAGCTGTATCGCAGAAGGAAATGAAGATCGAGGAGCATGGTCAGCTTGGGCTGAGCTCACTGACCGACAACGTTGTCTCTTTCCGAGAGTCCCTCCGAGAGCGCGCGTCTCATCCTGACCCTCAAACACCTGATAGGGTACTCACGTCCACTAAACGTATACAGCAGCGTCTTGTCGCACGGGCTCTTCGCCACCCTCCCACGCTGCTCGTCGCCTCCAACCACGTCCAGCAGGCGGTCCTCTGGCAGCCCCGGCGGAGGACGGATGCTCTCAGACCAGGACGAGAGCGAGTCTATAGGGTGACCTTGATGGACAGGGTACGAAGCGAGGAAGGCGAGCAGAGGGAGGACGAGGAGAACTGAGAGCGTGGTGAGTGGCCTCCGGTTGGACGACGCAAACGAGGCCAGCTTGTGCGTCTGCGTCGGAGACAGCGGAGAGTACGAGTGCCGGGCAGTCATCGTCGAGACCAGCCGACCGAAAGGTGAACGAGTGTCGCGTCTATGAGCGAGTGTCGGGGCGGTATCAGGGAGGACCGGACGCGGAGAAGGAGAGCGAGGGAGGGCGGAGGTCGAGTTGGGTCGGATGGGGTCAGGTAGAGACACCGAGCGTGTGAGCTCGTCTCACCCAGACAGCGCCGATCGGACAACGCCACACACAGCAGTCTCACTCATCCGACGCTGTCGTATTGGGCGGCCGCTATACATCGCAGCACACGGCCGGTACTCTTTCCCAATCCTCGACTATGCAGAAGCTCGGCAGACGCACCAGCGAAAGAAGCCGCGGCTCCTCGGCATCGGATTCGGGGGGGTGTGCATGCGTGCGGACCCGGATCCGCTCCATTCTCAGACCCGAAAGAGTCCTTGTGGGCGCCAAAGACACGCAAGCCGAGGGTATTGAATGATGCTGATATACAACTGTAGATACTGTAGATGATGACGATAAATAGCGACTGACCCAGTGAAAGCACAAGACCGAAACAAGACGAGACGTGAACTTCTATCAGTACCAGTCTTCCCAGCCAGCGGTGAAGACGAGCGCTGGAGCGCAGCAGACGTAACGGGTAGAAGGGACGTCAGTACAAGTCGACAAGACACAAAGAAACGAGGGACGAGGATGGACTTACGAATGTCGAGCGTTCGGGCGAGCTTGTGCTTCATCACCTTCTCTGGCCCAGCGAGAAGGGTGATGATGCGGGCGATCTGAGCACGGGCAAGGAGCACAGTCAGATCAGTCAGAGGCTAATCTAGGGGGAGCCGGGGTGACAGTAGGCACGTTCGAGACTCACGTTCGATGAAGCTGTTCCGATGTACCCGTTTGTGACCTGACCCACAATCGTCACATCCCTTTTCAGACAGATCGAGCCAAGCAAAGTCAGCGCCTGCGTCGCTCCCGGTCCGATAGCAGAGAACGATTCCTCGAGATGATTCGGACTCACCTGACGAACCCCTCCCCAGCTTGGACCCGATCTTGCCACGGCAGGGCATTGAAGTGCGATTCGACGTGACCCTTTTCCTGCGAGCTCGACGGCGCAGGGAGTTGGGCGACCTCAAACTCGTCCAGCCCGAGTTGTTGCATCTCGACTGCGACGTTGGACGAGTCGGACATGACGAGCAGCAACGGCTTGAGCGAGTACTTTCGGTCGGGTTGAGACGCCTCGAGCAGAGGGAGCATCTCGTGTGCTGCGACCAGATAAGCCGTCAGGTTGCCTTGACGGAAGAGAGAGCCTCTGTACAAGATCCCCAAAGTGAGAGCGTAGAACAAACACGGTCAGCCGTGCGTTGTGCTGGATCGAGAGAGGGGTTGGACGAGTGACTCACCCGCCCTCCCTTTCCATCGCGTCGGTGAGCTCGTTGCCCTTGTCGCCCATCCGGACTGCAAACAAAGGCATCGTCTGGTCAGCTCAAGACTGACACTCGACTGCTGGGAGGATGTGCTCGCGGGGACTGACTGTGTACGCCGATCGAGAGGCGCTCTTTCAGGCGATGCTGAGCGACGAGCCCGTTGATCTGGTCTGTGATGGCCAAGGTCGGCTTCCATAGCTCCCTCTCCCTGACGAGCGCACTCAGCCGAACAAACACCTGCTCCCACGCCGGCAGGAGGGTCATCTCTGCCCGCAGGATCGGTGTCGCCGGTGGATGGTGATGCTTCAGGGCCTCAATCTCCTCGGCTGACGGAGTAGGTCGCCTGTACCTGTCGCCCATCTGCGAGTAAGCAAGCGTCGCGAGAGACGGTCAGCCGAGAGCGAGCACAGGGTGAACGCGACGTCGCGTACTCACCTTGAAGTCGAGCTGCCAGTCGCCGTTCCACCGGTCCGAACGCAGATGACGGGCCCCGACCCAACCGTCCTTGCCAACGTCGATGCGTTCCTCCATCGTCCGCCAGTTTGCGGGCGGGATGCAGTCAAGTTTGGGTGGGAGGAGGTACTCGAGCACGTTCAGGTACACCCAGTCTGGATCCGAATCGACCAGGAGCGCGTACCCTTCGTCCTCGGCGTACAACGCAGCGCGATAGAACATGCCGTACTCTGACCCAAAGCCAGCGGTCCCCCAGAATGTGTACACGAGCGTCTTGTCGCACACTGGCTTGACCATCGTCGTCAAACCGAGCTCAACAGGCTCAGTTTCAGAGGCGCCCCACGACGCGTAGGCGTCAATCGGATGGCCGTGGTGGGCAAGGTACGAGCCGACGTAGAAGAGGACGACCGAGAGGAGGAGGACGAGGGCCAGGACGGTCGTCCTGGTCGGAGCGGCGAGCATGGGAAAGACGGGGGTTGGTGAGGGTGGGTGGTGAGGGAATGGGCCAGCCGAGCAATCAAAACCGAGGGCGTCGCTCCCGATTGCCAAACGCGGGACACGCGAGACTCTCCCGCCGCGGCCGTTTTGGAACAGAGCCGCACCTCCTCGATGACCTCCTGTCGTGTCACACCAGTCGCTATGCGCTGCGAAGAACGTAACCAGTGATATTAATGTACAGCAGAAAAGGAGGGACCAGCAAAAACAAATGGACGACACCGACAAGCACGAGTCGCGACAGCTATCGGGACCAGTCTTCCCATCCCACCGACCAGTGTAGTGCTGAGATCCAGGATCAGACGAGTCGAGCATCAGCTTGATGTTCGGTGGTATCTGATGGGACGATATTGCAGCATAAGACTGGACGTACGAGTGTCGAGCGTCCTCGCGAACTTGTGGTGCATCACCTTTTCCGGCCCGGCAAGCAGGGCGACGAGGCGACCGACCTGGATCCAGAGCAGAAGAACAGGTTAGTCGAGGCATGCCACACTCATCGCTTCGGTGAGGGAAGATGAACGATTTAGACTTACGTTGGAAGACGCCGTTCCGATGAATCCGTCCGTCTCCTGGCCGACGATCGTCACGTCCCTTTCCGAACGGCAAGAGTCTTGGGCGGTCAGCGACTCGAGTGCGTCCAGGTTCGGTGCCAGAAAAGTCGGTGCCAGAAATGGTCCGGAACAATGCGCACTCACCTGACGAACCCTTCCCCCGCCTGGACCCTGTCCTGCCACGGCAGCGCGTTGAAGTGCCTCTCGTCGTGCCCCTTCTCCTGCGAGGTCGAGGGCGCAGGCAGCTGGGCAACCTCAAAGTCACCGGTCCCGATGCGCTCCATCTCGGCCGCGACGTTGGACGAGTCGGACATGACGAGCAGCAGAGGTTTGAGTGCGGACTTGCTCCGACTGGAAGACGCCTGGAGGAGGGGGAGCATGTCTTGCGCTGCTTCGAGGTATGCCGTTAGGTTGCCTTGTCGGAACAGGGAACCTCTGCAAGGAGGGCACAAAGAGCAAGCGCGGAAAAAAGATCGTCAGCGGACCATCGCGCTAGCTCAAAGAGCAGCAAGAGAGCGACGGACCCTCCTTCGCTCTTCATCGCGTTGTTGAGCTCGGCGCCCTTGTCACCCATCCGGACTGTAGGAGGCAACACCATGCAATCAGCTTCAACTCAACATGGAAAGAAGTCCCGAGCGACGGCTCGTACTTGCGAGGTACTGACTGTGTACTCCGATCGTGATCCGTTCTCGCACGCGGTGTCGGGCGACGAGCCCCTCCACCTGGTCGGCAATGATCTCGGTCGGTCTCCAGACCCCCTTGACGACCGCACTCAGTCGAACAAACACCTGCTCGTACGCTGGCATGAGCGTCATCTCTGCCGGGAGGATCGCAGTCGGCTCGGCGTGAGGGTCGGACAGAGCGGCGCCCTCCCTGACTGGTCCCTTGAGTGGCTTGTACCTGTTGCGCATCTACAAGTGACGGGAGAGGAAGATGGCGTCATCAGAACATGCAGGAGGGTAGGTTGCAAACGTCCAGACTGCTTGCGCACGTTGTGGTTGAGGTCCCAGAGTCCGTTTGCCCTGTCGGATCGCAGATGAGGTGCACTCAGCCAACCGTCCTTGCCGACCTTGACGCGTTCGATCGTGCGCCAGTCGGGTGGCGGCAGACAGTTCAGCTTTTTGGGCTGGAGGTACTCGAGGATGTTGAGGTACGTCCAGTTTGGGATCGAGTCGATCAGAAGTGCGTACCCGTGGTCCTCGGCGTACAGCGCAGCTCGATACTGTCGAAAAGAGACGACTCGGGTCAGCTGCAGTTCACTCGATCCGACTACGACGGACGCTCCGAACTCACAAAGACGCCGTACTCTGAGCCAAAGCCTGCGCCTGAAGGGACGACGAGGACGGACAAGCCAGTCAGTTTGTAGGGCGCCCACGTCCTTGTCCTGTGCCCGAGCCTCCTCCGTGCGCTGCCTAGATGCCAGGCGAAGAGCAGGAACTCACCTCCGCTGAACGTGTACAGCAGCGTCTTGTCGCAGACAGGCACGGCCGCTGACCCTGACGCCCCGAGCTCGCCCTCTCTCCCTGCGTGTCTGCCCCACGACGAGAACGAGTCCATCGGATGACCTCGATGGACAGGAAATGACCCGAGGAAGCCAACGACCGCGAGCAGAACGAGCGAGACCGCAAGGGTGGCCATCGGGCGGCAAGTCGTCGAGGGCCACCGGCGCGTCAGGCCCAAGGGTGGAGAGTGCGGAGAGTGGGCGGGCGAGCACGACATCCCGGGTGTTGGCAGCAGAAGAACGAGAGCTGCGATGTCGGTTGATCTGAAGAGCCGTCTGTCGTTGTGGTTGGGGGAACAGAAGAAGGGGGACGAGGTGACCCGAAGAGAGGAACGCCCACCCTGATGTTCCTGACCTCAACGAGCCCCTTTCACGCTTCGCTGACCAGCCAGGCACGAGCGTGAAAAGCACAAGCATGAGCCAAAGCGGATCAGCACTTCATAGTGAGGAAGCTCGTTTCGATGGCTGAGGAAACGGTAGAAGACAGAGGGCGCGGGCGATGACAGATGTGGAAGGGAGGGAAGCGGCGGTGAGCTCGACGTCGGAGCTCAGCCGCTGAACATGAGTTCGCGCATCCACACGAACATCATCTCGATGATATGTGAAACTAGAGGAGAGAGGCATCGTGATAAACCGACAGGAATACAACTAAAGACTACACAAAAACAAGAAGGCTGGGCATCCCAAGCGGGGATCTAGTATGTCCAGTTCTCGTAGAAGATGGACCAGTAGAGCGCTGGAAAATGGACAGGTCGGGAGAAGTGGGTCAGCCAGCCGCCATGAGGTGATGCAGAACGGTAACAGAGAGTAGAACGGAGAGGATTGCGACGTACGAGTGTCGAGCGTCCTGGCAAGTCTGTACTGGAGCACCTTTTCTGGCCCAGCGAGAAGCGCAATCAGTCGGCCGACCTGGAAGATGATAAAGACCAGGTCAGAGATCGACAGCGCTCAGACTAGATAGGAAGAGAGGTATGCGATGGGCAGGCACAGATCACTCACGTTGGACGACGCTGTCCCGATGAAGAGGTTCGTCGCTCGGCCGACGATGGTCACGTCCCTAATCAGATCCAGACGACAGAACGTCAGCACATGTGATAGTCAGTCTGATCGATAGACATACTGACCTGATGAACCCCTCTCCTCCCTCTAGCCTCTCCTGCCAAGGCGACCGTTCGAACTGCTTTTCATCGTGACCCTTGTCGCTCGTCTTCGCCGGCACGGGCAGCTGGACGACCTCAAAGTCGTGCTGCATCATCAACCCGCTCTCCATCTCGGCAGCAACGTGAGGCTGATCCGACATGACCACCAGCACCGGCTTCAGCGTCGGATCCAGGCCTGTCGCGTGTCCGGCAGGTGAGGCTCGGAGCAGTGGGAGCATCTCCTGAGCGGCGGTAAGGTAGGCGGAGAGATCGCCCTGTCGGAAGAGGGAGCCTCTGTGAAGACATGTAACACCGTGGTGGAGGACTGTCAGTGCTCGTCACGCGAACGTCGACAGAGAATGGAAACTGACCCTCCCTCGCTCTTCATCGCAACGCCAAGCTCCCAGGCCTTGTCTCCCATCCGGACTACAAAGTACCAGAGGAAAGTCAGCCACCACTTCCGGAGGCGAGAGATCTGTCCGGGTAAGGCAGGACTGACTGTGCACGCCGATGCTGAGCCTCTCGCGCAACCGATGTCGCGCGACGAGCTCGTCGATCTCCCTAGAGATGAGCTCGTTCGGTCTCCACATCTTCTGCACGAGACCACTCAGGCGAATGAGAACAGCCTCGTACGCAGGGAGTAGCGTCATCTCCGCCGGCAGCATCGCAGGGGGCGGCGCGCTCGAGACGGGTTCAGGCGCCACCTGGACGTCGCCATCGTCGACGACCGGTCGCTTGACTCTGTAGCGGTCCCGCATCTGGAAGAAAGAATCGCAGACGGATATGAGCGACGTCTATTGTGAAGCGAGAGCGGAGCAGAGACGAACGTGGTTGTTCATGTCTGATCGGCCCAGATCCCGGGTCGTGCTGAGGTGGGCCTGCCCTCGCCAGGCTCCGACTCCAACGACGGTCCTGTTGATTGTCCGCCAATCTGAGGGTGGTACACAACTGAGCTTGGTCGGTTCGAGGTACTCGTGGATGTTGAGGTATACCCAGCCTGGATCCGAGTCGACGACCAGCGCGTAGCCTTCATCCTCGGCGTACAGCGCAGCACGGTACTACAACCACAAGGAGCAGGAGTGTCAGTGCAGCTCGACCATCTCGCCTTGAACCCCGCCGTCCACTTACAAAGATGCCGTACTCTGACGCGAAGCCGTGTCCTGTCGAACAAGAAAGGAGGCACGAGCCCGTCAGTGCGCCCGAGTCACCACCCCATGTTGGCCTCGGCTGCCTGCACATCTAAGTAGTGATCAAGGTGGCTTAGATTGAACTCACGTCCGCTGAACGTATACAGGAGCGTCTTCTCACACACGGGCTTGACCGTCCGTACGACGTCGAGCTCGCCCTCCCCTTCTGCTTGCCTTCCCCACGACGATAACGAGTCGAACGGATGACCCTCATGGACAGGGAAAATCGCAAGGAAGCCGATGACCGAGAGAAAGACGACGAGGACCGCGAGAGTTGTGATAGGCCGGCAGGCGGTCGAGGACCATCGGCGCGTCAGGCCCAGCGGGGGAGAGTGTGGAGACTGCGACGGCATGCACGGCATCGGGGCGGAGATAGGCTCGAGATAGTGGGCGAAGAGTTGGGTCTTCAGGTGTGTCCTGGAAGGTCGAGGTTGAGGTCAGGACGCTGACTGTGTCGTCCAGGTCCCTGGCAGAGCGAGCTCGACGAGCCCCTTTCACCCGCTGAGCTCATCCAGGAACGAGCGTGACAAGGAGCCATCGCAGCCGACCTTGTCAGCCTCTCGGGGCCTCAGAGCGCACATACGACAGTCCCATCCTTGCATCCTTTGAGCGTCGGTCTCGGTCGGGAAAAGGACGAGGTCAAGGCGGATGATGGACGGAGGAAACTGGACCGGTGAGCTCTCACGTCAAGCGGGCGCTGCCGCGACGACGGAGCAACATCTGCATTCCCGAATCATCTCGAGGTCAACATTTTGGCTGCTCCACTGTGTCTATGTATGCATTCGATCAGGCAATTCCATCTATGGAAGCCGTCTACACAAAGTCTACAACATGTCGGCAAGCAGATCAGAACCCTCCGTACGTGACCAGCGCGTCCTTCGTCAGCTCAAACGCGACAAACTGCGAGGGACAGAGCGAGGAGACAACAAGGTCAGCTCTCCACCGACGATGATGCGCGCGACGACGCAACATGGTTCGAGAAGGACGGATGGCAAGGCTGAAAGGAAGAGACGCACCGTCGAAGCAGCAGCAGGTACCGCTCGGATGACTACACAAAGGCGCAGGGAGATGACAAGATCGGTTCGTCAGCGAAGCACGCTCAGATGGAGACATATTACGGCACAGCAAACTCACGCGTCGGCGACAGCCCTCTGAACAGTCCCTTGACCCCGTCCGCCCGCACGATGTTCTTCAGCTCCCTGATGATGTACCCCCTCTCCGGCGGCGTCGGCGATAGTTGCACGTTCGACTTGACGATATCTGTGATCCAGTCAGAACAAGGTCGCGTCAATACTGCCGCCGACAGCGCACAAGCCGAGAGCAAGGGGTAAAGAAGGCGGACTGACCCAGCGGATAACTAGCGAGCCAGTAGCTGATGCCACCTGTAGCTCCGGAGACCATGAGCGTCCAGACGGGCAGCTGCTGCCCCTCTGCGGGCTGGTACGAGGCAAGGAACCTGCGCTTGACGGTCTCGTACCCGGCGTAGAAGGCCGCGTAGGCGGGCAGTTCACGGATGAAGGTCACCTACGGACGAGGAACACAGCAAGAGATAGGTTGACGAGTTAGCGAGAGTGGCATGATCATGGGGATTTGAAACTTGGGTGCGACTAACCCAGAACCCGCGCATGATCCCCCGCCGAAGTCCGTACTGAGACCACATCTCGGACACGACTTGGGACAGCTTCTTGTCTGCCGGAGAGCCGTACTGGCCTTGCATGCGGATCTGCAGAGCCGGGCCAAAGAGACGATCGACATCAGCCAGCGAACGCGACAGACGGAGGGACCGACTGAAGAGGGACCGACCTTGAACATCTCGACTGCAGCATCGCGAGAGAAAAGCAAGTGGGAGAGTCAGCGTACTTCGAGGTATGTTAGAGCACGGCGTAGGACTCACCAGGTGACGCCAACAACGCGTTCACCCCTCCTGCCATCGCCCCCGCCGCACTGACCTGAGCGATACTCAGATCAGGATAGGGCGACACGATCTTCTTGGCGACCGAGAACGCGGTGAACAGCAGCGAGTTGACGGCTGCTACTCCCAGCAAGGGCGAGGCCATCCCTGCGCGCGTTCAGATCGAGATGTCAGTTGCGGGTCCAATGTCAGGAGAGTGCACGCGGGGGAGTCGGTCACGTACCCTTGTAGAGCGCGAGGAAGCCTTCGTTCCGGACTGTCGAGGTCGCGACGTGCCATGGCCCGGTGAACTGGCCTTTCGGTGCTGTCTGGGCGCGGGTCTTGATGGTGTCACTGCGGAGGGCGAACGAGCAAGAGACAGAAGGTGGTGAGCTCGGTGCGTTGGGCGGGCTGCTTGATGGGACAGGCCGATTGACAGCCATCTGGGTCGCTGCAGCCTTGGAAAACGACCCCGGGACGGCGCAAGGATAGAGCTGCCAGCCCAGCAGCTTGATCAAATCTGATGTGTCTGTGTCGCGGCGTCCGGCTACTGCATGGTTGCGCTCGAGCTCCCCCCCTCGTCCGTATCGGCCATCTCCCATGCTCTCGGACGTCCCATTTGGCTACCCTAGACGGTCCTCTGGTCCTCGGATATCCTCTCATACCCCTAGACTCTGCCTTGGGGTGACTGAACTAGATCTAGGACTCACAGCGGCTGCCCGATCAAGACCTGGAAAGCACCGGCGGAACTCCCACTGAGGAGGTTGAGCGCGAGGTCGCTCTTGCCTCCCCCACCAGGGAGCACCTTGGCCAGAGACCCGGCAGGGAGGATCGGAGGGATGTGGGGACTGGTAGGAGACGAGACAGAGGCCATGGCAGAGCAAGAGGGTCGGGGTTGGGATCCGCAAGAGAGGGAGCAGACAATTGAGCTTCTCGGTGAGCTCGCGCGACCGCCAAAGGTGACGTGCTCAGACGGGAGGGACCGACGCGACGAGAAAGCTCATGAGATGGGAGGGGGGAAGGCGCGGTTTTGTGAGTCATAAGGGATGGAGGTAGCACAGATCAAGCCAAGGGCTAGGAAGAAAATGAAGGAAAGAAATCGAAGGTGTCGCGATTGAGACGAGAAGATGCTAAGGGACGAGATGCAAGAGACGGCGGACTCAAGCGAGTAGGCCTATGAGGTGGACGTGTAGGCCTCGAACTCCTCCTTGGAAAGCTTGTAAGCCCCTGCAGAACGATGGAAGCAACAGAGTCAGTGGCCGTGCTGTCGAGGGTTGGACACGCGCATGGACGAACAGTGCTGTAGACTCTGCCTGACGATGGGACTGATCGAGTAGTCATCCCATCCCGTTGGATTCTTGCTCTTGGTGACTGTGGGTCGCGGATGGACATGTCAGCAAAGCTGATGGTCGAGCGATCCAGGGTCTGAGGGAGGTGGCGGACTCACTTTTCGTCACCAGACTGGTCTTGAACCGGCCCCTCGGCCCAGCGCAACCTGCCCAACGAGCAATCTGTCGCGCATCGTCTTCCGAGCGTCGACCCATCCAGAAGCGGAAGTACCACTGCGAGGAACCGGCGACGCGTCAGCTGATGGTCTCGCACGCGCTCGATTGTGGCGAGGACGTACCTGCATCCACCCCCTCGGGTCCTGGGCTCTGATCCAGCCTGCTTGCTCCCACTCTTGGATCGTCTGCCCTGCCTTGACTCCGTACCTGTTTGCGTCGTAGTCGGGTTCCGGTCGGGTGAGCAAGTTGTCGGCGTCGAGGTCCTCCCACCACTCGTTCGGGAACTCCTTGTAGTCCTCGTCGCCCAGCTGTCGGTGAACCACCTTCGAGGGAAAAGACCTACAGTGACAGAGGGAGAAGCACATCAGCGCGTCGCACCCACATAGCCAGAGGGCGGTCTGGGTCGAGCATACCTCCAGTAGCCTCCTGCGAATGAGCCGGTCTCCATGATCTCCCTCGGCGACAGATTCGGTGTGAAGCCCTCGTAGCCGTCCTCAAAGTGGTAGTAGCCGTCTTGGAAGGTGGGTCGGAAGTCTGTGAAGGTTGGGTCGTCGTAGTACTCTGGTGCCGGCGGGGGCGGGGACATCTGGTTGAGCGACCTCGTCTGCTGCTGGGTCGCGGGCTCGGGAGAGTACGACGCCGAGTTTCGCAACCATCGGTGTTGTTCGAGCGAGGGTGAGGCTGATCTCCCCTTTCTGTTTGGCCTTCGAGAGAGCTTGTCCTCGTTGTAGATGACCTTGTTGGCTGCCGAGGCCCTGCCTGACCTCCTCGTCGGCTGGATCGGTTCGCTCTTGCGCGACTTCCTCTGCGCCGGCTTGCTCGCCGGCTTCTTGGCAGAAGGAGGCTTGGCGACCGGCTTGAAAAGCAGGCAAGTCGATCGATCGTCAGTGGGACGGCTCACGGTCCAGAGCTCGAGCGGCCTGGACAGACGGTCAAGGGGATGGACGATCGAGCTCACCTTTGAGATCTTGAGACTAGCCAACAACGCTTCGTTGGCAGCAATGTTGGCCGCTCGCTCGAGCTCATACGGAGTGGACATTGCGTGCGTGCAACTCTGGGACGGAGGTCAGGAGAGCGAGTAGGGTCGAGGGTTGAGGGACACACCAGCGCGTCGAGCTCACATTGTCGCCTCGCTCGCCGCCGCATGACGTATCCCGCTTTTCACACTCTCGACGCGACATTCTCATGTGGTCAACGCTGTTCGGCAGAGATACCTGCATCCAGACATCCACGCCGCTCATCATCTAAAAAAAGAGAAACGAGGCGACCGTCTGTCGACCGAGGGCTGGACCGGCCCCTCCGAGCTCACGGCTCTCCAAAACGCTACCTTCGACGGCCATCTTCCTCCTGCTCGACAACGACCCCGACCTGCACGCCATGCCCCCTCTCACACTCCAGTCCTCTGTCAAGCTCAGCTCAGGTCAGTGCCGTCTTCTTGTCCCTCTCTTGTCTCGCAGCACCCAAGCTGACGCGCTTTGCCCGCTCTCCCTCCGATGCCCTCGTTCGCTCTCGTCCGACGACCGCACCAGGTCACTCCCTACCTGTCCTCGGCCTGGGAGTGTATCAGAACTCATCAGAGTGCTACTCTGCCTGTCTCGCCGCCCTCAAAGCTGGATACAGGTGAGACCGCTCCGTTCAGTCGTCTTGAGCCCGACGTGTGGACCCGGTCGATGTTCCGAGCTGATCGTCCCTCCTTGCGCGCAGGCACATCGACTCGGCTCAGGCTTACAAGAATGAAGCAGAGGTCGGCCGAGCTGTCAGAGACGCGATCAACGAGCTCGGCATCAAGAGGGAGGACATTTTCATTAGTGCGTCACAGACGGACGGGCGGCGTGTGCACGTCGTCGCCAGCTGACCTGTCTTTGTACGTCTTCTTTTCAGCCTCCAAGATCGTTTCGCGGAATCACGGATACGAGTCAACACTCCAGGGCGTGGATGAGTCTCTCGAGAAGATGGGTCTCGGTCAGTTCAGGATCATGCTGGCAAAGAGATCGAATGACGCTGACTTTGTCTTTCTGTCACAGCCTACATCGACTTGTTCCTCATCCACGACCCTGTGAGTGAGCGCCCTCCGCTTCCCGATCACTCTAGGCCGAGATGCTGACGATGTGGCAATGGATTCATCAGCTCTCCGGCTCGCGCAAGAGGCTCGACACTTACCGCGCACTCGTTGAAAAGGTCAAGGAGGGCAAGCTCCGGTCCATCGGCGTGTCAAACTTGTAAATCTCGATCGGTATAGCTCGTGCAGCAACATCCAAGTGCTGATACTTACTTCTCTTCCAGTGGCGTCAAGCATCTGGAAGAGCTCCTGGCTCAGAAGTTTGAGATTGCGCCCGCGGTCAACCAGGTCGAGGTGAGGAACACCTGTCGACATCTGTCAGAGATGATGGCACCCGCTGACGTGTCCCTTGTTCCAGCTTCATCCATTCTGTCAGCTTCGAGACGTCACAACCTTCTGCCGCGAGCACGACATCATCCTCGAGGCGTACTGGTCCGTCCCGCTCCTCCAGTTCAGGCCGTCCTTCCGTCGACTGACTTCGTCATCCCTCCTCACCTAGTCCCATCACCCGCGGCGTCTACTTTGACCACCCAATCGTCGCCTCCACCGCCGCTGCTCACTCGCGCACACCCGCCCAGGTGCTCATTCGCTGGTCGCTCCAAAAGGGTTTCGTCCCCCTGCCCAAATCAACCTCGGAGACGCGGATCACCGAGAACGCAGACGTTTTTGACTGGGAGTTGACGGACGAGGAGATGGCTGCTCTGGACGCGCTGGATGAGAGCGAGAAGAGGATACCGGCAGAGCCGCTCTCGAAGAAGTGGGCGGGGAACGAGTCGTCGCCGGACCAGCCGATGAAGCGTGCAGGGAGTGTAAGCTGGGGTGGGAGCGTCGTGGAGTGGAAGAAGGGAGATGGTCTGGCCTGATCCTTGTCCGTGGAGGGCGTCGTCTGATTATGTTGTATGCCACTTGTACGGTCCAATGAGAAATGTGCGATCTCGACAGGTTGATGTGGCGCCGCTCAGCGTTGCGACATCAGGCATTGATACCTGTATATGATATGCCGTATGCTTCTGCTTGAAACGACTACTCGATCGATCGAGAAAATTGACAAGCTGCGCTATTCCTGCCGTCTGTGCCGATCTCCGTGCTCGCGGGGGTGAGGCCGCACTCTGAAACGAACTCAGCTGAGCGGGCCGAACGAGCTCAAGACCCATCCAACCACGACGACATCCTCGCACACGACCTTCTTGCTCGACCGACCCGACGCACATATAAGCGGCGCATACATACATCCTCTCAACCTCACTTCGAGCAACCTTACCTCGATCCCAGCAGAGCTCCCTGTGCCCGTTCCCGTCTTCGAGCATGACGAGTGTGTCCGCTCCTCCGCCTGGACCTCCCTCCCCGACCCTCCCGTCCTCTGCCTCGTCCGACCCGATCTCGTACCCACCCCTCCAACCAGCCCTCACCACCGTCGCCTCTACTCTCCTCCCACTCTCTGTGCGTCACATTGCTCTCGCAGCTCTCCTCCTCGGTCGGTTGATTCGTCCGACCCCAAGCTGACCTTGGCGCCTCTTGCTCTCCCGTTGCTCTCTCTTCCTTCCTCAGGCCGCAGACGATGCCCGTCTCACGGGTGTGACTGTGCTCGTCATCAGTGGGCAGCGCAAGACGTTCAGGTTTGAGGGCGAGATGACCGTGTTCAGAGTAAAGTCAGTCCACAACTAGCCTCAGCTGTCTTCCTCTCTCTTCTCGGGCCCAGACCCGGGTTCACGTTCGAGGCGTCAGGGCTAGGGGCAGAGTTGGGAGAGGTGCTCGGACTGGACCAGGGCGATGGGTTTCAAGGCTAGCCGATGTGAGCTGAGCTAGAGAACCGTGCCAGAGCAGGCGGATGGGGCACGGGCGAACGACGAGGTTGAGGGCGGGGACAGACAGCCTGGGGCACAGAACGAGGGCACGCTATTTGCGGGGAACGAGAGACGAACCATGCTCTCCCCTTGCCTGGCTGGTGCTCTGTGCAGACGAGTGTCTTGCTCGACTGCATCACAAGAGCAGGCACGCGTCACTTTTGTGGGATGCCGAGCGAGGGAGCGAACGAGCAGGGTCCGGAGCCCAGCTCGTCCGTCGCCAGTCGCCGGCGGGGGGACGATGAACAGGGCGATCACCTCCACACCCCTTCCCAGTCATTCTGCCAGCTTGTCTTATCGGATCAGTTGTGCTGACGTGCTCGTCTTGATCGTTACTGGTGGTGATGCAGGGAGTACATCTTCCACATGTGGCCGATTGGTGAGTCGCCCGTTCCAAGTCTTCCTCGCTCGCCGCGCTCAGGTGCTCATCCCGACTTCTCTGCTTCGTCTGTGGCTTGTAGAATGGACGACCGAGCCTGCCAAACCGCCTTCACCCTCGTACTTCCGGATTCTGTATCGCGGACGCATGCTGGACGACGAGTCGACGTTGACATGTACGTGAGCAGCTCCTGTATGCGTGTTTGAGGATGTCTTATTGATCTGACCCCCTCGTCGTTCTTCACAGCCAACGGTATCCTTCCCTTGACCGGCAACCGCACGACCATCGTCCATCTCTCCGTCCGCATCCACCCCATCGCAGCTACAGACGGTGCGTCTCGCTCTTCGCTTACCGCTGCTCCTCCCGCTCATGCTCACTTCTTTCCCCCCCCTCGCAGACTCCAAACTCGACAACGACACCCCTCGTCCACCACTCCACACTCGCGCCTCATCTCGCATCCAACGCGCTGTCGGACTCGGAGGGGGGAACAACAACAACTCGTCAGACGGCAACGGTGGGAACCCGACCCGTGGCGGGAGTGCGAGAGCGAACGAGGCTGGCCGGAGAGCGGGCGGAGGCGGAGGAGAGCATAGCGGTGGATGTGGTTGTGTGATCACCTAAGTTGCGGGCCCAACGCCTGATCTCTTCCGATTTACCGCTCGGACTCGACACGGACGCTTTCCAGGTCCGGTCGTCGGTCACATCTCGATACCCCTTACAAACCTTTGGACTTTGTTTCCTCTCCTCCGCTTCACGTATACACACGACCCCACACACATACTTCCTACCTGTGTTCTGCCCCTCAGTTGTATTTTGCCCCTTGTGTACTATCTCTCGTGTACGGATTCGCCTTTCTTGCTGCTGCGTGGACTCTAGACACTCCCTTGATCGAATACTTCTGCGTCTTTCCACCCTCTCATTCAGCCACTCCGCATCGAAGAGAGATAGCATATCGATAACATCAGCGTCTATCTAGTCTGTCTTACCTCGAGCGAAGTTCAGAGTCAATGCCCGACGTCAGAGCCGCGCGCTCGCGTTCCCTCCTCCTCCTCACCTCTCACCGCGCGCACCCTTCCTTTTCACTCGCATCACCTTCTAGACGATGCTCTCTACCAACTCGGAACTCAGCAGTATCTTTGGATGGGTCAGCATCGCTTGCTGGGTCGGTACGTTCCCAGCCCATGAACGAGAGGATCAGGACGAGAGAACGAAGCTCACCTTCCCGCCTTGGCCTGTCGGTTCATGCAGTCGTCTACTCGCCTCAGATCTGGGAGAACTTTGTCCTCAAGAGCGGAGAGGGTCTTTCGGTCGCTTTCATGTGAGTGTTCGAGGTCGCTTGACGTCTCTGACTTCTGAACCACGGTTGTGGAGGAACGCAGAGCGAGTCGGTAGGAGCTCACGCTGACCTTGCGGTTGTCTTCCTTGCTTTGTCCAGCGTCCTGTGGTTGATCGGTACGTCTCAGCCTGTGCGACTGGCCTCTTTGAACCGTTCCATCTGACAACCTTCCCTCACCTCCTCCAGGCGACATCACCAACCTCATCGGAGGGGCCATGGCCGGCCTGCTCCCGACCATGGTGAGCTTTGCTTCACCGGCCCTCGCCGCGGCCTCGCCCACTCGTTTTCCCTCCTCGTGCTAACCTCACCCCTGTCTCTACCTCTTTCCAGATCATCCTGGCCATGTACTACACCATCTGCGACCTGATCCTCCTCTTCCAAGTCTACTACTACCGCCACACGGCAACCTCGCCCTTGGCCGTCCTCACCGCCAACACTCCCTTGCTGCCCAAGCCTGAGCCGCCCCTGGCCCAGAAGTCGTGGCTCGCGAGGTCGGGAGTGTATGTTTTGGCGTTCTCGCTCGTTATCGGGACGGGTGTGGTGGCGTGGGTGATCAACGACAAGGCGGGCGCTCAGCCGGGAGGGGGAAAGAGCGACAAGGGTGGGGATGTGCTTGAGTGGAGGAGTCAGACGCTGGGTTGGATCTCGGCTGTCACTTGTGAGTTGGCATTAGGCGTCGAGCGGGCTCCTGAGTGGTGGTGTTTCAAGAGCAGTCGGGTTGTCGATGTCCGCTGGGCTTGCTCAGGGCCGAGACTGACCTTGCCATCTTCGCCTCTGCTCTCACAGACATCGCCTCTCGAGTCCCTCAGATCGCGCACAACCACAAGACAAAGTGCGAGGGACTCTCGCTTGCTATGTTCTTCTTCTCCATCAGCGGGAACGTCACCTGTCAGTCATCCCGTTCTCTCTGTCTTTGGCTACGCCGCACCTGGCTGACTATCTTCTCCTCATGCTATATGCAGACGTCGCCTCAATCCTTTTCAAGTCGATGCACCGCCGCTACCTTATCGCCAACGCTCCTTGGCTCGCGTGAGTACATTTTCGATCATCTGCGACGTTCCCTCTCAGGTCTCTTCCTCCGTCCATGCTTTGGGTGCTGACAACAAAACCTTTCCTCTCCTGCATCTTCTCAGCGGGTCCGCTTTGACCGTCTTCCTCGACATCGCCGTCCTGTCCCAGTTCGCATACTTCTACCGGCAGTCACGCAGGATCGTGCTTCCCTCTGTGCGTCGCCTTCCTCTGCATGGGGCCACGCTTCTCGGTCCGCAAGTTGCTCCTCGCCTCATCACTAACTATCTTAACGTTCGTCCCTATCGCAGGAGGAGGCCCGTCAAGCTCTCGTCGACGAGGAGGACTAGATCTTCGACTGAACAGGTCACTCCCTTCTTCTCTTTTCGCGCACGACCCCAACGACTGGCCACACGTCGCACACGATCGGAACCATCGCATCTATTCGCTCGTTATACGCATACGCACTCTCTTGAATGTCTATCCTTTTCTGCATCTCGCGCGGTTCCAGGGCCGAGGCGCGTCTGGATCGTCGCCATTGTGCTCCTCTCTTTCGAGGTTTATCCGGGGACTTTTGGGCCGATCCTCCCAGCCTCCTCTTACATACAGTATGTATCTTTAATCCTCCTGCTGAAGCTGCGCCAGCTATGCAGCAACGTTCCAGTCGGAAAAATCTCCGCAAGCGGGAATCGCCCGAGAGGCGAGCAAAACCAAACTCTCGCGGTGCGGCGATCACTTGAGCCAGGCCCTCGCGCAATCTCCGGCAACACTGCAAGGCTCGAGCCGCCCCAGCGCAAAACCAGAGCTCGCCTGCCCAAAGCCTGAGTTAAAAGCTACTGCTACAAACGTGCCATCTTTCACTGTATACTGCAGATGAGCGTCGTCCGCGTTCGTTGCTTTTTGAGCCCAGGCGTGAGGCCTGTCTATAACTGCGATGACGCGTACCTCCTGAGTCCAACAAAGAAGGGGTTGAGGAGGAGGAGGAGGATGAACAGAAGAAAACGTGGGGCTCAAGCTGGGGTTGGACCGGAGACCGCTCTCGATAGGAACGCCGGTCGTGATCAGCAAGCTGCTGGGACGGAAGGGAGGAAGTTTTTCACGGAGACAATACACGTGAGAGTGTGCACAGGGCACGGATGGGGAGAGTGTGCACAAATGCAGGCACGCAGAGTTTCATCGGGCCATTGCGGGCCGAGAGCCCTGAGAGCTTCGAGTCAAGTGAAAGGCAGGTCGTCCTTTCGCGCTTCAAACCACCACGTCGCTCGTTGGCTCGCCTCCCGCCTCCTATTCTCCTCCGCCCTTCGCTGGTGTCTCCCTGTCATGTTCGACGAGAACGACATCGAGAGCTGGTGTACCGTCTGCGACCGACAGATCAAGGCTGCTCCTCCTACGCCTGCAAGCTCGAGCTCGACAGGTCCCCGGAAGCCACCTCAGACGGGGACGGTCGCGCCTGGGAAGTACATTGCCCCCAAGGCGCCTACGTTCAAGAGGAGCAAGACGGGGACCATCAGGGTGAGTGACTGCTCTTTATCTGGTTCTGTCCCTTCGGGAGAGGAATCGCCCTCGTTCTTGCGAGAGCGCGTGGGCCGGAGGAGGAGGAGACACGAGAGCGAACAGGGTGCACCAGAGGGGCCACCGCACGTGGACACCCGCCAGACGCGCTCTTGCTCATCGCGCACGAGACCTGCAGCAGGCTGGTTAGCAGCACGGTTGGCTCGGATGGGGAACCGGTTGGGGCGGGACGTGGGACGGGAACGGGGCGAGGGACGAGGTGCGAGCTCGCCCTGTTCGCAAGGGAAGCCTCGCCCTTGCGACCTCACCGGCGAAACTCTCGTTCACACGAACCCTCGTCACTCGTCATCGACACATCCTCCCTGCATCCATCGCATCCATCTCCTCTGTCTACGCATGTGTGCTTGGGCCAGGGTGGCTGGCAGTGTGTCGCTCGGTTTTGCTGGGGCAAAGTGCTCGCTCGATCTGCGATCGAGTTGGGAGGCGCACGGTTGCCGCGGTACTCGGGTGCAGGCGGCATCAACCTCAGGACGGACCTGTTCGGCTCATGCATCATCCCTTCACCGCCTCCAATGTGTTTTCCCGGAGAAACAGCAATCACTGACATCCTGATCCTTTCCTTTTCGTCCTCGCCTTCCTCTCTTCCTGCGTCGCTGTGTGCAACCGATCTGTCGCCGTCGTCCTGTCCTTGTCGCCATCGAACGACGACCCGCAGGCTAAGCCACCGACGACCACGACCGTCCCTTCGGCAGAGCCCCAGCGTCCGCCGGGAGTGCAGAGGTCGAGCTCAGGGACGATCAAGAGGACGTCCTCGGCCGGTCAGGTTCCTGATCAGCCAGCCGGCCCCGCTGCGACGGACAGCCAGGCGACCGACTCGACACCGTCGACCCCGACCCCTACCAACCCTCGCTCGCCCCCAAAGATCAAAACCACCTCCTTGCCGGTCGTCCCGTCGTACAACTCTGGCCTGTTCTGCTCGTACGAGTGTGCGAGGCTCGAGGAGGAGCGCTCGTCGACAGTAATCGCCCCGCTGCTCTCGTCCCAACTCTCGTTCGGTGCCTCGACCTCGCCGCTGCAGAACTCGTGGACGGCCTCCTCGCAGGACGAGCCGCCAAGCCCGTTTTACCTGTCCACGAACGGATCTGACTCGGAGTCGGGCGAGTACTTTATCGATCACGGGCGGCTCTCGTCCTCGTCTGCGCGCGCTGGAGCCGAGGAACGCGAGCGGGCCACCCGACGCGGGTCTCGCAGCACAAACTGCACCACCGGCAGCTCGTCCGACTCGCTCGCCAGCCTCTGGGACGGCGTCGACGCTGGAGCAGGTCACCCGTACCACGGTCTGCGAAGGATGACGCCCCTCAAGGGCAAGCCGGACGTTGGCCAACTGCTCGGCGGACCGGGAGGGCTCCTTGCCGGCGAGCCGATCCCCATCCGACCCATCTCGGCCCAGTCACTCATCCCTCCCCCGCCCATCACCTCGCCTTCCCCGCACAACAACTCGCACACGAGCTCAAACTCGTACTCGCGTCGGGCCTCGTCAACGTCCTACACGTCTGCGAACCAGTCTCGGTCGTCGTCCCACTCGCACGCGCACTCTGCATCGGCGCATCTCAACCCGTCGTCCTACTCGATGTCCCCGCCACCGTTCGAGCCTGGATCTGCTCCGTCGACAGCGTCTCTGTACGCGTCATACGCACAGAGCTTCCAGCGAACGCCCAGCGTTGAGTCGAGGTTGGCCATGTACGGCGGGCCTCGAGCGATGGGAGCGAGCGCGAGTCCTCGACGAGGGCGACTCAACCTCGGCGAGGAAGATGGCGTCTATGGCAGCCAAGGATCCAAGACGACTGGTTTGAGCGCGTCGTACACGTCTTCTAAGAGGTCGACAAGCGTCGCTTCATCCAACTCCTCCGTCTCGGTCAACGGTGGGCAGCAGCAGAAGACGACACCCACCCAGCCTCATCATCTTCATCGACCCTCCTTGCCGTCGGCCTCACTGCCCTCGAGCCGACGACCGTCGACTTCGACGCATCACGTCATCTCGACCTCGCCGCTCGAGCACTCGCTCTCAACTCAGAGCCTCACGCGACCGCCACCGAGCAAGGCTCGCCTGGCAAACAGCGCAGAGAAGGCGCCTGCGAGTGTTGGGACGAACAGCTGGAACTGGAGTGCGATGGAGAAGATGTACGAAATCCCCACGCTCGCGAAGACAAAGACGGAGGGAGACGCCGGCAGGGTGGTCGGCGGCGTCGGGAGCGGAGGAAAGCTGTTCTACTGGGGGGCCGACTAGAGTTGGCACCTTTCCATCTCCTCTTTCTCCTTCTCTTCTCGTTATCGTCCTCCTTCCCATCCTCGCGACCACACAAGAACATCCGACCTCATCTACCTATCTTGGCTTGTCACCTAGAATAGATTTCTCCTCTCTCCTCTTTAACTCCGCTTCACCCTCTCGTGTCTTTGCATCCCTCACTTCCATCGCATCGTTACGTGCCTCGTCTCCATCCTCGTACCCTGTCGTTCGCCAACCCCCTCTTTCCTTCGCTTTTCGCTTCTCTACTTTGTGCCCTCTTCCCGTCATCCGTAATAGTTGTACTTCTGTGCCCCGTGCAGCGTTTCCCCTCAATTCTCTCTCGTCTCCAAAAAGTCCAAAAAGCCGCCCGCCTTTGTATCGATACCCAAATGAATGACTTGAATCTTTCGAACACATCTTGCCTGGGATAGAATATCAGACTCTGAAGCAAGCAAACATCAATCCCCTTCCCGTCCTGCCATCTTACTCTACCTCCTGTCCTCCTCAGCAGTCGGCAAGATCGTATACCCCCCCTCCTCGTCCTCCTCATCCCCCCTCTCCATCTCCCTCCCTACAAACCCCTCCAACTCGACCCTCTCCCTCTCCTCCTCCCTCGCATCCCTCTCCCCCTCCACATCCCTCAACCCGTCCTGCTCGGCCTTGAACTCCAACACCTCCTCCCACTCCCCTTCCAACCCCTCTCCCTCTCTCTGATACGCCTCCGCATCGTAGATCCCTCCTCCCTTCTCGCCCTCCGCATCGGAAACCTTCCGAACCATCCTGGACGACGAAGGCGTCAAGAACACCGCCTTCGTCTCGTCCGAACTCAACCATTCCGTCTCGACCTTCCTCTGATCCCTTCCTCTTTTCACCGCATCCTTCACACTCGTCCCAGACCCATCTCGGGAGACACACCACTCCTCATACTCCCTCACACCCCACCGATTCCCCTTCCCCTTCCCCCCTTGCACCCATCCAGCCGTCCCCCTTCGGTTCCTAACCAACTCGTTCACGCTCAACCTAAAGGGTTTCTCCCGGAAGCACATCCCCCATCTCAGTTCCAAGGCGTCTCCACCGGGTGTGTTTGGGGAAAGGGAGGGGAACCCCGGTGTGGCGTCGTTGTGGTGGGCGAGGAGGAACATCGGGAGGGAGGCGACGTGGTGGAGGAGGGAGAGGTGGGAGGTGAGGGTTGGGGTGGTGGAGGTGGAGAGGGGAGAAGGGGAGAGGAGGGTGAGGGATTTGAGGATTCGGGAGAGGCGGTAAGGGTGAGGGGGTTGGAGGAGGAGGGGCGCTTTTGAGAGGCA
>BTPH01000120.1:96045-283397 GCA_036245725.1 Mrakia hoshinonis
CGTGAGCGGGAAGGAGGGAGAGGGGAAGAGAGAGAGAGAGAGAGAGATGGAAGGACCTACAGGCTTGGGCGAACTCGGGTCCGGCACGGAGGAGACCTGTTGCACGGTCGATGAGGGTGATGCCGTATACTCGGAGGGCCTGCGGGTATCGAAGCATCGAGTCGAGAAAGAAGAAAAGCCAGCGCAAAGAGATGATCTGGGGTCAGTCCAGGCACACATGACGCTCGGGGACAAGGCAGAAACAGGATGGACTGACGGCGTCATAGGCTCGGATGAGCCTGTTGAGCTGCAAGGGCGAGGCGGAGATGGCTTGGATCTCGTGCGGCTGGAGCTTCCAGCAGTCGAGATTGCTCGAGGCTTCAGGGACAGGGAACAGCCCTGAGAGAAGCAAAAGTATGGCGGAGAACAAGCTGATCAGCGTGAAGGTAAGGACAGTGCACGCTGAGTAGATCGTTCCTCACATTCGAACGCAGCGCTGGAGAGCAAGCATTGCAAGCGCAAAGAGGTCAGCCGCGTCGCGAGAAAGCAGGACGAGGGTCACCGCAGACTGACTGGTTGTCCTTGAAATGACTCGGGTCCTTCCTGAGCCTGAAGAGGAGATCCTCGATCGACCAGTCTGACGGGGAAGCGAGTTGCTCGTTGGCGTAGAAACTCGCGTTCAGCTGATGCCACCGGTTCTTGACGAACGTCGGGTACCCGCGCAGAAAGTCCTGCATGTCGAGCGGGACCATGCGAGCCTTGGGTGGAGGGGCCATCGCATCGATGGCGGATGTGTGAGGGGGTGCCGAGCGCTCGAACGTGTCTCTGGCGGCAGGGAGAGGAGGGAGGTCGGACGTCGACGCGGTCGGGTCGGGGGACGAAGAGGATGAGGCTTGTTGCGAGGTCGAGGCGGAAGGGGACGTATGCAGACGTCGCTTTGATATTGAGCGTGCGGACCGAGATGCGAGGGTAGAAGTCGAGCTGCGTGCTGAGCGCGGCAGCAGCCGGGGCAGCAACGAGGACGACATGGCTCGAGGAGGCAGCCGAAAGTCGAGCTGACGGGAGGCGGACGAGCAGAGGGAGGACGCCTGGCTGCTTGGACAAGAGTGAACAGCGACGTCTGGTGAGCTTCCTGGAACTAGATGTCGAGTCTGCGTAGCCCATCTGGGTCGGACTGGAGCTGTCCGAGGACGGTCGGTGCGATGTGTTGAGCTTGACTTTTCCCTTCCCTCCCTGACGGTCCAGCCCGAGCCCTCGCTCTCCCCACCTGCGCCCAAAGCAGATCCACTTTGACGGCACTTACCTAGCTGAGACCTGGACGGGGACCGGTACGTGTGCTTCCGAAGCTTGTGTCGGGGTTAGTCGAGCTCCCGAGGCGAGTCGCGAACGAGAGACGAGCTCACGCCCTCGCGCAGCTCGACGGGTCGTGGGCCTCAATTCCTCGGTGAGCTCGACACCCTAACTTCCACCCACTCTCCTCCTTTTACGATGGCGCCCAAAAACAAGTCGCTCTACCGACAGCCTGGTGTGCAGCACTACCAGCTGGTGCACAGGTCCCAGCGTGACCCTCTGATCAATGACCCCGACGCGGGAGGACGGGTGCTCAAGAGCATGGAGAACCCAAACCGAAAGGTGAGCTCACCCCTCCACTCGGTCCACACCGCTCCTCACGGCCTCCTGGGTCTCTCTTGCTGTCAAGACAGCTGACTGAGACTACTCTCTTTGCTTGTCTGATGCTTTGTCTGATCTGTAGGGCAAGACGCGTGCCGAGATTGAGCCTAGCCCGGAGGAAGGCCAGGTCCGAACGAACGAGGGCGAGGCGGCCATGTACGAAATCTTCTACGACGACACAGAGTACGACTACATGCAGCATCTCCGTGGAGTAGGAGACGGAGGAGCAGACTCGGTCCTCCTCTCGGCACCGGAACCCAAGGCACCCAAGCCATCCTCGTCCGGCTTCACCGAGCGACCCCAGCGACCGGCAGCCTCCAAAGAGGCAGGTCCCTCGTCCGCACCCTTCCAGCTGCCAGCATCAGCCCTTCCCTCCGAGCAGGAACTTCGAAAGGATCTCGCCTACTCACGTCTGAACGCCGCCCTCCCGGTCGAGCTGCAGGGTCTCCAGCCCGACATGGATCCTCATCTGCGACAGGTGCTTGAGGCCCTCGAGGACGAGGCCTTTGTCGGCGACGAGGACGACGACGGAGAGGACGGTTGGCTGGGAGAGCTTGTCGAGACGGGAGAGGTTGAGACGATGGGCGAGGTCGAAGAGTACGAGTTTGCAGAGTGGGGGATCGAGAACGGACGCCCCGTCGACCGGGCAGAGGAGGAGGAGGGCATGAACGACGAGGAGAAGGAGGAGCGCGCAAACTCGTGGGAGCAGAGGTTCAAGGAGTTCAAGAGGAGCGAGAGCAACGCAAAGGCCAAGGCAGAGGCAGACTCGGACGACGACGAGGGAACAGAGCGAGGAGGAAGCGCGTCCGGATGGGGCCGAAGCGAGGGCGGCGACACCCTAGGTGGGCTGCCCGCGCTGAGCGTGATCGGTGGCAAGAGGCGTCGCAAGGGAGCGCAGAGTGATGCATCTGGGTACTCGATGAGTTCGAGCTCCATGTTTAGGAACAAGGGGCTCAGCACGCTCGACGAGAAGTTCGACAGGGTCAGTTGAGTCATCCATCTCGATGCTTCGGGCCGCTCGCTGACTTGGGGCATCTTCTTTCCGCTCATCAGATCGAGAAGATCTACGAGGAGTCTGAATCTGACGGTTCCGAAGACGAGGACCCGTCCGACCAGGAGTACGATTCAGATGGGGAGCCCCTCCCCTCTTCGGACGCACCCGCCCTCGTCACCCGCGAAGACTTTGACTCCCTGCTCGACGACTTCCTCGACAACTTCGAGATCGTTGGCAACAAGCTCAAGCCCGTCATGGAGGGAGCCACCCCGATGGGCAAGCTCAACTCGCTCCGGCACGGACTCGAGGGTGACGGTGGAGACGGAGGAGAGGCCGAGCGTCTCCGTATCCTCGAGCTCAACCGAGTCGAGGAGGAGAAGGGTTACGACGAGGAGTCGGACGACGAGAAGCTCCCCATGCCTGCGCTCGTTGGGGCCGAGAAGGAGCGCGGTTGGGACTGCGAGTCAATCCTCAGCACGTACTCGACCCTCGAGAACCACCCCCGTCTGATCGATGAGCGCGTCAAGGTGCCCAAAATCAACATCGACCCCAAGACCGGATTCCCAATCGTCGGCGAGCCCCCGCGTCGCGCACGAGGCAAGAAGGGACGTCGCGGAGAGATCCTGCCCTCGTTCGATGAGGAGGAGGAGCTCGAGGAGGAGGAGGAACTCGACGAGGACGGAAACCCGATCCCGAAGCAGGGCACGCTCATCCGACCCAAGGACGAGACGCCGGCGGAGAAGAAGGCGCGCAAGCAGGCGGTCAAGGAGGAGAGGCAGAACCGACGGGTGCAGAAGAAGTCGACAAAGACGCTCTTCTCTTCGGAACGGAACGCGCAGATCAACCAGCAGCGCGGCAAGGTCGCCGAGGGACGGTCCGCAGATCTCAGCGTGGCGGTCGACAGGCAGAAGATCGGAATCGTCAAGCTCGTGTAGTCTCGCTCGGCCCTTTCGCCCCTTCTTCCTTCCTTTTGCATCTTTCCGTTCCATTTACGCTTTCCGGTTGTTTCATCTCGTTTCATATTCACGATCTCTTCCTTTTCTGACTCCGATGCATGCGCTTCCAGCTTTACTGTAGCTTCCTGCCGCAGATCAGGCTGTCTATCGCTCTCGCGCGAACACGAGCTCACGCGAGCTCACCGGTTGCCCCCTACCGTCCATCATCGTTTCCCAGTCCCTCACTTTGCCGGAGCCCTCGACACATCACCCTACTATCATCGCCGCTCCATCTTTACTCCCCTGAGCTTGATCCACCAGGACAATCCCACCTGGGATGCATCTCGCGCGACACTCTGTGTCGTCGGTGCCGGTGCCGTCGTTCCACTCGATCATCATCAATCACGACGGAGACCACTTTGCGGTCGCAACAGACCACGGCTTCGAGGTATGGAAGCTGTGGCCTCTAGGAGTAGTCGCTAGACGAGGTGTGTCCCTGCCTCCCTCTCTCCGAGGTCAGGTCGTCAGGGGCAGCCAGTCGGTGGTGGGTGGAGAGGTCAGCTCGTCTGGCACTGGCTAACGTAAAGCCTCGTGATTTGCGCGTCTGATTGGCTCTCAGCTCTCCCTGGATCGATCTCGCATGCTTCGCTACTGCATCGGACGAGTCTGGTGCTCCTGCTCGGCGGGGGGGCGAACCCACTGTACCCGCCCAACAAGCTCGTCGTCTGGGACGACAGGAAAGGCAAGGCAGTCCTCGAGCTCGAGTTCAGGTAAGCCCAAGTCTATCGATATCTCGTGGCTGTGCTCGTGTGGGTGGTCGGCCGATGTGTCGCTGGTCGAGATAGCAGCTCCTAGAAGGGTCCGGATCGGGAGGTCTCGACCTCACCCGGCGACCGCCTAAGCGCAAGCTGACCGCCTTTCCCTATCTCTCTTGCCTCGACCTCTAGGGAGAAGATCCTTGGTCTCTCTACTCGTCGAGGCACGCTTGCTCTCGCCTTCCGTCGACGCGTGGTGCTCTTCTCGATCGCCGGGTGGGAGGAAGCCGTCGCGTCGGGCAGACCACTCGACCCAAAGGGAAAGGGTCGGGCGAGAGCCGAAGCAGATCTCAGGGCAGACAGGACCTCTACCGCCGGGATGAGATGGGTAGGGGAGTTTGAGACGTGCGACAATCCGAGAGGTCAGTCTCCCTTGGAGCAAACGGGGTCGATTTGTGAGCTGACGGACCTGGCCGACTCAATCCTCCGATGATGCTACAGGACTCGTCGCGCTGTCTACACTGCCTGGATCCACTCTGCTGGCCATTCCAGGACGTCAGCCAGGTCATGTACATCTGCTGCATCTCCACCCATGCCCTTCAGCTCTACCTTCGTGCTCCTCGCCATCCGCATCCCCTCCGAACCCGACCTCATCGACCTCGACTTCGGCTCCTCCGCCAAAGTCGACCATCATCATCACCCACGAAACGGCCCTGTCCTCTTTGTCGTGTCCGCCATCGGGAATCGTGTTCTCCACTTCGTCCGAACGAGGGACGCTCATCCGCATTTGGGACGGTCGATCAGGCGCGCTCGTGCGCGAGTTGCGGAGAGGGTCCGACAAGGCCGTCATCTGGGGCGTCGGATGGAGAAGAGACGGCAGGAGGCTCGGCGTGTGGAGCGACAAGGGGACGGTTCACGTGTTCAGTCTGGAAGGTGCAGCAGGTGGGATCGGCAAGGAGGGAGAGACTGTCGACAAGTGAGTCCGAGACCGTTGTCTTTCGGGACCAGCATCCAGACTCACCACCCATCCCTTCCTTGGGTGATCAGAAATCGCCCCTCCGCTCTGTCCCTCCTCTCACCATACCTGCCCGTCTCCCTCCCTCGGTACTTCTCCTCCGAATGGTCCCACGCCCAGTATCGCCTCCCGACGCGCAATCCGCACGCCGAAACGCTCTCGCTCGGAGGACACAGCCACACGGACCCTTCGACTGGCGCACCTTCGGACGGGGAGGAGAAATGCGTCGTTGGCTGGATCGAGGTCGGTCCGAGCGCTTCTTCCTCGTCTGGCAGCGGCAAGGAGAACGTCACACCTTTGGCAGCCAAGCCGACCAACAGGCGATCAAGCGCGACGGCTCACGAGTTCGCAGGCGGGTCCAAGGGAGTGAGAACCCTGACACCGACGCCTTCGTCCCACCCGGCGCCGGCTCGCGGAGCGACAAGTTCAAGAGCGACAGACGAAGGCGAAGTGGAGCATCAGCTCGTCGCCCTCACGTATTCGGGTGGATGGTACCGGCTTGCGCTGCCATCATCGACCTCTGCGCCTTCGGCTGCGACCAGCTCGTCGGCCTCGCGAAGGGAGAGCTCGGATGCCGGAGCGAACGAGGAGGACGAGGGTGCGGACGTCAAGCCGGGGGTGCAGTGTCGGTTGGTTGAGTTCAGGCGGTTTGGGCAGGAGAGCGCGTTTGGGGGAAGTGCGGGTGGGAAGGCGTTTGGCAGCTGAGACGCTCGAAGTGTGAGTTCTGGCAGTTTACGACCTTGATGACGATCTTCATGATAACGCTCAGCATGCACGATAGAAGATCGAAGGACGAGTGGCGCGCCGGTCTGAATCGGAACGGCCGGGCGCAGCACATCTGAGCGGACGACCGACAACCTCTTCCCGCTTTCACTTCTCTCCCGCCGACCCCGACCATGCCTCGCGACGCTTCCCACTCTCAAACCAGCGGACTCCAATCGTCTCCCTACCAGCGACAGCCCGCGGCCGCATCGTTGACCTGCTCTCCCCCTCCACCCGCCCCCGCTCGGCCGAGGCCTTACCTCGTCACCTGGGGCAAGCGAAAAGGAACCCTCCTCTCCGAACTCGGCACCTGGCACGTCCGGCACATCATCCGCACTCGCTTCTGGGTCGGGATCCCTGAGCTTACTGAGGCTCTCATTGACCATGGGTACATGAACCCAGACGGGTCGTACGGGCCAGAGAAACCCGCCAAAGCGACGCCTCGGCAAAAGTGGGTGGACCCTCCCCTTGATTGGGAACCGGTTTGGGGAGCGGATTGGGAGGAGGCTGGTGTGAGCCCGTATAATCTGGTCTCAGCGAGGAAGGCCAATATGGAGTACAAGGTGAGTGCAAGGCGTGGCGGGACGAGGTAGAGGAGGCGCGTCGCGTCCGGTGTTGCTGACTGGTCGTCTTTTTGATGGGTCACTGCTGAGGATTGTCAGGTCAAAGAGCGCCCGCTATACACCTATCTGGAGCCGTGTCCTCAAACTGAAACAAATTTCGATCGGTTCTACGAATGGCAAGTCCAGGTGAGTGCATTCTTCTTCGGCTGTCTTTCGACCCTTTCTTGCTTCGACTGATATCGTTCAAGCCCTCTTCTTGATGGATCATGGCAGGCTCTCGCCGAAGCCGGTGGACTGGTCTGGGAACCGAGCGGTTGGGAGAAGATCGTTGAGGCCAGGAAGCTGTACGGAAAGGCGCTGAGGGAGTCGTAACTTAAGGACCGTTCGGCATCTGATCATGACTTTTGCCTGTCACTTCATCGTTCAAACTCGAACTGTTACTGTACATGGACAGCGAAACGGAAGACTCCCGCGGGCGCGGGAGGGCAGCGGGCGAGCGGGGCCATCTCCGACGACGAGGACAAACGCGAGCTCACGTCTCGCTGATAGCGACCACCCCCCGTCTCGGCTACTTGGCGAGTTCAGCTTAAACATCTCCTCCGAACCACAACCTCACCAACATCAACGTGCCCCATCACCCGAGCTCATCAATCACCTCACTCCACCCCTCAGCCCCTCCTCAAGCGCATCTCGCCCGAACGACTATGGCCGCCTCCGCCGCCCGCCCTCTGCTGGTGGACGTGCACACGCACGTCTACCTCCCCCGCTACGCGTCCATACTCCGCTCTCGCACGTCCGCACCTCGGATTCTGGCGCGCAAGACTCCCGAGGGCAAGGACGACGACCGGTTATTGATCCTCGACAACGAGAGCGAGGCCGTCGGAGGCAGACCCGTCGGAGGACAGTACTGGGACAGAAGGGAGAAGCTCGCCTTCATGGACAGGCATGGCATCGGTGAGTCTGGTTCTCCGGTCTGCAGTGATGGAGAGGGGCGGAAGACGGGCCGAAGGCAGGTCAGGAGAGGAGAGGATGAGAGACGTTGAGCTCGGACGAGAGCGGACGCAAGCGACAGACAACCGAGAGCTGACCTCCGCCTTCCTGGTCTGGTGTGCAGACGTGTCGCTCGTGTCTACGGCAAACCCTTGGCTCGGTAAGTGCCCTCATCTGCTGCTCTGATTTGCTTGCGGCGCTTGACAGGGCCTTGCGGCCCCTCCAATGTCCCCAGACGGATCCAAAGACGCGAGCTCACCCTTTCTCCTCGTGCCTCTCACCGCAGACTTCCTCCCTCCGACCGAGGCCCTCTCCGCGGCCAAAGACCTCAACGCGGACCTCCAGACCTACTGCTCCCATCCCATCTCGTCCCCCTTGCCGACCGACACCATCCCGCCCCGCCCCTCGTCGTTCAAGCCGCTCACCCAGAACCGACTGTTTGGCCTCGGACTGCTTCCTTTGGTCCCGGGAGTGCCGCTGAAGGGAGTGCTGGAGACGATCAAGGAGCTGGGAGGGATGGACAGGATGAAGGGAGTCATCATGGGCACCAGAGGGTTGGGCAAGGGACTGGACGATCAGGAGATGGAGCCCGTCTGGGGGGCGTTGGCTGACGAGGGACTGGTGACTTTCTTGTGGGTACACGAGGCGAGTGGAGCTGAGAGGCGAGTCTAGGAATACTGACGTGTGTCGTGCGCTGGTTCGTCGATCAGGCATCCTCACTGTGAGTTGGCTTTTGCAGTCGTGTGCTGACGGTCCGGTCCCGTCATCTGAACCAGCTCTCCATCTCTCTTTACAGACGGAATCGGAAACGAGGAGATGAACTACGGCTCCAACGTCGAAAACGGACACGTGCTCCAGGTCAGCACCATCTTCGCCCCTCACTCGCCCCTCGCCGCTGTGCTTTCTCCTGACCACAACATCTAATCTCGATCTCAGCTCGCGACTGGCTTCCCGTTCGAGACGACGCTCGCCATCACGCGTCTGATCCTGTCGGGAGCGTTTGACCGCCACCCGTCGCTCAAGATCCTGCTCGCCCACTCTGGAGGAGCGCTCAACCAGCTGAGCTCGCGACTGGCTTCCTGCGTCGAGCACGACCCGATCGTCCAGAGCAGGCTCAAGCACGATCCTCGATACTGTGCGTCCATCTCTGTCTCCTCTGTTGCTCGATCAGGCCGATAGCTGACCCAAAAGTGCATTTCCATCTTCGCGTGGCGTTGCATCTGCAGACCTGTCCAAGCTTTGGTTCGATGTGAGTCTTTCTTCCTCGAGTCAGGCAATAGTCCAAAGTTGCTGAGGTAGTCATCGCATCCCCGCAGGCCGTCGCATACGGCGCCGAAGAGCTCGAGTTCACCGGCAAGGTCGCTGGTCGCGCTGCAGAGTACGAAGGCAAGGCCGGGCGAGGCGTCACCGCTCAGCGCAAGCCGAACGCGAACAAGGAAGGGATCGAGAGGATGATGTTCGGAACGGATCACCCTTTGTACGTGCCCCCGCGTCTCGCTCGATCGCGCTCTCCAGAGACTGACGGCGTGGTGTGGTCGTTCACAGCTTCCCTCCTCTGGACGAGGCGTCGAAGGATGACCCGTGGGTCTCGGTCGTGCAGAACCTGGAGGCGATTGACAGTGCTGAAGGGTGGGACGCGGAGGACCGGGCGGGTGTGAGGGGTGGGAACGCGGTCAAGCTGTTTGGGCTGGATGTTTAGACCCATAGTACAGGTTTTTATGGATGATCAAGTTGTATTTCAGAGCAAAGACCGAGAGACAGCTTGCTCAAAGCGTATCCTACGCTCTCGAACCTCCCACAGCCGCGAAGGGCGAGAAAGGAAGAGATCTCGTGCCATCTCCTTCGGCCGAGAACTCATTCTCGTCTCCTACGCATCCCCCATCTGATACTTACCTTCGTAACTCATTTTCATCGGCGGGGCAGGGGCAGTTCCGCTGCCTTCCTGACCATGCTGGTGAAGGACCTGTTATCTTATCATCGGTTTTCAAACCCGTCTCGGACGCGGTCAAACTCACCCGGCCTGTGAACAAACACCTCGTCGAGCTCACCTCCCGACGGCCTCTCATCTTCGCCTCGAGCTCAGCATCTCCTTCCTCCCGAGGCCCCTTCCAACACTCATCAACATCGCATAAAATAGCCTGGCAACCATGTCAACTCTGACCCGCTACGCCCTCTCGCTCACCCGCCAGCGCCGAACGACCTATCTCACCCTCCGCCTAGCTCGCTCGTCCTCGACGTCGACGACAAGCTCGTCCGAGTTCACGATCCCCGTGATTGACTTTGGGCGGTTCCTGAACAGCAAGACGACTGCTGAGAGGGAGGATGCGGCCGGCCAGGTGGTCGATGCGTTGGTCAAGAGGGGGTTCATGGTCAGTCCAGGTTGGAGACCGCCAGAGCTCACGGGCTAGGAGAGGACGATGCGCTCAGAGTCGGAAGTAGGAAGAGCTGACTCGTCGAGTTCGGTCTGGTATTGTAGTACCTGAGCAATCATGGCATCCCGCAAGAGGAGATCCAGGCGACTTTCAAGGAGGTCAGTCTATCCATCTAACGAGCGAGCGCGGTGAGCTCGCGTGGTCCGCGTGTGTCCGACAGCAGCTGATACGATCGCTCTCCTGTGTTCTTCTGGGATGATGCAGTCGGCAAAGTTCTTTGACATGCCTGTCGAGACCAAGGAGCCACTAGCGTGGAAAGGTCAGTCCATCCCTGAGCTCTGCTGAAAGCGGAGGCGGACAGAGGAGACGCGTCGAGCTCACCGCCTGAACCTGGGGCTTGTTTGTGACGGACAGATCCTCGCGCGAACCGAGGCTGGGTTGCACATGGAAGGGAGAGGGTCACGCAGAGTGCTGATCCTGGTACGTCTCCATCTCGTCCCACTGTCGAAGAAGTGTTCGGCTGATCTTCGCGCGCCAATCCTGCAGAGGAGATCCTCAAGATGCGCTCTCAGGCGCCGGACTACAAGGAGAGCATGGAGGTCGGACGCGAGGTCGACCCGGGAGGGGTGGCGCCAAAGTGGAAGAACGAGTGGCCACCGGCTGGGACGGTGAGTTGCATCGGTTGCAGATGTAATCAAGAGCGCAAAGCTGACTAGGTGTCTTTCGCTCATGTAGCTCGACAGCTATCGCCCTCAGGTGCTCAAGTTCTTTGACCTCAACCACAAGCTCCAGCTCGAGGTTATGCGATCGATTGCGCTTGGACTCAAGCTCGGAGAGTCGTACTTTGACGACAAGGTTCGTCCGCATCTCGTTCGCCCTGCTTCACCACAATCTCCATCCGCTTACCCTCTCTTCCTATCCGCAGTGCGACGAAAAATACCACAACCTCCGACTCCTCTCCTACCCGTCCATCCCCTCGCACCTCCTCTCCTCGGGCGGCACCCGCGCCGGCGCTCACTCGGACTACGGTACCGTCACCCTCCTCCACCAAGACTCTGTCGGCGGACTCGAAGTGCAGGACCCCAACACAGGCATCTACCACGCCGCCACGCCCATCCCGGGGACGATCGTCGTCAACGTCGGGGACCTTTTATCGAGATGGAGCAACAATGTGTTGAGGAGCACGCTTCATCGGGTGGTGAAGCCTGAGGTGAGGGAGGTGGAGAAGAGCGATGGGAGTGGAGAGAAGGAGTTGGCGACCCCGGCGAGGCAGAGTATCGCGTTCTTTTCAAACCCGGTGAGTTCTGAGCGGGGGGATGTGCACCAGTCCGGTTGCGAGTGATGGTGTGGAAGGATGACTGACGATCTTGGGGTGTTGGTCTCTTCATAGAACGCTGGAGCGGTGATCAGTTGTTTGCCGACTTGCTTGCCGGAGAGTGGGGAGGCAAAGTATCCTCCGGTTACTACTGAGGAGTGTGAGTACCGTTGCGAACCTGCTTGAGTCGGTTGGTGCTGACTTTTGTCTTGAATCGCGTGGGGCACAGATATCGTCGGCCGGCTTTCGATGACCTACACATAAACTTCTGGGCCTTTTGATTCGTTCTCAGATTAGTTGTAACGTCCCATGTGACACGTTGTATGTTTCCAAGTGGCGAGGTCGGAAAAGATGAAAGAAAAAGCGAGCCGGTCGTCTGGCTTTGGCGTATCAAAGCAAACTACCGAGACATGATACTCGTTGTCTGACTCGAGATCACCGAACGTAGAGAGCGAGAACGAAGGCGAAAGACTGCTGAGACGTGTCGAAGAGATCTGGTCGTCATCACCACGTCCGTTCGCTCGGAGGCGAAGTTGCGGTGGACGCCTCGAGCTCACCACACCACCCACCACCCATCCCCTTCCGTCCCCCTACGCCTCCTTCTTTCCTTGTCCCAGGATGTCTTTCAAGATTACGATGGGAAGCCCCGAGGCGCAGGAGCTGCAGGTGGGTGTCGGGCGAGACGCTGAGATCCGATAAGCCGGAGGAGGGATTGACCTCGCCTTCGCTTCGCTGGTCTCCCTTGTGCTCCTCCAGGACTCGATCCAGTCGGAGCTTGCAAAGTTCGAGTACGCCCCGGACGATGGTACGTGCCATGCTTGATGAAACGAGCCTTTCTGCTCGAAGCTGATCTGTATCCCTGCTGCTGCTCAGATCCTGTCATGGCCGAGGTGAGCTTCCCTTCCTTCCTTGCCCCGCCTCCCTCGTCGCCGCCCGGCTGATCACCCATCCTGCGCACTTCTAGTACATCACTGTCATGCTCGCGAACAACAAGACATCTGAGCAGATCACCGAGGAGCTCGTGGACTTGATCGGGGATAACTACGGTCAGTCTCTCCCTCCTGGTCAACATGAGAGTGTGAGCTCGACCGTCTGAAGCTGACCCTGCCAACTGCTCGCACGTCCCCAGATGCCTCATTCACCACCTGGCTGTTTGCTCGCGCATCGGGCGAGCTTCCTCGCGAGGCCAAGACGGAGCAGCAGCAGGTCGAGGCAGCCCTTGTTGGAGACGACGGCCGGTCATCCGAACGAGCGTGAGTCCCTCCACAAGCTTACAGCGACTGCTAGCACTGGTTTGATCGGCCTACGAACGATACTCACTGACTTCTTGTCCTTCTATGCTTGTGCCTGTGTAGTGCTCCTCCTCATCTTCGCCCGACTCAGGGCATGTTCGCAAAGGCGGTCGCTGCCTCGTCCGCCAACCCTCCCACCCAGCCTGGACAGAAGCGCACGCGAGACGGATCAGCAGCAGCCTCGGGAGCTGGAGAGGATGAGCCGTCATCGAAGAGGAGGGTGTCGGGGGCTCTCGGTGGAGCGGTCCCGACCGGACCAAGAGCCGCAGCAGCAGGCGGGGACAAGAAGAACTTGCTCGACAGGATGGGAGGAGTTCAGGCAAATGAGGGTCAGTACAAGTCTCTCCACATCGAGAGGTCTGGAGATCTCGAGGGACCGCGGCTGGCAGGCTGAGGTGGCGCGGCCCAGGGAACGACGGGCGAGCTGACCTTTCCCACTTGCTCAACGACATCTCATAGCCCGTCAAAACCAGGACGCGTTCCAGAGCAAAATCGACAACCTCACACAGAACGCTGCCGCCGGGCAGTCTGGCTCGGTGTTCGCTCCCACGCGGCAGCCGCAACAGCTCGGCCAGCAGCGAGGCGGCCAGTTCCCGAACGGACCCCGAGGACAGATGAACAACCAGATGGGAGGCTTCCAGGGTCAGATGGGCATGGGAGACATGTCGGGCATGGGTATGGGAGGGATGGGCATGGGGATGAACATGGGGGTGCAAGAGATGATGGTCAGTCCGCTTTGCCTTCGCTTTCTCGACACGAGTCGCGTCCAGCCACCCAGCTAGCTGACGCTCCGGTTCGACCTCCTTTCCCGTCGCAGATGGCTCAGATGGCTCAGATGCAGTTCATGCAGCAGCAGATGGCGCAGATGGCTCAGGCTCAGCAGGCGCAGGTGCCCTTCTCCGGAGGACCCCAGCGCACAAACGGCAACTCGAACCGACCCAACCACCACGCCCAGGCTCCCCGGTCTGCTGGACGACCGACGATCAAGGCTCCTCCTACACTCGCCAAGCCGACCGACACGACGCTCTGCAAGTTCTCCCTCGGATGCACGAACGCTCAGTGCCCGTACTCGCACCCGAGTCCGGTCGCGACGCCCGAGTCTGGCATGGTGCTGAGCACCGAGCCGTGTGAGCTGCAGAGGAAGTGCAAGGATGCCGACTGCGTCAAGAGCCACGTCTCGCCGGCTTCAGTAGCAGGTACGTTGCTTTTCCTGCTGACCCGCTCTGGCCCCCATCGGTCCACTGACTTGCGTCTTTTTCCGCTGCCCGTTTCCGATTCAGGTCACGCTGGTCCATCTCAGATGCCGTGCAAGTACCAGAACTGCAACAACCCTGCGTGCCCGTTCCTCCACACCGACGCCGAGGGCAACACCATCCCTCCGCCCGCCCTCACCGACCCGTCACTCGCGGTCGCTCACCCGAAGAAGGACCCCAAGTTCGCCTCTGCACCGAAGCCGTATCACGCGCCTGCTAAGGGAGCCTACTCTCCGTATACGAAGAGCAAGCCTGTCCCGATCGCCGCTGCTGGAGGACTGAACAAGAGCGTCAAGTTCAACCCGGAGGCGGCTGCTTTCGTGCCGGTGAGTCTCACCCTTTTCCTCCGCTCTGCGTGCATGTCTGATTCTGACTGACGCGTGCTTTACCTGGCCTCTGTCTCGCAGAAGCCCGCCTCACACATCTCGGACCGACTCGTCGCCCAGACCGAGGGCGGAGGGGAGAAGATCATCCCTTCACCGTCACCCGCACCTGCATCTGCTGCTGAGAAGAAGGAGGACGCCAAGTCCACACCGACACCGGCGACAGAGGTCAAGAAGGAGGTAGTCGAGGCCTAGACTCTCCGTACGCTGCTCTGTGCTCGATCCTCATTTGTAGTGTATAGATAGCTTAGCTAGGAAGAAGGAGAAGATGACATCAAGGGCGGTGGGACGGCTGCAGGTGGAGGAGGTCGGCCATTTGTGCCATTGTATAACCTGTTGTGGGAAAAGAGTCTAGCTTACCGTCGGACGGGGGAGTCAGGTTGGCAGGACGAGCTCACCGAAGGGGGGCTTCTTCACGCGCCGTCGAACACCCACGACTGCCTCCTGTATCAAGCGGCTCGGTCTCACTTATCCGCACGCAGTATCATACCTTGTGAGTGCCACTGCTGCCGAGTCCATGGTACCTCTGCCCTCTCTCGCGGCGACGGAGCTGGAGATGCCCTCTGCCCTGGAATGTCGAGCTCACCGCGTGTCCCTTCGGTGCCTCTTGCTGCCTGTAGCCCACCAGCGCTCTATCATGTCGAGCACCACCTCACCCACGCTCACCGCGTCTCTCGTCAAGTCCTTGTCGACGCTGCAGTCTACGCGCAAGTTGACTGTGCACGTGCTCAAGACGGAGGGTCGCAAGACGTCGTCGTTGTACGCGCACGCGGTCCATCCTCCAAAGGGCGTCCATCTCCACGACCTCATGGTCATGCTCTACATCCATCTCGAACCACAAGACCTCTACAAGAGCCCCAACCCTCCATCTGGTTCGACCTCCGCACCAGCAGAGTCTCTCAAGGGAGGCATCGACGTCCCAGCGACCACCCCAACCCCCGACGGCGCGTCCTCCTCAACCTCACCTTCGACACAAGCGACCCACCCCGTCCTCCTCGTCGCCCTCGAAGCCCAACTGTACACCCTCCCCTCCCAGACCTCTTCCCCCTCCTCGTCACCCTCCACAATCCTCTACCTCTCCAAAGTCGACACCTCCGGGTACCCTCTCCCCTCTTCCCTCTCCCTCCCCTACGCCCGCACCCTCCTCACCTCGTTCCTCTCCTTTCACCTCTCTCTCCCCCCATCCCAGTCGGTATGGATCCATCTCTTCGCCCGCGCCCAACCACAGTACCTCTTCCCCGACTCTGGCAAAGACCGGCAGGAGGAGTTTGGCGAGCCTGGGAAGAGGGTGGTGGGAGGGGCGGGGTTGTGTAGGTGGTGGAAGGGGGTTTTGGAGGATGCTCAGAGGAAGGTGGGGAAGGGGGTGGAGGGGGAGGGGGAGGGGGAGAGGAGGGTGTGGGTGCCGGGGATGAGTGTGGAGGAGGCGAAACCGGTTTTGAAGACGAAGGCGAAGGAGGAGATGGTTTGGGGGCATGATCTGAGGAAGCTGCCCTCGCCGCTAGCGGAGGATCCGGAGGCGCTGCCGATGTCTTTGAGGATCCCGACGTTCCCGGACGATCCGAGATCGAGGTTCTTGACGGATCTGACGGCGCAGACGACGGCTGCGCCGCCCTCGACGACGAGCAGCAAGACGGCTGAGGGGGTGAAGGAGGTGGCGAGGCAGGCGGACGCGAGGGCGAGGCAGCATGCAGAGGCGACGTTGGAGGGGTTGGGGGGTGGGGAGGAGGAGTTCTGGGAGAGACTGGCGTTCAGGCAGGAGTGTAGTTTGGGGGATACCGTCGCGTTCTTTTGTGTCGCCAACGTTCGGCCGCCAATCGACGCATCATCAGCGGTGGTTGCCCCCGCAGAGGATCCAACGTCGACATCACAAGGTACCTCGGGCTCGGGACCGACACCAACATCACCACTGGCAGCGGAGCCGGGATTGGTGACCAAGACGCTCTGGGCTCGCCTGCACGCGACGCTGCTGAACCAGGCGTTCTCGTCCGCGCAACGGATCGTGGATGGGAGTCTGGTCGTTTGGGAGGCGGTGAGGAGTATGACGCCAGAGGAGTTGATGGGAGAGGTGGAGGCGAGTGTGGACGGTGTGGCGAGGGCGGAGGGAGCGGGGCCGGTGAAGCGGGTGAGGGAGGAGGAGGAGGAGGTGAAGGCGCCGGTGGTGCAGGTGTTGGGGGTGAGGAAGAAGGTCAAGAAGGTTGCTGCTTAGTCTGACTTGTGGGAATGATAGATGGTACTGCTGCATATTGACCGCGGGTATCGGGCCCGACAGATGGCCGACGCGTCTTTGATGACCTTCAGCTCTTTGACGGCAAGGTGTCTTCATGATCGTGTATTAAGTCATGTTGACGCCTAATAGCACGCGTTCTTGAGCTTTGTCGCACTTGATCGAAGTGATCTCATCCTGGCTCGTGTGCGGGCGGGCGGCCGAGCCTCAGACCGTTCTCCTCCCGCAGCAACTTCTTTCGCGTTTTCTCCCTGGCCTCCGAATCAGACCTCTTCCCCTCCGTCTACACCACCCCCTCCTTTCTCCCCCCTACCTGTTCGTACCTCTACCCCCCTTCCAGTTGAAGGCCGAACCTAAGATCCAACCTCTGACTCAAACCCTCATTCTCTCAATTCCCTGGCTCGCCCGTTTTTTCACGTTCGACCTCGACAGCCTCCCCCCCCCTCTTCTTCATCAAAGATGTCTGCTGAGAACGCCTCTGACCTCTACGAGGGAGCCATGTGAGTAAAGCTTTTGATCTCAACGGGTCCGGCGCTGGCATGGGCCTGGTCTGGTGGTGCTGGGATGTGTGCAGGGTGGACGGGCGAGGTGCAAAGGGGAGGGGAAGGAAGGTGGTAGAAGGGCTCGTCCAGCCGAGCTCGACATCGTCCATCGCCATCGGACCAGCACACGCGACGGAGACGGAGCGCGAACTTGCACGAGCATGTAGAGAAGCTCCTGCTGACCCCTTTTGCCTGTGGCGATGACTCTCCCTTCTAGCGGTATCGATCTCGGAACCACCTACTCGTGTGTCGGTGTCTGGCAGAACGACCGAGTACGTCCATCCTCCTTCACCGTCCTCAGGCTCTTATAGAGCTCAAGCTGACCTGCTCTGCCTATCCTCTGTACCTCTAGGTTGAGATCATCGGTCAGTCTCTGCTCCTGATTGAACGCGAGGAAGGAGAGCGATGAGCTCGCGGATCGGAGCGGTCGAGCTGACTTTTTCCGCTTCGCCCCCCGCCCGCTTCGATCAGCCAACGACCAGGGAAACAGGACCACCCCCTCTTACGTTGCCTTCACTGAGGGAGAGCGAGTGAGTCCTCATCGGTCCATATCAGATCGGACTCGGAGCTGTCGGCTGACCGTAATCTGCCTGTTCTCTCTTTCCAGCTCATTGGAGATGCTGCCAAGAACCAGTCTGCCATGAACCCCGTCAACACCGTCTTTGACGCCAAGCGACTCATTGGACGACGATTCGACGACCCCGACGTCAAGAAGGACATGAAGCACTGGCCTTTCACCGTCATTGACCGAGACGGATCGCCCTTCATCCAGGTCGAGTACCTCAACGAGACCAAGACCTTCTCCCCCCAGGAGATCTCGTCCATGGTCCTCATCAAGATGAAGGAGATTGCCGAGGCTAAGCTCGGAAAGACGGTCAAGAAGGCCGTCGTCACCGTCCCTGCCTACTTCAACGACTCGCAGCGACTCGCCACCAAGGACGCTGGAGCCATCGCCGGACTCGACGTCCTCCGAATCATCAACGAGCCCACCGCCGCCGCCATCGCTTACGGACTCGACCAGAAGACCAAGGAGGAGAAGAACGTTCTCATCTTCGATCTCGGAGGAGGAACCTTCGATGTCTCGCTCCTCTCCATCACTGGTGGAGTGTTCGCCGTCAAGGCGACCGCCGGAGACACCCACCTCGGAGGAGAGGACTTTGACAACACCCTGCTCGAGCACTTCCAGGCCGAGTTCAAGCGAAAGCACAAGCTTGACATCTCGGAGGACCCCCGAGCGCTCCGACGACTGAGGTCGGCCTGCGAGCGAGCGAAGCGAACCCTCTCGTCCGTCACCCAGACCACCGTCGAGGTCGACTCGCTCTTTGGAGGCCAGGACTTCCAGGCCAACATCACCCGAGCCCGATTCGAGGAGATCAACGCCGGCATGTTCAAGTCGACCATCGACCCCGTCGAGAAGGTCCTCAAGGACGCCAAGATGGCCCGAGACAAGGTTGACGACATTGTCCTCGTCGGAGGATCCACCCGAATCCCCAAGGTTCAGGCCCTCGTCTCCGAGTACTTCGGAGGCCGACAGCTCAACAAGTCGATCAACCCCGACGAGGCCGTCGCCTACGGAGCCGCCGTCCAGGCCGCCGTCCTCACCGGACAGACCTCGGACAAGACCGCCGACCTGCTCCTCCTCGATGTCGCTCCTCTGTCCCTCGGAGTCGCCATGCAGGGAGACATCTTCGGAGTCGTCGTGCCCCGAAACACCCCTATCCCGACCAACAAGTCGCGAACCTTCACCACCGTCGAGGACAACCAGACCCAGGTCACCTTCCCCGTGTACGAGGGAGAGCGAACCCAGTGCCGAGACAACCGACTCCTCGGAGAGTTCGAGCTCTCTGGTATCCCTCCGATGCCCCGAGGACAGGCCGAGCTCGTCTGCACGTTCGAGATTGACGCCAACGGTCTCCTCAAGGTGTCCGCGCTCGACCGAGCCTCCGGCCGAAAGGCGCAGATCTCGATCAACAACTCTGTCGGCCGACTCTCGTCCGCCGAGATTGACCAGATGATCAAGGACGCTGAGCAGTTCAAGGCTGCCGACAAGGACTTCCAGGCCAAGCACGAGGCCAAGTCGGACCTCGAGGCCTACATCCACCAGGTCGAGTCGACCATCACCGGACCCGAGCTCTCGCTCAAGATCAAGCGAGGAGCCAAGGCCGCCGTCGAGGCCGAGCTCGCAAAGGCGCTCGAGAAGCTCGAGATTGAGGAGTCGACCACCGACGAGCTCAAGAAGTGCCAGCTCCAGATCAAGCGATCGATGCAGAAGGCCATGGCCGGAGCCCGTTAAACGGTTTCCTGTCATATGTTCCTCTTCTATGTCGTAATTCATTTTTCTTAAGCTGTGTAGAGAGAGGTCCCGAACCTTCTCGGGTGCCGTCTCTGTTTTCTTCTTTGCTTCGATGGTTGCTTTAGGGGGTCATTTCATCTCTGTTCGCTCGGGTTTGGGGAGTCCTTTGTTGGATCCTCTCCTCTTCCTGGTTCGTATAGTTGTTAGTACCTCCGCTCTTCTTTTCCTCCCACCCCCCCGCTTCTCCCCCCCGCTTCGTTGCATGCACCCCTCCCTCTCCCTCTCGGTTGACGCCAAAAACCTACAAAAGGCCTTACGCGGCTCTATAGCATTCCAATCTCTCAACTCCCGGCTCGCGATCAAGAAAGAAAGAAAGCAAACTAGCGAGACTGACATAGGATACGAAGATAGACGGTTACACGTCAAAAGAGGTGAGCGTTGTCCGCGTCGAGACGAGAGGTGACCAGTGCTGCGAAGACGCTCGGTGGTCATCACGACAGACGACACTCGAGCGTCGTCACCATGCGCAGTGCCACCTCAAGTATCGATCGCGATGCTCATACATGATCACGAAAGGAGAGAGGAAGAAAAAGCGAGAAAAGCAAGAGCCGAAGGCTTTAAAAGCGAGGTCCGGCCGTCCGACGACAGGTGCACTCCTTGGACGCCACCGCTCGAGACAAGAGCGAGCGACCGAAACAATAAGAAGCCACCTGAAGGCGGACTGACCATACGAAAGAAAAAAAGCACAGAAAGAAAAGAAAGAAAGAAGACAGAGAGAAAGCGAAAGCGGAAGCGAAAGCGAATCGTCCGTGCGAACGAGAGGTGCCCGCTTTGGCTGCGCCGCTCGGGACCAGACAAGGATCCGAGCGGAGCTACTGCCGGTCGGCGTGCACCTCAAGTCCGCATCGGAGGGTATGTATGAAAGGGGAAGAAGAGGGAAGGAAGGATACGTCCGTGCGAACGAGAGGTGCGCTTTGTCCGGTCCCGCTCGAGTGACATACTGCAGTGCGAGCTCGAGCGACGGTTGGAGAGGCGTCACACTTCAAGTCCACATCGGGCGTCCCTCTCTCAAGACGGAAGACAAAGGGAGGGAAGAAGAGAAGGAAAGAAGGGGCGAAAGCATGCTCCGCCCGCCGCGACGAGAGGTGCTCCGTCCGTCGAGTCCGCTCGAGGGCGCGTCCGCTTGCTCTTGGCCTGGGAGGCTCAACACAAGGGAGGACGGCTCTCGAGCGTGCTCGTAGGATCGAGCAGGCACCTCAAGTAGCGGTCGGATGGGGGAAAGGGTAGTGCGGTGGAAGGAGTTGGAAGAGGAGGGGTGGATCGAGTCGAGCCGGACGAGGAAACCTACACGACGGACAGCTCCCGAGAGCTCCCCATCGTACAGTATAACCCGGAAGGCTAGACAAGACCCACTCCCTCTCCCCTTTGACCATCCCTCGCTCACGAGAGGAGGAGGATGGCCGTCGGATGTGGAGCGGTGGCGAGCTCGAAACTCCGCCTTCACCCTCGCCCTCGCTCCACAGCTTGCGTCAGCCGTTCACGTGCGCTGCTGTGGGTTCCTCACGGCTGTGCCGTCACCAGAGGCAGTATTTTCTGGATGGGAGTAGGTAGAATGGGTATCTAGCATTTGGATCCAAAGCAAAGTCCTCCCTCGACTGCACTCGCACACAAGCCCCCCTAACCCAAAGAGAAGCGAAAGACGAACCCTCCAGCCGGGCCCCTGGCCCCCTTTTGACAGCATCGTCGCGTGACGAGTCTAGTCCGAGAACTGAGAGAGGGAAAGGAAAGAGCAAGGAAGGGTCAGCTGCTGTGTATGTGAGATACCGAAGTGAGAGATGGCAACCGAGACGGTTCTGTACTCACATACCACACCATCGCTCCCACCGCACCCGCCATCACCGCCATCAACACAAACAGCGCCAGGATCGCTCCACCGAGCACGAGGTAGTTGATCTCGTTGTCTCCCTCGAGCCTCTTCTTGTCCTCCTCCGTCAGAGGCGGCAGCCCCTTGGCCGCCCTCCAAGCGTTGCGCTCCCTCTCCTTCTTTCGGAGCGCCTTGGCAGCATCGGCGGTCGCCTTGGTCGCTGCGATCCGGAGACGGGCGTCGTTGGTGGTCGGGTCGAGCTGGGAGGTCGGTGCGGAGGGAGCAGCGTTCGGGGAGGGGGCGACGAGGCTGATGAAGGACGGGTACTGGTGCTCGGTCCACTGCTCGATTCGACCGCAGGCGATGCTGAGCTTGACGAAGGACGGGTCGGACGGGATCGCCTTGGCGTGCAGCCGGCGGGCGTACGTGCGGAAGAGGTAGGCAACGTCTCGGGGGTTGGTGCACTTCATGATGAGCTGCAGGAGTGGAAGAACGTAGGGTCAGCCACGGCGACTTGAGAGCAACAGCGGCCGCGACCAAGACGTACCTGGACAGCCTCTCCCTTTCGGATCTTTACGTTCCTCTTGAACACGTCTCGGTTCATGAAGCACAACTCGAGCGTCGCCATCGCCATCACCGCCGGGATCGCACAGAACGTGAACACCGACTGGTTCTTGAGCAGACTCAGGTAGTCGAGCGCATCCGTCGCGTGTCCGATCGCATCCACCGTCATCGCACTGAGCACCCACATCGCTCCAGTGCCGGTCGCGTCCGCGGACCCTTGCTGGACGAGGTCCGTAAGGGCGTTGAACCGTCCGTACTTCTCGTTGCCCCAGACCTCACGAGGCCAGAAGCCTCGACCGTCATCGGCGTCCTCGCGGATGTCTCGGAGGATGTTTGTCTTTTGGAGGAGGAGTCCGAGCGAGTTTGAAAGGACGAGCTGGTCGGCGATCCACGAGCGCTCCTTGCCGGTCGAAGAGAACAAGCGCGAGAGACCCTCTCCGACGAGTCCGGCGACGTAGTGGCAGTACAGAGAGAAGTCGTCGAGCGTCTGGACCTCGGCGACGGGCTTCTCGGGTGTGGCGGTCGAGGCAAAGTCGGCCATACCGTTACCCATCTTGCGGGCAATGTCGGCGATGATCTGCTGGGCGCTGAGCACGGAAAAAGGGCGGGGTTCGATCAGCCACGTTCAAGCGAGCCTGTCTGAGTGCGAGTGTGCTCACTTTGGGTCGAGGTTTCCAAACTCCTCTACGACGGCGTCGAACCCGACGAGGAGGGCCCGGTCCTTCTCTCCCGGTCCGCTGCCGGTAAAGTTCCAGCCCTTCTCGTACAGCTTCTCGTGGAACGAGCGCAGCAAAGGGAGCTTGACGTCGTTTGAGAGGGACATGTCGTCCTCGACGGTGTCGAGTCCTCGGAGGACGAGGTAGAACAGGCAGATCTAGGAGAAGAGAGGCAGGGGAACAGGTCAGCTCAGCTTCAGCTTGCAGCCAAGGCGAGCTCCGCCTCGCCCGTCGTGCTGGATCTCTGTCGACGGCTTTACTGCCAGCTGGACCGTCTTGACCGTGATATGGTACTCACCACTCTTGCGAGGTCTCCGTCTAGCTCCTTGATGACTGCTGCGAATGATCTCGAGGTGAGGTCGAGGAACGCCCAGCAGTCCCGCATCGACTGTCGGTCCCATCCCGACGTCGCGTGCTCCTTGATCGAGGTGATGTCGCGTTTCGGCTCGTGCCAGACACCGTACTGGATCAGAGACCGAAGCTCATTCTGCGGGAAAGGACAGCGAGCATACGTGACGACGAGCGGAGGAGGGAGAACGTCCGGACCGGAGAGGAGAGCGACAGCAAGAGGGAGAGAGACGAGGCAGAGTCAGCCACGGCACATGTAGGGACGCAGAGACAGTGTGCGATAGCCGATGAGCGCTGCAGGCACGGAGAAAACGGGCGGGAGGTCGGGCGAGAGCGAGCTCGGCAGGCAGTCGGTCGACACGTCTCTGGAGCTCGAGCTGAGATCACCGACCTCCTGCTCTCCCGAGCCCTGCCAGTCGCTCGAGAGCGACATCACGCCCAGCCTTGAAGCCGCAGGTGATTGCATTCGAAGGCATTAACTCACGGGGTGGGTGAAGACTGCATGCCGGACGACGCGAAAGAAGGATGAACGTGAGAAGGCAGAACGAGGTCAGCGCGCTCGTCGCTTGGGCTCTGGGCTAGCTCCTCTCAGAGCTGGGCAAGTACTCACGAAGGTAGACGTATTCAGAGACTCCCATGATGAGCGAAAGACCGGACCGGGAAGGGGAAGAGGGGAAAGGGAAAAGGCGGAGAAAGGAGACGGAGGAGGAGGGAAGGTCGGGATGTGGTTCGAGGCGTCCAGGCCGGGTCCCCTCGCGCCGGGTCAGATCCCCTTCGGGCACGACAGAAGAAGCGGTTGGCTTCCATACGGTTCGACCTGAGAGCAGCTGTTCGTTGGCAGATGAAAGCGCGCAAGATGCGAGGCACCCTCTGGATGCATATGCACCAAAGAGACACCTACAATAGGACACTCGCCACAGTTCAGGTGCCAGCGCGACGCGTTCGATGCTTCTCTCTCTGGTCTCACGGCCGCTTCCCTTTCATACCATGATGACAGAATGCAAAGCATGAGACGTGCTGAAGACATCATCACATGTTCCGCGAACGACTGGATGTCTCGTCCTGACACGATCACCTCCCCTGCCCGCCATACCCTCCACCTCCGCTGGCCGCTCTCTGATACGATGCTGGCCCTCTTGGTGCATTCGGAGGGTGCATGGACGCCGTCGGTCCGGTAGGCGGTTGCCCGCGAGTGTCGAAGCGATCCGAGGCAGCATGAGGGGCTGTCGAAGCCGGAGCGCCGAAGCCTGCTTGAGGCGTCACGGACTGAGGCTGACTTGGTGGGTATGTCGATGCGGATGATGAGCCTTGGGATGGATGAGATGGTCGAGCGTAGAAGCCGGGTGATGGGAACGAGGGTTGCGCGCCGAACTGGTGAGATGACGGCTGGGTGGGAGTGAGGGTGGGAGGTTGTCGAGGTGATTGGTAGCCGCTCGGCCCCTGCGGTATCGGGCGACTTTGTGCAGACCCGTACGAGCCAAAGGAAGATTGCTGAGAGTCGCGAGGGTCGCTCAGGTTCCGAGACGGAGGGAACGACTCTCGCGGACGATTGCGCGGGTCCATGAAAGGCGCTTGTGCTTCTGAAGGTGCTGGGGTCGGGAGGAGAGATGACTGGGAGGGTGGCGAGGCGGGGGTAGGTTCGGGTGTCGGAGGGTCGTCGTACTCTATCGGACGAGGAGCAAAGCAAAGCGTGTTCTCCTCCTGCACAGAGGCCACAACGAAGAAGGAGATCAGTCATTTCTGAGTCGATGCTTGACTCGAAGACGGGAAGAAGAAGCTAACTCACGTCCATCTCCCTGAGGTCGTCGTCGTTGAGTTCGCTGGTCGTCTCCCAGACCTGCTCGAACTCGATGTCCAGCGCACTCTCCATCACGCCCATCTCCATGCCCTTATCCCGCTCCGCCTTCTCGGGCTTGCCGCCAAGTACAACCTCTCTCGGTGTCTTCGGCGTGAAGGGCGAGGCAGGTGTGAAGGGAGACTCAGGAGAGGGGTCCGTCGTGCTGGAACCTCCTATGCTCAGGCGGTGGGTCGATGGCTGTCCGTTCGTCGCCGGGAGCAGATGGGGGATGGGCAGAATCCAGATCCGTTCGCGCAAGCGTTTTTGCTGAAGGAAGGAAGGATCAGGTGGTCAGGGCGTTGCCGATGAGTTGACGATAGAACAGCCTGAGCTGACCCGTTCTCGGTCCTCCTCCATCCGCCGGATCGTGTCGCTGTGCGAGAAGCTCTCGTGATGAGCCCGTTTGCGGCTACTTGATGACGTCGAGTGAGTACTATTTGATCACAGGCCGACAAGATGAAGGCGTCAGAAGACTAGAACGACTTGCCTAGACTCTCAGGTGAGGAGGCACACGCCGCAGGATGGACGAGAGCACTCACGCCGACTTCCTCTCCTCCAGGGAGCGCAAGACATCATCCACGAGGTCCGGGCGGATGACTCGCTTTGTCCGCCAACTTTCCAAGATCTGTCGAGAGGGTAGAGCATCAGTGGCGTGAACAGGCTTGAGGAGCATCGTCGAGACTGAGCGTACCTGCTTTGCGCTGAGCAAGTTGAGGACCCCCTCCCTGCTCTCTGGTACGACAAGCTCTACGATGCGTGCGAGGTCTCTTGTGACGTAGTCGACGTAAGGAGCGTCCGGCCGTCCGACGTATAACGAAGTCTCGCACAGCGAGTCGAGGAGGAACAGCACGTTGATCCGCACGTTAAGCGTCCCCTGAAAAGTTAGAAAGCAGACTAGGTCAGTAAAGATACGTGTATGGTGCAATTATTGTTGGAGATGGTGTAGATGCTGTTGAGCGAACGGGCACGAGTGTGTTCGAGCCCGACGAGCACTGGAGACGGGAGACGTCCACGGGAACAGGTCTCGTGCACCGTGCACCTCTCCCGCCCAGCTGATGCACGGATCACGACCAAGTGGTGCTGTTGGTGGTCTCTCCTGCCAGGAGTAGAGGTCGCTCGGCATGTGGCTGAGCGGACTCTGAGCGAGGACGAGCCCCCGTCCGACGGGCCCCCAGGAGACGAGCTGCTCGACCTGCTGAGCTCTCACGGTTGATCTTTGTGACGTACCTTTTCGCACTCTTCGATCATGCAGTCCCAGAGGTCCTCTCCGCATCTCGCTCCGTACTTGACTGCGAACTGGACGACCTTTTGGATCGACTGCTGGGACGCGTTGAGCTTCTTGAGGTGCGACAGCAGCTGCATCCGAACATCAAACGGATCAAACGAAGAGCTCATCCCGACAAGGTGCAGGGGATCGCGACGGGCCGAGAGACGAGTGGCCGAAAGTGAGGTATAGGCTTGACGGGCGGGTCGGTGTTGGGGTCCAGGCGAGGAAGGAGACGGATGGTGAGCTCGAAAGGGATCAGACCGGTGAGCTCGTCCGGTCGAAGCATCCCTAACCACATCCACTCAACAGACCACGCTTTCAGGACAATCAACATGAGCAAAGATCGTAAGTGGGCGACCGGAGAGACATGACCTGGACGAACCAAGCTGACGGGTCGTTCACCTGTCCGGCTGACAGCGTTCTTCGACGTCAAGGTGAGCTCGGTCTCCTCCCGGTCGCTATGGTCCGTAGCTGGAAAGTGCGACCTCTGCTAGATCTGTCGAGCGCACGAGTGCTTTTAGGACATCCGTCGATCTCGCTGTGCATCGCAAGCGCTCGGTCCTCGCTTCCGAAGACGCTCACACGCTGTCGGCTGGCGCCGCTCATCTCGACTGCCGTCTTGACGCCGGTGTGCTCGCCGCTCATATGCACGTTCTGACGCCTTTATGAACTCCCTGCTTGTATCCGACAGTATGAGCTTGAATCCACCTTGTCGACCCTGCCATCCCTCCTCACATCCTACACACGTCTGCTCGCGTCCACCTCGTCCTCACCAGCCCACACGCGTGAGGTCAATGCAGCTCGGGATGAGCTCAAAGGGACGCTCGCCTCGCTGGACGTCGATATTGAGGACTTAGAGGAGAGCGTCAGGGTGGTCGAGGACGTAGGAGGCATGTTTGGACTCGACGAGCAGGAAATCAGGAGTCGCCGGACGTTTGTCAAGAGCGTCAAGGAGAAGGTCCAGGTCAGTCCGTCGCACAGTACAGCAGTCCCGGCCAAGCTGAGGTGGCTGCTAATATAGGTTCTGCGCGGCTTGTTCTGGTATTGCAGGGTATCCGAAAGTCAATACAGGCCAGCGTGCGTACTCCGCACTCAATTCGACCTGCTGCTTCATCCATCCTCACCTCTCTTTCTTTCCCATTCGCTCAGTCTCCATCTACCGCTTCGTCTTCTCGTCCACGTCCAACAAACGCGCCCTACCGCGACGAAGAAGAGGCTGCGGGCGAGCCGAATGACGTCGAGTCCTGGGAGCGCGAAGAGCAGATGGTCCGTCCATCGTCCAGCAGAATGTCGCGTCACCGCCGCCTCGCTGACCCCCTCGGTCTTCTACGCTGCCTCGCAGTCGTTGATGGAGAACCAAGACCAGACCCTGTCGATGATCAGCGGGACGCTTAACACTTTGCACGGACAGGCGAGTCTGATGGGCCGGGAGGTCGGCGAGCAGAACGGGTGCGTTTCAGTCTCATCTTTCTGAACACCGTCACCGCCTTGGCTCAAAGCTGACTTCCGGTCTCCTTGTTCTTGTTTCACAGTATGCTCGAAGATCTATCGACGCACGTGGACTCCACAAAAGGTCGTCTCAAGGGCGCGATGAAGCGGATGAACGACTTCATGCGAAAGTCCGAGGGTCCGTCATACTCACCTCTTCTTTGCCGCCATCGAAGTCGAGTGACTGACTGGCTCTGACCCCCTTGTCCTCGCAGAGAAAGGGTCCGGCTGGTGCATCCTCATCCTGACGATCGTCCTCGTTCTCCTGCTAGGCGGGATCATCCTCATCTAACCCTTTCTTTTCCCTCTCTTTTCCTTACGATATTTCTTGTGCTGCACACCTCGGTCTCTGCTTACCCGTCACGATATATCATGCCCTTCTACGTTTTGGGTTTGGCATCGAGGGCTATCGCCGAGGGCCTCGCTCTCTCGATATCTCATCGGAGCGGGATGAAGTAGAAGAGAAACATGGGATAGGGTTCTCCGACGGGCCTGCTCAAGCAATGTGCTCGTCCTCGGTCAACTTCCTCTCTGTGCTGTCCTCGTCGACGAAGACGACCATCGGGAGGATCCTCCTCTGCAGCCTCGCCAGCGGACCGGCCTTCTTTGAGTCGGAGAGTCGGCGTCGGAACTCGGTCTCCAGCGAGGAGGAAACTTGGAGTTCGATCCTGTCCATGCCTCGCCACCAATGATCCGATTCGACTCGCTCGTCGGGATCGAGGAACGCCCTGTACAGGCACGACGCGTCCGACACGCTTTGAAGGACGTCGATGTGTAGCGTCTTGAAACCCCAGTTCGAGAACGCCAATCGCCTCGGCTGAACGCCTGGCCGGTAACACAAGAGCGCATCGCCGCGCATCCGGATCGTTCGTAGTCCGATCCAGGGCTCGTCGGCGAGCGGCGTGACGGTCTGTAACAGCTTGTAGACCACGGGGTCCGATACAGGGTCTTCCCAGAGGGCGACCTCCACGTTGAGATGAACGACAGGCAGAGCTGCGACGCGAAACCCGCAAACCGACGGGTCAGGTAGTTCCAGTCGAGCATGAGAGTGGAGCAGTTTGGAAGCTCAACGCCGACGAAATCAAAGCCTGCAGAGAACAGTCAGTATCAATCTACAGCCATCGTCCAAGGTGTCTCGGAAGAAAACACCCACCGAGGAGCTCCACCGACCTGTCTTGTGCCTGGACCCCTCCGATCCTGAGCTCACGAACTCGTTCATGCAGGCCCTTGACGCGTCCGTTCGCCGTCAACACTCCCGCTGGACCGAAGAGGGTCTCCCAAGCGCGAAGATTGGCTTCCACCGTCGGGTGGCCTCGAAGATCGACGACGCGGTAGAGGAGCGAGAGTCCAAGCTGATGGAAGGTCGAGCACGTTCCGAGGACCGCCGCCCGGTCATGGGTGCACGGTGTGTCGACGAGGACGTAGCCGAGGATCTCGAGGAGCACGACCTCCGGGAGAGTAACAAAGGGGCGAGACGAGAGGGACATAGCGATAGGGTGATGCTGGCTCGGATGAAGGAGAGGATAGAAGTCAGAAGGTGAACGATGAGAGAAGGGTGAGCTCGCTCGTCCTTCTTTCTCCTCTCCGACCCCACCGAAGGATCTGCCCAGTCAGACATGACCATCTCCGTGGAAGCCTTTGCTTCCGCTCTCGGCACCACGACCAATCCGTACGAGTACTTGACTACCGCCCCTTCTGCTCAAGACTTGAAGACGATCCGACTCTTTGTCCGTCCCGTCCGTCGCACCCGACTCGAGCGGAGTCCTAAGAGCGAACTGACCCGATCTGCAGCTCGCCCCGCCTTCGCAGATGGCTCGCTCGCCAGTGTACAAGAAAAACATGGTACGCTGCACCTTTCCGACGACCCGCTTGTCCGCGACAATCTGACTGAACCCTGTCTCGACCCGGTCATCTGCGCGACTCAACAGGCCCAGCTCGCGAACGGCTACCTCCCCTCTTTCCTCCGCCGACTGTACCGCACCCCTTGCGATCCAGGAACCCCTTCCTCCTTCTACGGCATGCACGACTTCCTCGCGGTGCTCAACGTCCTGGTCGTCTTCCCAGACATGGCCCGTTTCGTTCGCGAGAACCCGGCCGACATGCACGCGTTCTGGCTCGTTCAGGTCGAACGGTTGTCGTGGTTCCCGACCTCGTTCGTTCAGGTTCGTCCCATGCTACGATATCCCTTGTCTTGTCAGTCTGTTGAGAAGAAGAGCTATCCCCGGGCTGAAATCATCTTGCCGATCCCATGTTTTGTTTGGACCAGATCGCATCTGCCAGCGGCAAGGAGATCCGTGCCCATCTCCTCCGCCACCTGATGTCCCTTCACTTCCTCCACACCTCCCTGTCGCTCTATCTCCCTCAAGGATACCCGACCGCGTCCTTTCCCTCATCCACACATCAACGCCTCGTCCACCTGGCGCCCTGTCTGGAGAGCGTCCGCGCTTGCTACGACGACACGGACGAGGACCCGGTCACGCTTGCGCTGGACCTTTTGATGCGTCTCACCTTGAGCTGGCCTCACGGGATGGATGACGAGAAGGCAAGAGCGGTTGAGGGGAGGCGATGGATACACAAGCCGTGGATCGACTGTGACTTGACGAACAGCCGGGAGTTGTTGGAGAAGTTGGGAAAATGCAGGCCATTGAGTACAGAACCGAGGAAGGAGATGATGTGTGGTCGGGTTAGTTTTCGGTCGTTTCAAATGCTGCTCTAAGGTGCTCAGACGACACGCTGACCAACGTACATTTCTCACGTGTCCACAGTGCGGTGTCGTCCGGTACTGCTGCAAAGGTCCGTCCGTCTTTGACGCTTTGATGCTCGACCCTTTGATCCTGTTGTCTGGACTGGCCCGACTGAGATATACTCTTGGCGTGAAACAGAGCATCAGGTCCTCCGCTGGAAAGCCCACAAGCTCGAGTGTCTCCCCCCGGTCTGGTGAACTCACTCCTGATGCCGTTCGTTTCATGTCACTTGCGTTCTTTCTCTCCTCTTGCGGTCAGACACGACGCGAGAATGCGAGGAAACGTGTTGAGATTTTTGCGATACTACGAAACAACTTTTGTGATTTGAGAGCGACTACGACTGGTCCTTCTTTGTTTCTTCTCCGCCTTCCACCCTCTTCCTCCGCCACACCCAAACGTAAGCCCAAGAAAGGAAATGAGGTCGGGACGAAAGAGAAGAAGAGACGAAAAGAGGAAGGTGGGAAACGGGAGATCGTAAACAGAGTATGGCGAAGGAAAGGGAACGTTCGTTTGGGTTATGTGTGGGATCGTTACGGAAAAGGGAAGAGCGAAGAGGAGAGAGAGGGAAAAGACACGAACGCAGTGCGAGGACGAGCGAGTGTGAGTGAAAAAAAACTATGTGCAGGGCATGCGAGGAAAGGAGCGGGTCCTAAGCAAGTGAAGATGGATTGGGTTGGGAACCAGTGGACCGCAACACGTAAGGTGTCGTGATCAGGGACGAAAGGAGGAGGGGAAAGCTAAGCAATGATGGGGATGTGGTGGAACAGGACATATGGAGGAGAAAGAAAGAAACGGAACAGAACGCGACTGAGAGTGTGGTGGTGGGGCCGGACTGAAGGGCCGGCTTCGTTTTGTGGGAGGCCGAGACAGGAGAGCGGTTCGGGGATGGTGTTGGATGGATCGACGGGATGGGAGGAGACGATTTGGACCAGCGAGGTGTGAGATGAACGAATCTGCGGAGAGAAGAGAGCGGATGACAAGGTCAGCGCATGTGGGGGGCCAACAGCAGATCCGCGAAGGCTGAGGGGTGTGCTCACAAATGAGGAGCGACGAAACAGCGAGAGAAAACACAACGACTACAACGAAGACGACAACCGACCATCTACTGCTTTTCACGACTCTACGCCATGACGAGGCTGTCCTCGCTCTCGACCTGCATCGCGTCGTCGTCGTTCTCCCACCTGAAGAGGGACGACCCCTTGCCCGCACTGGTCGAGCTCCCGGTCCTCTTCATCCCGACCGACGACACGCCCGGGAAGATTGGGCTGAGCGGTCCGGACCCTCCTCCGACGAGGAACTCGAGCTCGGATCCAGGCCCGCTGCTCGTGTTGATCGCCGACGCGAGCGATCCGTTCATGAACGGTCGGATCGGGAGTCGAGCCTGGGCAGCAGCCGCGAACGCCTGGTTCGCACCCGCGTTGGACGAGCTCTGTTGGCGAGAGAGCGAGGGCGGGATGTTTGCGAGGCCGAGGAGGAGACCCTTGCTGGCTGCGGAGCCGAGCGAGAGGTGGTTCATCTCGGTCGAGGGCGTAGGGAGGCCGTTCGCGTCGTGCGTGAAGCTGCTCGTCAGCGGAGACGGAGCCGCCGACACGGGCGAGAAGGAGGCGAGGGACGAGGTCGACGAAGAGGACGACGAAGCGGGCGAGGTGAAGGATCGGTGGTGACCAGCGCCGGTCCCTCCTCCGCCGAGCATCGGCGACGGCGAGGACGACTCTTGCACAGCGCTGGCAGCAAACTTGCGACCGGTAGGCATCGGCATGTTCTTGAAGAACGGGCCGCCCCATCCTGCGAGCGTCGGCATCGGCGGCACGTCCTCCATCGTGTCGAGCAAGGGGTCAGAGTCAACCGCGAACGACGTGTCGAGGAAGGAGAACTCCTCCTCGAGCGACCACGAGTGCGAACCAGCTCCCGAGAACTGGTGGTGCTGTTGCGAAGGCTGGTCGGGCTTCTTGTGCCACGATGGCGGGTGGTGCGGGTGCTGGTGCTGCATCTGCTGGCTGGGCGGGTCGACAAACTCGTAGTCCTCGTCCTCCGACTCCCAATTGTGCAGGTGCGACGAGGACGGCATAGTCGACGAGGTCATCATCAGGTGCGCAGACGATCGGACGGGCACCGACGACGAGGTGAGCGACCGCTGGTGGGTGAAGCTGCGGCTCGGCGCCTCCAGGCACCGCTCGCACACCGGATCCTCCGACAGCGGCACCGACGAGGATCGAAGAGGCAGCAGGACGGCACACTTGGAACATGGCAGACACACCGTCGACGCCGGAGGTCGCAGGGTAGCCGTGGACGAAGTCGCTGGGATTGAGATGGGCGAAGAGGTAGGAGGCGCGGAGGTTGACAGGCTGGCAAGGTACGAGGCCGACGAGGTGTTGACCGTCAACAGTCGCTGCTGCTGCTGGAGCTCGAATCTCGCCTTCTTCTTGTTCGCTGCGGGTGCCTTGGTGAGCGCGTGGTTGGGGTTGGTGATCTGATGAGGGTAGCCGAGGGACGATCCGCCAGAGATCGAGTGTCGCTTCTGGCCCTTCTTTGCTCGCACGTACGCTCCGAGCTCATCCGCACCGACAGAGGTGCCTGGTTGAGGGCCTCCTCGCATGGGCACGTCGTCGAGCTTGCCGAGCGAGGCGGACATGGACGGCGGAGGAGAGTCGGATCCGGCCTGGAAGTGCGGAGACGGGAACTCGCCGTTCGAAAACGTTGGCGACGGAAGCGAGGTTGACGAGGTCGAGACCGAGACGGATCTTGAAGGGCGGGTCTGGAGAGACAGGTTGTGCGGTGTTGAGGCCGAGGCTGCTGCTGCTGGTCCTCCGGGGAGCGAGCCGACAGAGGATGAGATCGAGGACGTGCCAGACTGGTGTCGCGACGACTTGGAGTCCTTGGGGCGAGGCAGTCCGTCCTTGGTCTGCAGAGACGTGCAGAGGCAGAGGGCAAAGAAAAAGGTGGAGCGAGCAGAGGCGGAATCAGCGCTCCGAGCTTGGGTCCAGGGCTCGCCCGGGGTTGTCGTCTCGGCTCCTCTCCGCATGCGCTCCAATTCAAGATCGTCCACCATAGGAGCACCCCAGCATGGCAGACGAGATGTCTGCCTCGTGCGCCGGACGGGTCGGCGTTCATTGAAGCGGACGGCCGCCCCCTGTGAGGCTAGCGCGGAACCGAAACGAACGGGGCGGAAGGAGGGGGGACTGACCTCGTCCTGATCCTTCTTCTTGGTCTCGGCCTTCTTGCGACTTCCGAGGACAGACAAGGGTCGCATCCTCCCATGCGTCTGCACATACAGCCCACACGCGTTACTGCAGAGAAGTATGAGCGAGGGTAAGCGATTGATCGAGGGCTCGGTGAGCTAGTTGATCAGCCCCAGGTGACCTCTGGGTCGATCCCTCCCTCGCCTGCGGACCACGGCGGCATCCACGCCGCCCCCCTGGGCTGCAGCCAGACCCGAGGAGCGAGAGCACGAGGCAGAGATGAGGGGCGTACCATAACTTCTCCTTGTTGGATCCCGTTCGCCATAGACTGAGAGGACAGAAGAGGAGGGCGGAAGGGTCGGGTGAGCACGAGGGGCGAGGAGGAAGCGCTGGGCAGTCGAGAGCTGTCTCGAGGGCAAACACAGAAGGAGCCCGCCCCCAAAGAGCATCCCGGCCCTCTCCCTCGTCAAGATCACAGATGAAAAAGAGTCACGTACCTCGTCTGGGTCTAGAGGTGTCGAATAGTCGTTGTTTCGAGAGCGAGAGAGGAAGGGAAGGGGTCGAGAAAGCGGTCAGTTTACCACAGGGATGACGAAGGGAGGGGTCCGCGTTCGTCCGGGAGCTCTCGTCCCAAGGGCCTCGTCTCGCCGAGAGCGGAGGGGAGCAAGGAGCAGCTCACTTACCTCGTCGATCCCACAGTGAGCACAGTTCCCAGGAGCAAGTTCTATACACGCACGCACAAAGAAAAGGAAAGAAAGGTCAGCGACCGGGCAGACTGGGCGAGCGAGCCAACGAGAGGCGCACAGGGCAGCAGCCAGGAACAGAAAACGGGTCCAGTCGAGCAACCAACAAGAGACGAGGACAGCACTCACTTCGCTTTTGGACAGGCATCGTCCGACGCTTGGCAGCAGCCGGGGTCTCGGTAGTGGCACGAATGATGGGTAGGTCGCACGAGGGGAAGGGGGCCAGGGAGCGGAGCGAAGGAAGGGGGAGAGGCGAGCGAGCGAGGGGGAGGGGAGGGGGAGGGAGGGTTGCCGTCGGTCCCGCTAGGGCGTGGTCGTCAAACGAGAACGGGAACAGAAGGGAGCGCTCAGGTCGTCGCACTAGATGGCGAGGACGAGAGAGACTGGAGAAGGGCTTGAGAACGGGAAGGAAAGGGAGGTTAGGACAGGAGGCGTTGGTTGAGGGTAGGCTCGACCTGTGCGCTGCTCCCCCCTCGCCTCGCCGCGCCTTTGTCGCTTCCCCGCTCAACAGCGCCGATCGGCCCTTTTCGTTCACAAAGTTGAGCCCCGCAAAGAGAGGCTCCCAACCTTGCCCCGAACGGTCTCGCTCATCAGATCAACAGATTACGGGCGGACAAGATGGATTGAGACATGCCGAAACCGTTCGTCGAGCCGGGCAAACACTCTTGGGTCACAGAGTCAGAGAGACAAAGTGGCGGTAGAAAGGCATGGATGGATCGATGGTGCTACAGACGACGGGCGGACGAGAGCGAGACGAGAGCGCCATATAGGTTTGGGGGCGCAGAGAGGAGCACGTGCGGGGGTTGAGGGTCCGGCAGCGAGTGATAAGAGGGGTCGAGGAGTAGGGGTACGACAAGGGAGGGGAGAGGAAGGGGGAGGGGAGTGTAGCAGTACTGTAAGAGGACATGAAAGCACGATGAAATACGAGACAACAAGGAGGGAAGAAGGCAGAGAGAGACCCGCTCGAAAGAGCGGCCAGGAGACCGCGGCGGTCGCACCCGTCTGCGAAAGATTAAGAGCAAAAGGGAAAGAACAAAAAAGCGAAAGAGAGGTGAAGCAAGAGTGGCGGAAGAGAAAAGAGATGAGGCAGGAATGAGGCGGTGCGTGAGAGCCGAAGGGAAGGAAGACGTGCGGATCATGGACGGAGAAGGATTAGGAATGTAAGAAGTGGGCAGAAAATGATGTAGAGTAGAGAGATGAGACCCAACGTCCATAATCGACCAAAGACGAGGCGGCTGTTTGGATGAAATCTGGAGACGGGCGAGGATGCGGCCGAAGCAGACTATGGCCGTCCTGGCAGTCCGGTGAGAGGAACCCAGTGTGTATGGGTGTTGACAGGTCTGTGAGCTTGGGAGTTTCTTGACGTGGCCGATGAGGCTAGTTCTATGGTGACGAGACGAGGACTGCGAGGGAGGAGATTGATGTTGCGGATCCGAGAGTCATGCGAGTAGGATGGCGTGTCCCGTTCCGATGCGAGCCGAGGTACGTCCGCGCTTGTATCAGAGAAGCACGGCTCAACCCTCCATCTTCGCGTCCGCGTCCACGAGGCCCATAGTCGGCTCTGGCTCGGCTGGCGGGACGATCGCTCCTCCTCCGCCAAAGACATCCTCCCCGTCATCGTCCGCCTTCATGACGCTTCGCTCGTCCGAAGGCACGCTCTCGACGCCCAGATTGCTCTTTGGCAGCGGCGGGTGTTGCAGCACCGACGCGGACGATGAGAACCGCAGTGGCGAACCCGCTCGGGCGATCTTCTGCACCGACGACGTCGAGGAGACGACCGCGCTGTGGTGGACCGGGCTTGGATGACTCGACGGGATCAACGCCGACGGTGCAGGAGGATGTATCTGCATCGAGGCCGAGGGCGACGAGGATCGCATCCGTTTGGCGGCGAGACCGTCTCCAGAGGCAGACGTCGGGATCGCGTGCGCTCGGTCGGGTGACAGCTGGCCAGGGTACGTGATGTGCGGATTGGGCACGAACGACTCTGGCATGTGCGATGAGCCACCCAGCAGCACCTCCTGCGGGGACGTCGGCGCAGACGATGGCGGCAGCGATCCTGGTCGACTAGGTGGCTGCGAAGGACCATGCTGCGGAGGGATCACATAGCGTGTCAGCGTTTGAGTCGCGCTCTCGTCAATGATATATGCTCTCGACTCACCTGCTCGCTTGTACGTCTCGAGGCGATCCTCATCGCGCCTACGTCCAGCCCAGACGGCGACGATCCTCGGCTCCTCGGACCAGCCTTCTTCTCGGCCGCGACCTGGGCAGCCACCTGGCGGACGTTGAACAAGGGTCCGTAGTACCTGCCTCGCTTGCCGTTCCCGTTCTCCGAGTCGGAGAAGTCGCCCCCCGAGGTGCCAAAAGTGTCGTCGACGGTGCTGCCTGGCGAGAACGAGTCCGACATGGTCTCCTGCGGGGTGAACACGTTCATCCTCGGCGTGTACGACGGCGCAGACGACGTTCGCATCATCGAAGCAGACCCCTCGGCATTCGAGCCCGGTCCGAGTCCGATCTTGCTCCAAAAGTCAAGTCGGATCGTCTTCTCTGGAACGCGGTACCAGTTGCCTTGCGACAGCACGTCCGTCGCCGGCTCTCGGATCAGCACGTCCTCCGCCGCTCGCAGCTTTTCGACGTCCGAAAGGATAGCCGGTGCGGTTCCCTTGTCTGTCCGGAAGATGTCGATCGACGGCGAATGGAACCGCGAGCGGTGCTTGGTGGGCGGCGCGGATCTGGGTCGGGGAGGAGCTCGTGGGAGTCGCACTCGCGAGTGGCCTCGAGACGTGGAACCTCCGTCGGTGTCGGATCCCTCTGCGCTCACGTGCGGTCGGCGAGGCTGTCTCTGACGCGGTCTCCCGGCCGCTTGCGCGCGGACAGGGACCGCATGGGTGATGGGCGGCGAGGGCTCGAGCGAGTCGGACGATGTCGACGAGGACGACGAGAGAGGGGCCGAGATCGGAGGAAGCGCCACCGGAGCAGGCTTTGGAGAGCTCCGAGGAGTCCTCGAAGGTGTCGAGTCTCGAGACGCCTGCGGGAAAAGCAAGAGACGGGTGTCAGAGCGGCCCGCCGGCAGCAAGGATCAACGAGATCGAGACTCACGCCGCCTTCCTTGGCCTTGCCCTTGCGCTGGTTGAAGTGCGTCGTCGGTCGAGGAGTCCCATGCGTCTGGACGTAGAGTCCGCAGCTAAGAAAGAGAGAGCAGACGGCCGCACAAAGGGATGGGTGTGGAGAACAGAGATGGAGGTGAGATCGGGACTGGGATCAGCTCGCCATCTTCGCTCATCTCCTTCGTCCTGCCACAGCCGTAGACCGAGCGCAGAATCTACACAGAGCTCAAAGTGCTGACTCACGCGTTACTGTTGACGAGTGAGTTGAAGCGAGGGGTGAAAGATGGCGCGTCAGGAACGAAATACGACGAGAAGAGCCGGGTGTGATCTCAGGGACGAAGACGGAGGCCGGAGGGGAGATGGGAGCTCACCAGAGTCGCTCTCGGTCGATACCCGTCCTCCACAGACTCGTCTTGGTCTAAAGGATACATGAAAAGACGTCAGAGATGAGCCCTGACTGCGATCTTACAGTGTATGCGTGCGATCCAGGGAGGCTTACCTCGTCCACACCACAGTTGGCTGCGCGATCACAATCGAGGCCAAGCTCGTCAGCCCACCATCTCCCTCGAGCTCATCACACAGGGAACAAGACGTACCACAGTTGCCGTGGGCGAGTTTACTAGAGCACAGATGAAGAGAGATCGGATGTCAGTATTGTTGTCTGGAGGGGTGCGATGGGATGGGAATGATTTGTTGGGTCGCTCGTCGCTGTGATCCGACGAGACGGGCGAGAGCGAGTTGGGCGGGGCGAGGGGAACGTACCGCTTCATCTCTCCTTTCGAATTGACGGTCGTTGAACGGGGAATCGTGAAGAAGAGGGTGGAGGGTAGAAGGGAGGGTTGGCCGAGACTGACGCTTGCGCTGCTGCAACGTGGGGCGGGGACGAGGGGCAGCCAGGCGAGGGGCACAGGAGTCAGCAGGCGGGTCATACCTCCCTCTCGAGATCAACCCCCTTCAGACAGCCGGCCCACTCACAGACAGCAAGCAGAGACAGAGACCGGAAGGGAGAGCGAAGGCTCAAGTAGATGAGATGGGTGTGGATGGATGGGAGCGAGGGCGAGGGCGGGCAGGGTTTGTGTGACGGCGAGCTCAGCCAGGGAGGGAGCAGGCCAGGCGGCAATGGTCGAGGCGATGGCTCCACAGGCCAGACGAGACGTCGGACGACAAGCAAGGGTCGACAGCAACCAGCGAGGGCGCGCGAGAGAGAGGTAGAACTTCGCTAGCGGTGCGGGCGAGGTTTGGATCGAAGGTGGTGGGTAGAGATTTCGTTCAGATCGAAGGGCAAGGCCTTCGCCTTCCCCGGCGGGGGAAGAGGGCTGCGCGAGACATCCCCCTGGACAGTCCCCTCGGCACGCAGATTTGCTCAGAGGAGCTCAAAGACAGTACGATCTCGTAGTGTGTGCTCTGATACGCGTAAATATGAAAGAGCGAGAGCCCTTGCACCCTCCGTTGCGGCGGTGTGAGGCCATCACCTCGCTGAAGGTCCGGCCGGGAATCGCCGAGGGACAAACCTGCTCTGCCCGCCCAGAGACACCGACCGCAGAAGGCTCGACCCTGGGCTGGAGCTCAACTCATACGCCGTGCACCTTGCATTCCAACTATCTGTATGAAAGCTCAGGATCGCGAAAACATTTCCATCGGCAGTCGATGCTTGATTGAATCTGTCGTCGGCCTCCGCCCGAGTTCGCCCGTCGGCCTCCCTCCGACGCGCGCAATCTTCTTTGCCCGACCTCGTCTACCCTTGCCGCATGTCCTCCTCCCACCACGCTCTAGCCTACGAACAGCAGAGATGACAGATAGTCAGTCAGAGGAGAGCTGCTGCTTTGAAAGGTCTCGATGAGAACGTACCTCTTTCGTGAACGCCGCATCCGACAGAACCCTCAGCCCCGCACACGCGACTCCAGCAGCCGATTTGAGGGTCTCCTCGTGGGCCTCCTTCGTCCTCGCAGCGCTCGTGAAGCCGGCGGTGTGGTTGCCGCCGTGGAGGGCGGTGATGCCGTACGACGGATGGCAAGACGGCAGCGCGTAACTGAGGGAGAGAGAACGCCAACCGGACCATCAGCACGAGCAGTTCGCGAGAGTCGATCTCATACGTCTGTTCTGGATCCTCACGTGACGTTGCCGAAGTCTGTGCTGCCTCCTCCAGTGTCGTTGTCCGGTCCGACAGCCACGTCCACGTGCGTCCCGTACAAAAACGACATGGCCGTCTGGAACTCGCGCTACGCACAGGACAAGCAGAACATGAGTCAGAGGGCGCGCGAGAGCGTCTACAAAATATGAGGGACGCACAGCAAGGAGCGAGTTGTTGCGAAGGTCTTTGTGGATCGGCTTCGGAGTGATCTTGGCCGTGCAACCCGTCGCGAGAGCAGCAGCTCTGCAAAAGAGGGCCAAAACGCGCGGTCAGATCAACAGGCACTGTGGTTAGTTTTGGAATGGAGACATATAGACGTACTCGAAGCTCTTGATCACCCGTTCGGTGAGCAGCTCAACCCCCTTGGCCGTCGGCGCGCGAACGTAGTAGCTGGCAAAGACGGATCGATCGTAAGCACGAACTTGCGCGACAAAGGGAAGGAGGGTGCTCACCGCATGGCTGAATGGTCAGGGATGACTGTGTCGAAGAAGCGGGCGGGGTCAGTCTCGCGACTTGACGGGGCGGAGAGTTTGCAGCGAACGCACTGTTTGGGGCCAGTCCGCCGTCACTGATGATACCGTGTACTCTGCAGGGAGAGAAGAGGGTGCATCAGTGACACGAACTATCTAGCGAGCCACACCTGAACTCACCGTTCTGTCGGCTTCATCTGCTGCCGCAGTGCCGAGATGGACGAGTAGGCGAGGTTGGCCGCGTCAAGCGCATTGATGCCCTCCCAAGGAGCAAGCGCGGCGTGAGCGGTCTTGCCAAAGAACTCGACGTTGACGACCTGGATGGCCAGCGAGCCTCCGACCTGTGCGATGCCAGGTCCTCCAGGCCCGGGATGGAGCATCATGCACGCGTCAAGCCCCTCGTACGCGCCTAGCTCGAGCAGCTTGACCTTGCCCGACCCGCCCTCCTCGGCTGGCGTACCAATGAGAACGAGGCGACCGGGTACGTTGTGCTTCTTCATTGCTGCTCGGATGCCCAGGAAAGCGGCTACCCCGGCGATGGCGATCAGGTTGTGCTGTCCAGCCGGAAGAGCGATCGGCCGTTCGGTCAGCATGCATCGATTGAAAGATGCACGGGATTGGACAACATACTCCACAGGCATGACCGACACTGTAGAGAGCATACGTGATGGACGGATCAGCGTCCGTCTCCGTGTTCTTGGACGGACTGCTTGGACTTACCCGGGGAGCGCGTCGTACTCGCTGTTGAGCCCAAACGTGCGTTCACTCGTGGTCCCGTCTCCCTTGAGCCTGAAGGATGCCCTGAACGCGGTCGGAATGCCCTTGTACGACCTTTCTACGTCGAAACCTTCTTTGACGAGGAAGTCTGTGAGTGCCTTGTGAGCCTTGAACTCCCTGTACGACAGCTCAGGGTTGTCCGAGATGAACAACGACAGCTCCCGGAGCGGCTCGTCGTAGCTCGCAATCGTAGAGTGAACAGTCTTGCCGAACTGATCAGGCAAACAAGAGGGGCTGTCAGGAGCTGTAGCCCATCCGACACGTCGTCGGACGGCAGAAGACGAGACCGGACCGGGTCGAGCTCACCTCTGGGTGGGACGACTCAGACTGCATCGCATACGGAGGGAGCCCTTCCGACTGCTGAAGAGACTGTGACGGTTTGATCTCTGGGCAGCAGCATCCGTACAGGTCGCCGTGGCCGTCGTCGTCCAAAGAGGCAGCAGGCGTAGGCTGATAAGCCGGAGCGGACGATGAGCTCGCCTGGGGTTGCGAGGGTCCGCTCGTGCGGTGGTGAGACAAGTCCGTCTCGCTCGGCCTCGTGCGACCGAACGAGGCAAGGAACGAGAAGCACCCTGGGGTGGGCGAAGACGGGCGCATGGCGTTGGGATGTGGTTGGGCTGCATCTCGTCAACGCAAGGTCAATGTCGGTCTTTGCCGACGCGGAAAAGAACGCCGCCTAAGCTGTCCGCCTTCCTTCCGACGCCCAGCAACGATGATGGACATAGAAACGTGAGCTCGTGCTGGAACCAGAGTCTGTGAAGCCATCACTGACTAGCTCCTTGTTGACGCAGCTTCCGCAAGGCTGGCTACGTGAGCTCTGTTTCCTCTCCGGACGACCCGAGCTCAGCTCGCCTCAGGCTGCCCCGCCGCACTGGCTGACCTCCCCCTCTCCTTTGTCATCAGCTGGCGATTGACCGCATCTGCGACTACTATGCAGGTCTGCAGGCTCAAGAGCATGTCGTGAGCAGCGTCAAGCCAGGCTACCTCGCCAAGCTCATCCCAGGTGCGCCGCGTCCCTATCAGCGCCGAGCTCGCGTTTCATAGACGCTGACTCGACTCCTCTGCTCGTTCCCTAGACTCTGCGCCCAAGGACGGCGAGCACATCGACGCCATCGCCGACGACTTTCAATCACTGATCCTTCCAGGAGTCACGCACTGGGTCAGTCGACTGACTTTTCCGGGGCGAGCCTCGAACGCTGACGGCGCTCTGGTCCGGACTCTCAACCCTCCAATCCTACACCCTTACAGCAACATCCCAAGTCAGTCAAGTCTCTGTCTAATCCGTCGGGCGATCAGCGACAAGAGTCAGCCGGCTGGGTCCCTTATACAGCGGCAGACTGACCTACCAACTGCATGCGTTGTCCTCTCCCGTTCACAGATTCTTCGCCTAGTGAGCGCCGGTCTGACGCAACTCGAAGCTCTGTACAAGCGTTACTGACGCGTCCAATTCTTCTTCCTCAGCTTCCCTGCCAACGCCAACCTTACGTCCATCCTCGCAGACATCTACGCCTCATCTGTCTCCAACCCGGGCTTCGGCTGGACATGCTCGCCTGGATGCACCGAGCTCGAGGCGATCGTCATGGACTGGTCCACCCGTATGTTTGGATTGAGCGACCAGTTCCTCAGCGCAGGAGGAGTCGGAGGAGGAATCATCATGGTCAGTCGCCCGTTCGCCCGCGCAGATGCAACGTCGCTCTGCTGACTCTGGCGCCTTCCATCCATCCAGGGATCTGCCTCCGAATCAGCTCTGACAGCTGCTATCGGCGCTCGTGAGCGGGCACTTCGGATCCTTGCTGCCCAGGACAAGAAGCTGCACGAGCAGGACTCTGCGCTCGTCCCGCACGGGTCAGAGGGCATCCCAGGAACGTCGATCCCGCTGCTTTCGAGGGAGAAGTGGTCACAGAAAGTACGCTGCTTTCTGTAGGTTTTCAACTGGCTGAGACTGACAAACTCCTCCCTCGTCGCAGCTGGTCATGTACGGATCGACGCAGACGCACTCGATCGGAGCAAAGGTACGCTCGTCGCATCGAAGGCTCGACTCGACCTGCTGCCAAGCTGATCCTTCGACTCGTCTGCGACCTACAGGCTGCGCTCATCATGGGTCACCCCTTCCGGGCCGTGGACGTGTCCGCCGACGACCAGTTCTCCCTCCGAGGAGACGCCCTTCGTGCGGCGATCGAACAGGACCGTGCGCTTGGACTGGTCTGTCTTTCCTCCCACTCTGGATCCTCCGCCAGTCGATACTGACTCGCTTCTGCTTCTGTTCAGGTGCCCTTCTTCGTCATTGGCACGGTCGGGACGACCTCTTCCGGGGCGGTCGACAACATCGCCGAGATTGGCGAGGTCTGTAAGTCCGACTTTCACGTAGAGTCAGTCACGTGTGACGATGCTGACCAACTTTGGCACCCTGACCTTGTAGTGAAGGACTACCCGACCGCCCATCTCCACATCGACGCTGCGTGGGCCGGCATGGCGTATGCGTGTCCCGAGTACCGCGACGTCCTCCGACTGGACGACGTCAACAAGGTCTGTCCTCCTTTCTTTTCCAACTTTCCAGAAGCTCTATCGTCCTCGACTGACGCGCCTATTGGTGCATGCAGTACGCTGCAAGTTACTCGTCCAACTTCCACAAGTGGGGACTCGTCCACTTTGACTGCTCGGCCCTGTGGATCAAGGATCGCAAGCTGCTCACCGAGGCGCTCGACGTCACTCCCGAGGTCAGTATCTCCCCCTCTGACCTCCCTCCTCGATCGACTGCACCGGGCTGACCACATGTGTCTTTGCTCGTTTGCAGTTCCTCCGCACGAAAGAGCACGAAGCTGGTCTGGTGATCGACTACCGGAACTGGCAGCTCGCGTTGGGACGAAAGTTCCGGTATGCGCCCAATTCACTCTCTCTCACTTCCTTTCACTGCGAGTGCCATCTTGACTGACTTTTTCCCTTCCCACCCACAGCTCCCTGAAGCTCTGGTTCGTCCTCCGCTCGTACGGAACAACCGGCTTCCAATCCCACATCCGCCACTCCATCGATCTCACCAACCAACTCGCCTCCCTCATCCGCTCCTCCCCACCCTTTGAACTCGTCACCGACCCCTCTCTTGCCCTGCTCGTCTTCCGGCTGTCGCCCTCTGCTCTCGGGGTGAAGGAGGAGGAGGTGGACAGGCTGAACAGGGAGATGTACAAGCGGGTGAACGAGAGGAAGGATCTGATGCTGACGCAGACGTTGCTCCCTGGGGGAGTGTTCTGTGTGAGATGGGCGATCGGGGCGGAGTTGACGAGGTGGAAGGATGTGGAGGAGGCGTGGGAGACGGTACAGGAGGTGGTGAAGGGGATGGGGTTGGGTGGGAAAGGGGTGAACGGGAATGGACACGGGATTCCGGCTTAGAAGAGTGTGGGTTCGGGATACACCAGTTGTCTTACGGAGATGTGCATGTGCATCCACTTCTCTTCATGTCGAGACGAACTGGTCACTCGCGCTTGCTCACCACACCGGCGGGAAGCACTCCTTCTAGTGAGCCTTCCAGCGAGCAAGTTGATGCTCTGCGAGATCCAACAGAGACAGCCATGATCGATCAGCAGCTGTCATGCTTGTGGCGGAAGAGGATTGGAAGGCCTGGAGGGCGAGTGGACGAACCTTTCGAGCAGTATCGGACGATCTTGCACTGCGCGCAGGAGCAGGTCTACGATTAGTTTGTGCGTCTTCCTCTCGGAGAGGTGCGATGCCATGAGACGAGCGATGACAGACTCACGCGACTGCACTTGAGTAGCTCCTGTCCGATGACCATCGTCGTGCAGCCCGTCAGCGTCGCCACCCTCTCCTTGTGTGCATCGCAGTCCAACCAAGGCGTGTGCGTCCATCCGCCTTCCTCGATTGCTTTGACCTTTTCCCTCTCCGTGTCTGGCCATGTGAGGATGAGTCTGATGAGACTGTCGAGCCTGAGGGTGAGGGGAAGGTACATGTGGCTTTTTGACATGGCGCCGGTCTTTGCGCGGACGTCCATGAAGCCGGGCGTGATCTCGAGAAGACGTTTGTGGGTCTCGGCGGGGAAGGAAGAGAGGGGTCGAAAGGTCGCAGGCAGGTGAAGGGAGATGTTGACAAAGAGGAGATGGAGGCAATGGACGTTCCAGGCGAGGTGGCGGCGGGTGAAGCCACGATTCGCGGTTGGGTCAGGTCCAGTTTGAGTCTGTCACCCACAAGCACGGTCACCACCGAATCAGTCATATGTTTGGGAAGCAACCTTGGTGTTTGGCCCACTCACCCTGGAGAATGCCGGCGGGATGAACGAAAGACGCTCGATGTGCACGAGCCAGAACTCGTCCGCCTCCTCTGGGTTCTCGCGCACAAAGCGGGCAAAGTCCGGACCTTCGACGACGTGGCCGAGGATCTCGAGGAACGAGTTGAGCGCTTCGGAGGCGGTCGAGACGTCGAGAGGGGTCCGGTACAGCCGCCGGAGAAAAGACGGGAGGTAGCCGTTCGCGAAGTGGGCCTGCGCAGGAGTGGGAGCTCAAAGTATCAGGATCTGGCATGCCAGTCGAGGCGTGGCGGTCGCACTCACGTGGCGCAGTTAGTTCTCTGGGGTAGATGGTATCTAAAGGAAGAAAGGAGGACGCCGCTTTAGCTCAGGGCGAGGTCGCTCGTCGGGCGAGCCTGGGCGAGGGGGAACGAGATGGCACGCACGAAGTGCGTTCAGGTCCCCAACCGATGGAAGATCCGTCGAGTATTCGTTCGGATCGGCCGACGCGCCGACGACCATCGCCAGCAGCTCTGCAGAAAGAGACATGATTGTGGAGGCCGGGGACGGGATGGATGTCGAGAGGGAGAAGGACGAGCGAGCTCACCGTGACCCTGCACTCGTCGTTCGCCTTCTGACATCCATCTTCTCCTCCCTCGACGCCAGCATCACCCTATCACCATGTCCCTCTCGTCTCGCCCTTTTGTCACCCTGCCCGAGGTCGTCCTGCTCGAGATCCTCGGCTACCTCCTCATCGACACGCCGTGCAGTCCCAACCGGGCGGCCGTCCTCGGAACGTGCTCCGCCCTCTACGAGCTCGGGATCTCCCTGCTTTATCGAGTCGTCGATATCCTTGCGCTGAAGACGGAACGCAAGAAATATACCGTGTGGACAACCCTGTTTGGGCCTCAAGGTCTCCTGACCGAGAACGGGAGGGTCAAGGATCTGTGCAGGAGCGTTCGCGAGCTCAGGATCGGAGGTGAGGGAGGTGTCCTCTGCAGAAGTATGTCCAGATTCCCCTACGTCTCCACATCTGGTAGCTCTCTGAGAGTCTGGACTTCGATTTTCGCTTGCCAGACTTTGAGTTTGACGCGGTCCGCTTCCCCCGCTGCTCGTCGCTGGCCCTGGACGCGACGTACGCCCTGGACGCTCCGCTCGACCCAGTCAGACGATTCCTCTTCACTCTCCCGGTGCGGAATTTCTCGTTCTCGTTCATGTCGCTCGTGCGCCCGGATTCTGTCTGTGCAACAAACTCGTTCGGGCAGTCCAGCCCCCGAAGCCTGTTCTACACGTCCGAGCAGCCGTGGCCAGACCTAGAAACGATCCACATGCCCAACACGCTCTGGTTCGAAGAGGATCCACGCAACACGATCTCGAATCCGTCGTCGTTCATCCGTCGCATCGCCTTCTCGGAGTGGAGCTTCAAGACGCTCGTCGTGGATCTCGCCACGTGTCAGGACTTCGAGGACGACGTCGACGCAAAGTTTTTCGAACTCTTTCTTGACGCTGTCGACGCTCCGGAGTCGGATGAGTGGTAGTTGAGCATGAGGACGATCCGACTCGAGGTTCCCTCGTGGATCGAGCGGGAGTTCCGACGCCGACTCGATGAGGCCAAGAAGGTCGGCCCGCTCGCAAGGCTGCAGAGGAGGATCCTCCCAATGGTCGTCTTCATCGACGAGGACGGAACGGAGAGGAGGTTGATCGAGGAGGAGAACACCGCCTAGCAATCATCCGCACCCTTCTACATGTCCATTCTTCCTTCTCATCCATCGAGCCAAACGAGAGCCAAGAACAGACAGCTCACGCCGTCTCCGGCGTGAGGCCGTTCCCGTTCCCGATCTCGACTGGACCACGCCGCGTCTGTTCCTCAGTCTAAACAAGGGCACGCAGTTCTCTTCGTCTCTACCTCATAGACTCGCAAGAGCCAACGAAGCAGTCGTTCATTGATTCAAGCTGCGCTGATGATCTAGCAAGCGTACAACATCGCATCAAAGCGTCCACAGGCTCAGGCAAACACCGCTCGATCAAAGCTCAAACTCTCCCCCTCATCCCACGCGCTCGCCGTACTCCCCTTGCCACCCTCGACCCTCATCGTCGCGTCCCCTCCCTGTCCCAGCCCTTCAGCTCCCAACCCCAGTCCCTCCGCATCCCTCGCCTCTCTCGCCCGCTCCCCGATCCCGAGCGCAAACGCACTGTCCGTCTCCCTGTACCAATCCCCGCTCGTTTGGAAAGGGTTGTGCAAGCCCGTCCCCGTCGGTGAGGAAGGCATGAACAGGTCGGTTTGAGGGTCGGAGGAGGTGAGGAGGGACTCGAGGGAGGAGAGCTCCTCGCGGATCAGACGCTTGTGGATCGATTCGAGTTCGAGTTCGAGGCGGGTGAAGATTTTCTGCGGGTCACGGGTCGCGGGTCGCGGGTCGCGGGTCGTGAGAGAGGGAGTGGAGTGAGGGTGGGGGTCAGTTTGTCCGACCGACCGAATGAGCGAGAAGGGGCGAAAGATGAGATGACGACAGAACTGACCTTGAACCTGGCATCGATCTTCTGAACCGGCTCACCCAGCTCTTTCCATCCGTCTGGCCGACCTCCGCCTTCCTTGTCGCCACCGTCCGAGAAGGTCCTCCCACCCAACGACGGCGGATAAGACGAGACGGTCGGCGTGTACGCCGGGGTTGTCGAACCTCCGCCTCCACCCCCGCTCGCCACGCCCAAACTTCCTCTCGACCCTCTTGGCAGGATAGGCACCTTCGGCGGGCTCACGGGCCCCACTGCCGGCGGCATGCCTCTGCTCCCGACCCCCCCTGCTCCTGTCGAGCTCCTCGCGCTCGGTGGCGGTGGAGGCAAAGGCGCCGTCGGTGCCTCTTTGCTCGTCGTTCCGACGACTCCGCTCTCCTCTGCCTCCCACTCGCGCTCCAGCTCGGCTCGGACCTCTGCGTCGATCGCGGCCAATTGCTGGGCCAAAGGGAGCGGGAGGCCGTCGAGTTTGGAGGAGGACGCGCAGTCTCGGGCTGGGTAGGTCCCCCAGAGGAAGCGGTTGAGTTTGATGTAGACCTCGAGGAGAATGTCGAGGAAGGTCGGCAGGACCTGGAAGTAGTGGAGGGGGAAGGGCTGCAGGTGGCGGCAGGAAAAGATGTCAGAGAGTCAGCTATCGCCCAAGCCGAAAGCGTTGACAGACTCCCGACGAGAAGCATGCAAAGCAGACCGGAGGTGTGGGGGACTGACCTGATTTGGCGTGAGAAGATACGTGATCTCTCCCGACTCGCCTCCACCGCCGAGCCCGGTCGCGTACTCCATTCCCGCTGAGCCGGAAGGGCGCTTGCCATTCTTGGAGGAAGATCCCTTGAACATGTTCTTCTGCAGGGCCGGAAGGGACCAAAAGTCAGTTAGGTAGACCTCTCAACGCGATCCGCAAAGAACGCGTCCGACTGAGGGACCATCTGCACCCTGCGTGTATCGCTCTGAAGCCGACTTCACTTCGAGACGTACCATCTTAGCACCTCCACTGCCTCCGCTTCCAGCCACTTCATCTCTCCCACCAGCTAGAGCGTCGTACTCGTCAAGCAGCTTGGTGAGCGCTTTGACGAAGTCACCCGCGACCGGGATGTCGAGCAGACCCGAGATCGACATGCCAAGTAGGGCGTACGAGTTGGCTCTGTAAAGTCAGACCGAGGAACCGAGATGCGGAGTCAGCTCTCAGCAGGACTTCGGGACGAGCAGGCCGAGGGGTGGACCAGACGCGAGCTCAACACGACTCACCTCGCCTTCATCTTTGCCGGGTCCAAACATCTCGCCAACGAGTCCACCTCAAACCGGAACGTCCCAGCAAAGTAGAGATCCCTGAAATGATCGCAGGTGTCCAAGCGCAAACATCACGCGTGTCAGCGACGCCTACGGAGGAGCTCGTGAGCTCGCTCTCGACTGACCCTTCATGCGCCTCCTTGAGGTAATGGATCCACTCGCACCGCCTCGCAAACACCTCCTGCGTCAGTCTCTCCGCATCCAACGCAGCCCCATTGACACTGCTACCTCCAGCTCCAATGGACGACCCTCCAGCGAGGGACGGGGGTGGAGGCGGCGGCGGAGGGACGCCGCCAAAGGACGAGACCGACATGGTGTCCGAGTCGGCGTCCCCTGCTGGGCCGCCAGAGTTGGACCGACGAGGCTGGGTTGGGGTCGGGGGTTGGGTGCGGGAGGAGGAGGCTGTAGGTTGGGGTGGGGGAGGGGACTGGAAGGAGACGGGCGGGGGTTTGGAGGAGAAGGCGGCGAGGAGATTGCCTCTGGATCAGAAGGGAGGGCAAGGTGACACGACAGGCGAGGGTCGGTTAGGGGCACGTTTGAGGCCGAGAGTGTGTGCACGGAACGATGAGGACTCACCCAGACGACTTTCTGCGAGGGATCGGACGGTGGCCTGAGAGAGACATCGTCGGCGTTGCGAGCTCGGAAGATGAGAGAGAGACGGGTCCGAGCTCACCAGCTCGGACGGTGAGCTCGCCAGGCGATAGACGGAGCCCCCTCTTTCTACCGCCCGACCCAGTCCCTTTACAGCAGCTGAGGTTTGCGGACAGCTGAGCAGACGATGTTTCTTGTGGAACATGATATAGCCTACCGCCCATCTGCCAACCTGCTGCCGTCTGCCTCGCCGTGCTGACCCTCCTCGACGCCCAACAACACGCGAACCTCCTCCTTTCCTCGTATCAGCAGACTGAGCGGGAACTCGTACTTGTTCGTCTCCTTGTCCATCACAGCCTCCCACAGCTCCGCGTACGCGTTGGCTAGCCGCTCGAGCGCGTTCCGATGGATCGCACGGCCGAGCGCTGGAGAGGACAAGAGCGAGAGGCGCGGCGAGGAAAGCACGTCCAGAGTCGTGAGGTACGACTCGAACGTTTGAAGGGTGGCGGAGAGAGTTGATGGCTCGGCGTTGGGTATGCGAGAGAGGGGGGTCTGCGACAGAGGGTTCGATGGGAACAGGTCAGCCTGTGCAGAGGGACTAGAAAGCTAGAAAGCTTTGCTGGCCCAAAGAACTCACTGTGTCGTCTTTCTCGTGCAGAGCCTTGATGACTGGCGCCAGACCGCTTTGGTCGAGGCAGCGCTCGAACTGAGACGCAGAAAAGTGCGAGTTGCAGAAGAGCGCGTCAGGCTGAGCCTCATGAACGACGGCTTTCGAATGGTCTGGTCTTGGACTCACGTGCTCATCCGCAAGCAGCTTGACATGTCGGTCCATCTGGTCTTGGAGGGCGTGTACCCGACTCGTAGTGAAGCTGTACGACTCGAGCACGTGCTGTAGTACGGGCGTCCAGACAAAAAGGTCAGCAGCTGGCAACGTGCATCTCCAGGAGTCCTATATAAGAGCTAGACTGACCTCAAGGTAGCCGACACAGTTTGCCAGGAAGACTGCCTTCTCCCAATCCCCGCCCTCTCCCTTGCGCAAGTCGGCCATCCGACGGCACATTTCCAGCGGCGGGTCGACAGCTGCGTCCAAGATCCTGGCAAAGTCCTCTTCCACGTGCGGGTCGTCGTTCGAAACGAGCGTGGACTCGTACACCGACATGATCTCTCGGAGGATCTGGGTCGAGTCGCGCAAGGCGAGCGGTGGGGACAGGTCGGCATCCGGTGGGTGAAGGAAGCGAAGGAGGGAGCGGCCCTTGGCGTCGAGCGTGTCGAAGAAAGCTTTGTACGAGACGTCGTGAATCCTGAAGAGAGCAAAAAAGCTGGTCAGGGCTGAAAGGCGACGGGCCAGCGAGCAAGAGAAACTCACTCCTGCAGTGTTCGCGACAACAGCGCGTCATCTCCGATCGTGCGCTTCATGGTAACGAGGTAGAACTGAAGCAGATTAACAATCTTGTACGACATGATGACCCCGTCCTGGGACTTGATCGTGTGTTGGATCCGGATCTGAAGAAAGGGAGTGAAGGTTGGTGAGTCGAATGAAGAAGGTGCCAGGACTATCGAGACAGATTGACCCTGAGTGGACGGCAGCATCCTTCCAGATCGCGGTCGAGCATCTCCCTGACGAGCTCCTCCTCTTCTCCGGTGCCCTGCTCGCGTACGCTCCCGACCATACGTCCGTCAACCTTGACGCCGAACAAGCTCTCCAAGAACTCGCGCTCTCCGGCCGTTGCCTGATGCACCCAAGCGAGCATGTCTCCCACATATCGTTGGGGGTCGTGTGCGTGAAGCTCTATTGGACGGGGCAGTCCGGACGGCCCACCGCGTGTGAGGGCGTCGAGGAAGAGGGAGAGTAGCGAAGAGGAGCGGAGATGGGAGAGAGTCGAGAGGGCCTCGCTGAAAGAGCCAACGTCCACGAAAGAGGTCAGTTCGCGCATGAGTCTGATCAGACACCGGTGATGGATGGCTGACTGACGTGAGGAGAGGCTTCCTGTCTCGCAGCCGACGGACCGCTTCGCGCAAGACGAGCCCGACCTCGAGCTGAGCCTCGCGAACAAACTGTCTGAACTCGAACGTGCACCATCGGAAGATCTTTTGGTAGCCGAGCTCAAGTTGCTGAGAGGTGGCGGCCATGATGTCGAGTCTGCGAGCCCGGAGGATGAGCGAGTCAGTCCGGCCAACGATAGGATAACTCGGCTGGTCTTTACATACCCTGCTGTGGTTCCTCCCTCTTCTCCACCGAGGAGCGCTCTGCAGTCCCTTCTGATCTCGTTGACGCGGTCCATGGCGGCGAACAGCGGCAGCCCGACGGTCACTTCGCGTGACGTGAGTGTCTCGAGCTCGGCCTGGGCGAGAGTGAAGCGAGAGAGGAACAGGTCGATCAGAGTGGAGCGCAGTCGTGTCGATGTCCTGCAAACATCGACGGGTGATAGAGGAAGAAGTGAGTGCGTGCGATCAACTCGGGCGACGCGCTCGAGGCCGAAGAGAGAGCGCCACGAACCGTTGGTTGCGGAGACCCTCTGCCCGTTCGAGGAGATACTTTGTCCCCGAGTTGGCCTCTTCTAGTTTTGATTGTACGTCGTCGCATCTAGTGTGCATCTCCTGCATGTGCAGCTGGAGGGTGTCGAGTTTCTGAGAGGACGAGATCAAGCAGGCCCAAGTCGGTGAGCTCGGCCTCCTCCTTCACTCGCTCGTACAGCCTCGCTACGGTCCCTGGGCATGTAGACTGACCTTGTCGACGTCTCCGAAGGCTGCGAGGAACCTTCTGCTCCCCTCTGCGAGCCTCTCTTCTCCGTCTCTCCTGAGATTGCGCCGAGCTCGCTCTGCGGCTCCCTCCTCCGCGCCGGGACCGTCTCCGTCGACCGCCTTTGCGCCAGCTCCGCCGACGTAGAAGTCCGACACCGTCTCGAGCGCCTCCCGAGAGGACGGATCATCGAACGAGGAGGCGAGGACCTTGTACAGTCTGAGTGAGATGGGGTTCCGTGAGCTCGTCGCTTGTGTTGTCGCGGCCGACACCCGACGAGCTTGGCCAGACGACGCGTGCTGGAACGACGACGGAAGCGATGGAGACAGCGGAGGGAACGAGGTTGACATGGTCGGAGGAGTGGAAGAAGGTGGTCGAGCTACCCGACGGCTCTAGATGTGTGACGTGTGTAGGCGATGGTTGGGTCGTGAAGGAGGGCAAGCGAGCCAGGGGAAGGTCGAATACCGAGGAGATGGACGAGCTCAGCTGTTGTCCTTAAACCACCACCATGGCATCGAACCTATCATCCCAAGGTGAGCGGCTTCAGCCACAGCTGGATCCAGTCCGCATGCTGACCTAGCTGTCTGGCAGGTCTTCACTCTCTGACGACGATCATCAAGCGGCTCGAGGCGGCCACGTCTCGGCTCGAGGATCTCGGCGTGTCCAGGTCAGTGCATCGTCCACTCTTGCTGCTATGACCTCCATGTGGCTACCGGTGAAGCTGACGAGACTGCTTTCGCTCGATCCCTTTTGCCAGTCACTCTTCGAGCCTGCTCAAATCGCCCACCTCGACGGTCGGGGACACTGTCGGTGCCCATGTTGCGCCCCCTCAAGCTCAGGTCGCCGCTGCCGCCCCGGCTGCTCAGGCTGCTCCACCTGCCGAGGACGCGCCTTCCGTCAAGGCGTTTGACGACTGGATCGCGGACTACCTGCAGCCCTACCTGACGCAGTCTGAGCAGCTCGGGGGGGTTGTCGCCGACCAGGTGAGCTCGGATCGCCCTCCCTCGCCCGGACCCCTCTCTCAGGCTCGACGCGTAAGAACAGCTGCTGATACTACTGTAACCATTTCCACGATGTCGTTCGACTAGGCCAAGATCGTGTCGACGCTCTTCACCGCCCAGCGGGACTTTATCCAGCTCGCGTCGCAGTGCTCGAAGCCGCCTGCGGACAAGCTTCAGCCCCTGCTCGGGCCGATGGTGACCCATCTCACAGCCGTCAGCGACATCAAGGACGCAAACAGGAGGAGCCCTCAGTTCAACCACCTCAGCGCAGTCTCAGAGGGTATCCCAGCAGCCGGATGGGTCGCGCTCGTGAGTCCACCATAGACATCTGGTCTGGCTGCAGCTGTCAACGTGCTGTGACCGAGCGTCCGCTCAAGCTGATCTGACCATACTTCGGCCCTCTCTCGCTTAGGACTCAAAACCTGGACCCTATGTTTCTGACATGAAGGAGTCTGCCAACTTCTACGGCAATCGAGTCATCAAGGAGTTCAAGGACACGTGAGCTTGCCGGGCGCTCGCGTTTGTTTCTTTCGGCTGTACCCGAACTGACCATCCAATGACCTTCTCCCTCCTTAGCGACAAGACACAGGTCAACTGGATCAAGTCGTACATCAACGCGCTCGAAGAGCTCCGAAAGTACATCATGCAGCACCACACCACCGCCCTCACTTGGAACCCTAAGGTCAGCGACGTCTTGCGTCTACTGCGATCTCGAGTCAATCTCGCCCCACTCACGCTCTTCTTTCAACTACTCGCGCTACAGGGCAAGGATGCATCCTCTTTCACGCCTTCCTCCAACTCCTCTGCGGCGGCTGCCTCGACTCCTGCTGCGTCAACCTCGGCTGGGTCCGCCGCCCCTGCTGGACCTCCCAAGGGCCTCTTTGCCGAGCTTGGCGGAGACGTCACCAAGGGCCTCAAGAAGGTCGACAAGAGCGAGATGACACACAAGAACCCAGAGCTCCGCGCCAGCAGCGTCGTGCCTGCGACCAAGGCTGGTGAGTCTGCCCTGCTCATACACCTGACTGCCGTACAGCCCTGGCGCGCGAGACTGTCCTTCCCGAGTCGATCCCGGTGGAAGACTCATAGCTGACTGCTGGCACTTGGTTTTTTGGCAGCCTCTCCTGCCGCTCGTCCTGCCCGCCCGACCAAGCCGGCGTCACTCGCTGGCAAGAAGCCCGCCAAGCTCGAGCTCGTCGGCAACCGGTGGGAGATTGAGTACCAGGAGAACAACTCAAACATCATTCTCGAGAATGTTGAGATCAACCAAGTCGTCAACATCTACGGCTGCAAGAACTCGGTCATCCAGGTCAAGGGAAAGGTCAATGCGATCAACCTCAGTGAGCACCGTCCCCAATGTCCGGTCTGTTCGCAACCCGCTGATGGCATCATGTACTGACTTGTTATTTTTTCTGTTCTCGCCAGTCTCGTCCTCCAAGACGTCTGTCCTCCTCGACACGATCGTATCCTCCCTCTCGGTCACCTCGTCGCCTTCGTTCACCGTCCAGGTGCTCGGCCGAGTGCCGACGATCCTGATCGATTCGACCGACTCTGGACAGGTCTACCTCTCCAAGGACTGCCTCGACGGCAACACCGAGATCATCACCGCAAAGTCGACCTCGATCAACATTTCGCTCCCAGACCCGGACGAGAAGGAGGAGGGCATGTTTGTCGAAAAAGCAGTCCCAGAGCAACTCAAGACCATCGTCCAGGGTGGAAAGCTCGTCACCACCATCGTCGAGCACTCTGGTTAAGAACCTTGGCACGTGTCGCTTCGCGCTGTCTCCATCGCCACTCCCGTCCGCCTTCGCTGTTGATATCTTGCATCTCCCATTTTACGTTCATGATCACATTACGCTTTCCCATTCAGCACATCTCCGGTCAGATCATCATCGTTGCTCGCTTCGGGCCTGTGCGAGCGTGGTGGCGGTGGCCATTGGGATCTGGACTGGCGTGGCGATGCGCGGTCGAATCTGGTCTCAGACTCAACGCACCGCCCCTCTCTCTTTCCTCCATTCCTCTGTCTCTGACTGACTACATCCTACTTTTCCCTACTGCAGATCCGCGGGTCTTAGCTTCCTCGTCCAACATCGGACTGAGACCCCCGGGTCCCATCCGCCTCATCGACGTTGGAGGTTCGCCATCCTTGACCTCTCACCTCGACTACAACGACCACCTTCACCATACCCTCAAGCTCGCTCCCAATCTCTATCCACGTTACCTACCGCCGCCAACGATGGTCCTCAACAGCAAGAAGAAGCCCTCCCCGTCGACGAGCACGCCTGCGTGCGACCGGCGAATCTCTGAGCCGATGCCCATCGTCGAGTGCGACGAACGGCCGTTCAGGCTCATCAACCCATTCGCACCCGACGCCGCCTTCCAGGCCGGTCTCGTATCGGCCGACCAGTTCTTGGACCCGTCGGGCTCCCGACCGACCAAGACGGACCCCTCGAGGCAGTCGAGGTGCGACCCGTTCGGACCTAACCCTTACGCCTCCCGGCCAACTCTGGACCATCAGCAACCTCCGCAACATGCCCGACCATCGGTCCCTCATCAGCTACCGCCGAACGGACAGTCTCAACCTCACCGGCCTCCTCAGAGCCGACCCCAGTCGATGCATCAAGACGTCACGTCTACGGGCACTCTCCCTCGCTCCAGCAAAGTCGGCACAGCCGCTAGACCTCGCCTCCCTCCCGGTTCGATCCCCGCCCATCCAACAGCGCACGAGATGCACATCTTGCGCCCTCAAGGTGCCCAGTCTCCCTCGGCCCAGTTCCCCCCGAACACGGCGTTCCAGCAGATGCATCTGATGATGGGACCGGGAGCGACTCCGTACCCTCATCCTCTCCCGCCTCCGATCCCTCAGTCGATCGGCATGGACACCAATCCGTCGCACTACTCGCTGCTCACGCAGACGCAGCCGCCCTTCCCTCTCGGCCCATCCCACGGCGTCGACCCTGCATACTTTCAGCTCCGACCTCCTCCTCCTCCCAAGGGCTTCCACGGCATGCCTCAGCATCCGCCAGCTGCCCCGCCTACGATCGACGCTCAACCTCAGCGGCAAGCACGCGTCCCTCGTGCAGCGTCGGCAGCCACATCGCCCCGCCCGATGTCGTACCCGACCCATCAGCCGGCAGCACCTCCCTCGGCTCCAGCAACGGGTGGTCGGCCTGCGTCGCGCAACTCTGTCCACTTCAACGCTTCTCTCGCTGGAGCGGCCCCTCCCCCGTCGCTCATCCCAAAGCGTGGAAAGTCGTGCCTCCGACCGGTCGTCGCTCCAGCAGCAGGCGCATCGGGCCAGACCGTCCCCTGGGAGGTCCCTGGGCCGATCGACTCGACGCCTGGAGGAGCGCCACCTCGACCGAGATCCGCCCCTCCAGTCGCAGGCTCACTTCGGACGGGAGCCCAATTGCTTCACAGGCTCAACGTGCTGCTGGGAAGCGGGTCGGGGATGGTGGAGAGGTTTGTGGACGTGCACGAGGTCATGGAGCCAGGCAGGGCGTGTGCGATGCAGCCCGAGCCGGCAGTGGGCGGCGGGATGAAGAAGACGAGGAGCTCGATGGGAATGGGAGCAGCGCTCGGGATGGGACAGGGAAAAAAACAGAGTGGCAAGGAAAGAGGTGAGTCTTCTCGGGTTCCGTATCCAATGCAAGGATGCGAAGCTGACTTGAGCCATTGATCTGACTTTCAGCGTTTGGGCTTCCCCTCGAGGCTGCTCCCGACGGGTCGATCTGTCAGACTGTCATTGGAACGTACGCCCACAAGATTCCCTACGTCGTCTTCACAATCGTCGAGGAGATCTTGCAGCGAGGTACGCTCATTTCCATACCGCTCTCTGTTCGGTCGCTCTGCGGGTCCTGACCTACGTTTCGATCATCTCCCTTCGTTTAGGCATGTCCACGCCGGGCATCTTCCGTCTCGTCGGCGACTCTGCACGCTGCTTGAACCTGTACTCGATCTTCAACACTGGCCCGACCTTTGGCACCTCGCTCGACGTCGGCAACGAGCCGATCCACAACCTCTGCGGCGTCCTCAAGCTCTACCTCCGCGAGCTGCCCGAGCCGCTCGTCCACCCGTCCATCTGGAGAGCGCTCCTCGCCTTCTGCGTCGAGCCCGATCCAAAGGAGGTCGTCATTCCCGAATCAGCCAGGATCGCGGCCGCCCAGATCCTGCTTCGGTTGATGCCGCCGAGGTACTTCTCGCTGCTGGTCTACCTGCTCGCCTTCCTCACCCAGGTGCCCAAGTACGACAATCGACTCACCCAGACGAGCGTGTCGATCATCTTTGGGCCGATGCTCGTCGCGCCACGAGGTTTCGGGATCCCAAGCATCGGACCGTCGGACCAGATGCTCAAGGTGCCGCCTCCTGCCCTCAACCCGGACGGATCGACCATCACACCGAGACCGTCGCAGGACTATTCGGGGCTCGTAGGTCAAAGTCAGGCCGTTCTGCTGTGGCTCACGACAAACTGGGACGCTCTGTCGGACGGGTGAGTCGTCTCATCCTCGTTCATCGCGCCTCCGTTTCAATCCACTATGCTCACCTTTCTTCCTCTACGCCCAGCCTGTTCGAGCTTGACCTCGACATCGGCGACATCGAGGACGACCAAGCGAAGCCGGTCGCCGTCGCTGCCGTCGCTCCACCTCCGCCTGCGCCTCAGCAAACACAGCCCTTCCGCGAGCCGGAACTGATCCAGCAGCCCGAAGCGTCTCCTCCCCGCTCAGCGGTCCGACAAGTCCGCAAAGCAGTGCCTACCTTTGACGAGCCTCAACAGCGACCCCAAAGCTGGGCTGCCTCGCCGTCGCCACGCAGGAAGGACTCGGACAACGACTCGATCCAAACCCTCAACAACGACGACGACAACCAGCACCACCCCAGCCAGAAGACCGATGGGTACTTCTCCGCGAACAGCAAGACGGCCATCAAAGCGACGACGACCGAGGAAGCACATCACCAGCAGCTCACTCAGCTCGTTGCGCTCATCCACGAGAAGAACCGCGAGGCCGACGCGCTCCGAGCGACTGTCGATGCGCTCACGAGGGAGCGGGATCATGCGAGGCGAGCTCAGGAGGAGGACGAGTGGCGAGGCAAGTGCAGGGAGATGGAGTTCGCAAAGAATCGGGCGATGATCGAGCTGGCAAACGAGCGGTTCAAGGTCAGTCTCAGCTTCGTTCTCCTTCACCATCGTCGATCCTTAAGTGCTGACGAGATACGTCTCTCCTTTTCTATCGGTTCGCACAGGTCCAAGAGCTGACCGCCAAACTCGCTCAACCCCTGCCGGCGGCGCCAACGATCGTGGTCCAGTCGGAAGAGGACGCGGTCGCGTCGGCGCGACAACACGAGCTTCAGCTGAACCGATACAAGCTCAGAGTCTCCGAGCTGTCTACCGAGCTGGAGACAGTGAAGAGGGAGAGGGACAGGGTGAACAGGAGGCTGGAGGCGGTGTTCGGCGCGGTGGATAGTGCGCGAGCTTGAGCGTTTCGGGTTGAGTGGAGCAAAGGAAGATACAATGACATGACATGATCAGATGTCGAAACAATGTCTAGCGAGCGAGCGAAAACGAAGGGCAAAAAGTAGGCAAGCTACAGTGTAACGAGAACACGAAAAAGAAAGGGCTACAACGACAAGCGCAGAGACTGAGGATACAAGAAGTACACGTGCACAACACGAGCAGACTTGAAAGGAATGGGAAGAACGACCAGCGAAGCGAAGCGGGGGCAAGCCCTTCCTGTACAGATACACACACGCAGAACTAGAAAGATCAGGCGGAGAACACGGCCTCGCTCGCCTCCGCGTCGACCCACTGCTCCTCCTCTCGCTGCTGCTCGACTTCGACCTCGGACACAAAGTCGAGGAGCTCCTCCACCCTCTCCAGCACATCCTCAACCCTCATCAGCTCCTCCTCGACCTCGAGCATCATCTGCTGGTCCATCATCTCCTCCTCCTCCACTTCCTCACAGTCCATCATCCCCTCCTCCTTCTCCACCTGCACCATCACCTCCACCTCCACATCAACCTCAACCTCAACGGTCCCCTCAACAGACTCAACCTCAACCTCGATCACAACAGCCTGCGCCACCGCCGAGGACCCCGGAACCCGGTACGACCTCCCCATCAACTGTCTCGGCATCCTCCTCGACGCAGACGAAGGGTTCAGCGCGATGTCGGCGAGCCCAAACACCGGGGCGGCGACCTCGTGTCGAGGTCGGGGGTAGTGGAAGGTATGTGGGTAGCGGAGTCGGTCGCCTCCGGCTGAGAACGGGAGCGGTGGGGAGCCTGGGGAAAGGTCTCGACGACTGCGTCAGTTCCGCCCTGTTATGGTTGTTCACGCGCGTAAAGGGGGAAGACTGACCAAAGAACTTTGCCTGCCTCCCAGGCTGGGGAGCGTTGATAACGGGTGCGACGGGCGCGACGGGAGCGACGATGGCGGGGGCGACGGGGGCTACTGGGGCGGCTCGGAGGAGGAGGAGGGGTGTAAGGGAGTTGGTGGAGGGGGAGGAGGGTGTAGGCGCGGCCATGGCGAGGACGATCGAGAGGATGACCGAGGGGAGGAGCGTGATGAGCGAGGCGGGGGAGACCATGGTTGCTGAGGTGCGGAGGGTGGGTAGGAGGGGAGTGAGGTGTTGTGAGGTAGAAGTAGAGGAAGGCGAAGGTGAGGGTCCAGCCGGTGGAGCGTTCTCGAAACGGAGTCAGTGAGGGGATGTCGTGGTTGGAGGGCAGAGTGTTTTGCGTTGGAGGGAGCTAGTTTTGTGCTTCTGCGAGGTATCAGGTGGGGAGAGAATGAATGGGTATCAGCACAGCGCACAAAGGCGGTCTAAAGGGATGATGAGCGGTCGAGGTCGAAACGCCGAGGTTGCGCGATGGAATGTTCCTTTCGCCCTCGGCTGCGAGTTCCTTAGTGAGGTCGCGACGCGAGACATGTCCCTCCTTGCCAGCCCGAGAGAACGGTTGTTTTGTTTTCACAAGCATAGACATCCAGCCAGAGATCCACACGTGTACCCGAAAACCCAACAAAGAGCTCAGGCAAACATGAGGCGACTAAACGACAAGGCGAGCGAGGGAAAGAGGAGGGGGGCCAAACGGAACGAAGTCGACTTCGCGCACGCTCTAGTAGGTCTTGGAGGCCTTGGACTGGAGGTGGGCGGAGAACTCGTCGTAAGGGGTCTTTCCGGGGGCGATGTCCCTCCAGAGGTCCGGGGTGAGGAGCTGGTACGACTTGGCGATGGCGACAAAGGTGGCCTTGAGGAAGTTACCGGTGGTGGCGGTGCTTCCCTTGGACTGGGTGTAGCAGTCGGCGACACCGGCCATCTGGAGGAGTCGCTTGGACGCCGGGGCGGCGACGATACCGGTTCCTCGCGGGGCGGGGATGAGTCGGCACATGACGGATCCAGTCTTACCCGAGACCTTGCAGGGGATGGTGTGGGGCTCCTGGATGTGAGCTCCCCAGTATCCTCGTCGGACGGGGATGACGGACAGCTTGGCGGCGATGATGGCTCCTCGGATGGCGGTGGCGACCTCCTTGGCGCACTTGACTCCGAGTCCGACGTGTCCGTCAAAGTCTCCGACGGCGACGAACGCCTTGAATCGGGTTCGCTGTCCGGCCGAGGTCTGCTTCTGGACGGGGGTGATGTTCATGACCTCGTCCTTGAGGGTAGGGAGGAAGAAGTCGACGATCTGGAACTCCTTGATGGGGAGCGAGAAGAGGTAGATCTCCTCCATCGACTTGATCTTGCCGTCCTTCACGAGTCGGCCAAGCTTGGTGACAGGGACCCTACGCAGACGCAATAAGAAACAGATGTGAGCTTTGGCGGGCGAGACGAGCTAGCGGCGTGGGAAGATGGACGGACCACTCCTTGTCCTCGTCCTTTCGTCCACCTCGTCGGGGGCCTCGTCGTCCTCGGTCTCCTCCTCGACCTCCTCGGTCTCCACCTCGGGCACCAGCGGCACCTCCTCGTCCTAGTAGACACAACCACAGTCACGCGCGAGAAAGAGAAAGGAGGGAAAGAAGCTAGGTCAGCGTGAGCTCGCTCTTCCCTTCCGCGCCTTCTCCCCTCCGCCTCTCGCTCGATCTGGTCTGAGTACGTACCGAAGGCACCTCGTCCTCGCGCAGTAGCGTCAGCCATGTTGAACTTGTAGTAAGTTTAAGGGGGTGTGTGTGTCGAGGGGGGATACAGTCTCGTGCTCGGGGCGACTGCTGATTCTGGAGGGAGGGCAAGAGACGACCACAAAAATTGGGCGCACGAGCAACCACGAGGGAGACGAGACCAAGAGGACGAGGGGAGAAGAAGGAGGAAGAAGGCAGGAAGAAGGTCAGTCTTTGCTTGCTACTGAAGATGCATACATGCGGTGGGAAGCGGGGACGTACCTATTCTGTGCTTGAGAGTAGATAGAGGGAAGGGAAGGGCGAGGTCGACGCCTTCGAAACCGACCGCTCGCCCACGCGCGGAGGCAAACCGACCGACCGACCGACCGTCTGCTCACCAGCAGACGCGCATCTTTGAGAGAGCACAAAGGAGACGACCTGTTTGATATCTCCGATTGATCCGAGAGGTTCATGCAAAAAGTTGATTTCTGTCCTGGACGAAAATGAGTGCGGTCGGTCGGGCGTCTGTCCGCCCAGGCTGAGGACGAGCTGACTCTGGCCCCTCCCTCGTCCTCCGCGGTTGCCTCCCAACGTCCTACATCGTCTACCGTCCTCCTCCGTGCCTCTCAGGTCTCGCACACTTTACCTCACACCCCTTATCCGTCACCCACCCCCCCGCACACAACTCTGCAGGATGTTCAATCAGTCTACCACGAATCAGCAGGAGAAACCTAGTCTGTCCCCCCTCCCCCCCACGCAGCTCCCCTTAGCGCTACTCTCTCTCTCCTGTCGTCCCTCGCCTCTCGCTGATTTTGACCTTGAATGTGGTCTGATAGATTCTTCCCCCGCCGGACACGTTGCGCGGTTCGGGAACGGGGGCCCTGATGTTTCTGGAGAGGCAGCTGCTACTGTCTCGATCGGGCAGAGCGAGTGGGTCTTGACCCAGTCGTCCTCCTTCGCGGGTGGCGGGCCACAGTGGCGTCTTTGAGGTCGGCAAGGAAGAATGCCTACCACCAGGTAGGTCAGAACAGCGTGTGAAAGGTCAGCACTTCAGTCTCACTACTCTTCTATCGGAGCAGGAAGCAAGGGGCCAGGAGGAGGAGGGTGTGGCGGGGCAGGCCGGCTGAGCTGACCCACGTTCCTGCCTTCCTTGCCTTCCTTGCCCTTCCTTGCCCTGTTCCTCTTCTCTAGGCGCCGTTCTGCGAACTCTCCCTACTCCCCTCCTCTCCCCTCCCCTCTCGTCCGACACCGCCCTCCCGTCCGTCACCCCTACCCCCACCGATATCCCGTCTGCCCTGCTCGGAAGGCCGTCCGGCGCGAGCTCGGCCTCATCGCACACCATCGTCCCCCTCCTCACACCGGACTCGTCCCCGTCCACGCCGTCCTACATCAACGCAGCATCCCCGCACGCGTCGGCCACAAAGACCAACTCCACCACCGCCGCAAGTGTCAAGACTGCGCATGCGTTCCTCGAGACGCTGTTCCCTGCCAACGCGGCAGAGGCGAGCGCCGTCTCCCAGCCGGTCACCATCAAGACCGCCGCGAGCAAGACCGTCTGGCAGGGAGCCCTCCTCGACGCCCACCAGGTCCCGGGATCGCCCGTCCTGCTCGTCGGAGTGCCCGCCGCCGAGGGTGTCGAGATCAGAGAGAATGTAGAGATGCTCGTGAGTCCAGTTCCAGTCTGGCGTCGACTTTGCGTTCCGCTGACGCCTTTCTCCTCTTTGGCCCGCCACAGCTCGACCTCGCGTCTGACTCTCTTTCGTGCTCGACGCTCGTCTTCGTGCTCGACTCGACCTCCCCGGACCTCAGGGAGCTCGTCCACGGTCTCCTCTTCATCGGAGGCACCATCGTCCGACCCGACGCCAGGAGCGGGTGGGAGTGGAAGGTCGCCAGAGGAAAGGTCCTCGTCGGCATGGAGCTCTGAGTCCAGCTCACCACGCATCGCTAGCGAGTCGGGGTCCAGGTCGCTTTGTAGTCAGGAACGGAGGAGTGTGTGCAGAGTCGATCCGTTTCTTCGTTCGTCCGCCTTACTATATGCTTTCGATCCGTTCTTTCGTTTCGCACTTCTCTTGTTTGGCTTTGATTACATGCGATCGTCTCTTCCAAGTCACTATCAGGAAGAAAGCGCGTCCTCGAGCAACGCCCTCTCTTCGCCACCTCGGACGAATACCACCAAGGGCAACAACCTCCTCTGCAACCTCGCCCACCCTCTCCCACCCCTCTTTCTCTTCTCCTCCTCACACCTCGCCCTCATCCTCGCCTCCAACCACCGCGGGACGTGCAACTCGACCCTCTCCAGCCCACCCCACCACTCCTCACACTCTCTCTTCTCCACCGGATCCAAGAACAACCCTACAAACCGATCCGCCAACTTCCCCCTGAACCGATCATCCAAGATCTGCCCTTCATCCCACTCCCCCGGCATCTCCTCATCCTCCCTGACCGGCTCATCCTGCTCCGGTATCACGACAACCACCCTCTTCACCCTCCAACTAGAAAACGCGATCCTATCCACCCACTTCCCCTCCCCTTCACCTTCGGGCATCCAGCCCTCATCGTTGCCAGAGTCCTCATACCACAACGTCCCTTCGAACCTCACTTCCTCCAGACCCAGCCATGCTTCCGGCTGGAGGGGGAGACGGAACTCGCACCCAGGGAAAGAGGGGCCGAACGCGTCTGTCAAGTCCGGTGGGGAGGGGTCGGAGGTGTAGGTGTATACGAGATGGGTGATCGGGAGGAGGGAGAGGAAAGGTGGGAGGAGGAGGGAGAAGATGGACCGGAAGTGGAGGCCGGAGAAGAGGAGGTGGTGGCAGGATGGCAAGAGGGTGGGGAGGAAATGGGGTTCTGTTCGGTTCGGAGGAACGAGATCACCCACTTGGTTTGCGGGAGAGGAAGAAAGAGGGGGAGGAGACTTACCAGCGTTCGTCAACGCTTCCTCGACGAATGTGAGGCGTCTGGGTGTGCCGATACGAAGCTCGTGGACGCTGGCTGCGAGGGCGGGGTTCTGGTGGAGCGTGCCTTTGGGACCAAAGAGGGTCGACCAGGAGGAGATGAAAGCAGAGACGGTGTCATGGCGTCGGAGGTCGAGCACGCGATGGAGGAGCGGGAGGCCGAGGGCGTGGAGGGTCGAGCAGGTGCGGAGGACGGATGTGCGCGAGGGCGAGCGGGGCGTGTCCAGCAGAAGGTGGGAGAGGATCTCGACAAGGATGTCGGTGGGTAGCGAGATGAGCGTACGAGAAGACGTCGACATGGACAGCGCATGCAGTAGTGAGGTGATGGTCGGCAAGGAAGGGAGCTCGTCGTCAGGAGAGAGCCAGAGAGGACGGAGGGGTGAGCTCGACGCATCAGTTGACCTCCGACATCATCGATCCGACCACCAGGCCCGCTTGCAAGCAAGCTCCTTATTCGCCGTTAGGTCGCTCCCAGCGCTGGTCATGCCTCGCATTGTGAGTGGATCCGCTCTCCTATCTGGTCTCACGCGAAGCTCGAGCTCGAGTGAGGCATGGGTTCTGACCTGACTGGACCCCTTCGCAGCTTCGGTCCGATGCCCGTCGGGCTCGAGTCCTCCCTTGGGAGATGATCGGCCACATTGTATCGTTCTGCGACACGAAGACGCTCGCGACGCTGTCCCTGGTGTCGTTCGGCACTTGGGAGCTCGCGGGTCCGCTCCTGTACGAGCACGTCGAGATCCGATCCCTCGACGCACTCAAGGCGCTCTTTTTTCTCGTAAGCCTCGTCTCGACGCATCTCAGCCCCCTTCCTCTGTGGTACTTGTCTAATGTCTCATCGGTGCGGCCGTTTAGGAAGCCACCTCGAACTCCCACCGCCTGCAACCATCCGTACCGCTCGTCGCTCGGATCAGGAGCCTAGACCTGGCCGTGAACCGGTGGCGACAGAAGGCCAAGCCCCTCTTTCGACAACCTGTCTGGGTGGGCGAAGACGACGACGACTCAGAAGAAGAGGACTCCGCCGTCGTACCTCACTGGGAAGTCCAACCCGCCGCCCCCCACCGCTTGCTGCACGCTTGCCCGGACGGCTGCTCGGTCCTCCCCTCCGCCAACTCGTCCTTCCCGACGTCCTCAACTACGAGGGCTTCCTGTTCGAGTACTTCTGCGTCCAACTGTTCCCTCACCTCAACCCGCGGACGGTCATCCACAACGAACCGGTCGGGAAAGACGCACGAGAGGGATGGACCACGCTTTTCATGTCTCCCGACACCTCCTTCCTCGCCAGCTGGCAAGACCTCGAACAAGTGATCTTCAACTCGTGTAGCTCGATCTTCGTGGACGGACCGGACCTCTTTGAAGCGCCGCTGTACTCGCTCTGGACGCCGAGACCGATGGACACGAGCGACGACGGCGGGCGAACACTCGAGCTAGTCATCCGGATCACGTCTAGGAGGAACAAGTTCGTCGAGTCTGTGCAACACAGCATCGTCAACGGCAGGCTCGGGTTCTACCTGGGACGCCTTGGAGTCATGGAGGACCTGGCAGCACGAGTGTCTCTCAAGGCGAGACTGGTCGTCTCCCCAGATGCGGCCGGAGTAGTACAGAGAGAGGTGGAGAGACTCGTGGACTGGATGAAGGAGATTCTGGTCGTTCAGAGTGATTGAAGACGTTGCTTGAACCCCGCCTGTAGCTTTCCGAGAGCCGTGCCCTGTCTTTCCTTGGTGGCGCCGATGCAGTCGGGACCGAAAGGAAGACATGCATAGCGGAGCCCGAGCTGATCTGCCCTAAACAGAGATGTCCTCGTCCTCAGTCAACCTCCTCTCTGTGCCGTCCTCGTCGACGAAGACGACCATCGGGAGGATCCTCGTCTGCAGCCTCGCGAGCGGGCCCGCCTTCTTGGCCTCAGCAAGTCGGCGTCTGAACTCGGTCTCCACCTCAGCTGACGTTTGAACTTCGATTTTCTCGAGTCCTGCCCACCAGTGATCCGACTCGACGAGCTCGACCGGATCGAGGAAGGCCCGGTGCAGCCATGTCGCGTCCGTTACGATCTTGGGCACGTCGATGGACAGCGTCTTGGAACCCCAGTCGGAGAACGCTAATCGCATCGGCTCAGAGCCTCGTCTGTGGCACCAGAGCTTATCACCGCGCATCCGAATGGATCGCAGGTCACCCCAAGGCTGGCCTGCAAGAGGCAGGCCGGTCTGCAACAGCTCGTAAGCTTCGGGGTCTGACCAGGAGTCTTTCCACCGGGCCACGTACACGGTAAGATGATTGACAGGGAGACTTGCGACGAAGCGGTCGAGCGGCGAGGTGAGGGCTTGGGGTGACCGGTGGAGAGGCAGGTATTGCCAGTCGAGGACGAGGGTCGAACAATGAGGGAGCTGAACGTCGTTGAAGTCGAAGGCTGAAAGGGACAGTCAGTATTCGTCCACAATCAGTCAAGAAGGAAGATGATAGACCCGTGGCAAGGACTCACTACTAAGGAGCTCCATCCTCGCCCAAGCCTGCAGTCCTCCGATCCTGAGCTCCTGGACTCTCTCGCTCAGTCCCATGGCGCGTGCCTCCCGCTGGGCCAAACAGGCTCTTCCAAGCGACCAGGTTCGCTTTCATTGTCGCGTAGCCTCGGAGATCGACGACTCGGTAGAGGAGCGAGATCCCGAGCTCGCACACACCGGAGCACGTTCGAAGGACGGCCGCTCGGTTGGCCGTGCAGGGCGTGTCGATGAGAAGGTAGCCGAGGATCTCGAGGAGTACGACCTCGGGGAGGGAGACGAAAGGGCGAGGCGAGGGAGCCATGTTGCTGTGACGAGGATGTGCGCGTGGATCGGCGTCAGACGGAGCTCGAGGTCAGGTCCAGCTAGGAGGAAAGGGTGAGCTCGAGTCGGCCGTCTCGTCCCCTCCTCCCTCGAGCATCCATCATCGTCGCCGACCGGCCGAGCTATTTTGTTCCGTCAGTACACTCTCAGAGTCGTTCATCAAGCCCACAAGTGAGTACTCATCGTCACAGCGTCGCAGGCGCTCCCAAGATGGCAGCGGACGCATCAAACGAAGCTCACCTCGCTTCGCGTCCCCTCTCTGCTGTTCCACCAGCAGCTTCACGCCGCGCCATGTCCCTCGTGAGTCTCTACCGATCTTCTTCCAGGTATTAGCTCGGCCTTACACCTCTGATGTGTCTTCCCGCTGCGACAGGTGCCTTCCACTCGCCGTCTTCGCTCTCAGCGGGTCAAGCTGTCGTGGGACTGCCTCCTGCTTGTCTTCAGAGAGTGCGACACCGGAACGCTCGCCATCCTCGGACGGGTCTCGCTCAACATCCTCGCCGTCACCAGCCCGCTGCTCTATCGAGACGTCGAGATCAAGTCGCTCGCAGCCCTGGTGTCTTTCTCTCGACACAGAGAACAGGTGAGATCTGACTTCACCTCGATCAAGGCGAGACGCACTGTCCGTAGGAGCTCATACTGAATCACCCTCTCTTCCACCAGTGGACACGGAACAGACCTCGTGTCAGCAAACTGCTATCGTTTGACCAGGTTAGAACCCTCATCGTCGATCTCGGCAGCTTGGAACCGGGTGCCGACCAGAACCGCATCCCGCCGTTCTCTCTGTCCCGACTCAGCACAAACCCGCTCCTTCAATTGGACATTCTCGGCATCGTCCTTCCCGCTTCGAACCGGGGCCATTCGGACGGGCTAGGTCGCTTTTACGCTCCTGGAGGACTTTTCGCAAGCGTCGACCCCATCCTTTTCTCGTGCTCGGTCGCCGATCCTGACGGCTCCTGGGTCTATTTCGACGGTCCTGCACCCCTTCAGACCTGGCATCGGTTGAAGACGATCGAAAATTGGGGGCCGATGCCTTATCAAGTGACATCCACGGTCAATAGTCTCTTCGGATTAAGCGATGGCGGCGGCCTCTGTCGGTGGATCTTGCGACTTCATCCGTCTTCTTGGTTTCCTCAGTCGGTGCCCCCATCCACGACAGTAACGTACGTCCTTCAAACGATGGCGAGAAGTCCCGAAACTATGGGTTTCGAACGGAAGCCTCCCAAATCGATCGTGCTTGTGGTCGACTCCGAGGAAGCGAAGGTCAAGACTGAAGTCGCTGTTTAAACGGAGGTCCCCGACAAATGGAAGCCGATCTTCTTCGTCGAGGTCGAGATCTGACGTAAGCCCCTCCTAGATTTGGACAGTCCTAGACAGTCTCAAGCACGCGATCTGACTCTCTGAACCGTCTCATCCTGCGCCAGTCACGCCGGTCCAGTTGTCCGCTCTCCTGTTCCCTTCCAGCTATGCACTTTCAGCTCTCTCGCCAATCTCATGACACTCCAGACGCTCCATGCTTAACTTCCTTTCGTCGCTAACTTCCTGCTTCTCCGCTTCTTGCTTCTGCTCGTGCCCGCTTGAGCTGGTGCCCATGTCGTTCGAAAGACATGAATCTCCCTTCCCCACACCTACAGTCCCAACCTTCCCGAAATGATCTTATCCGCCGCCGCATCGACCACGACCGGCAACGTCTTCGCAAGCTCCATATCCCCCATCGGGAACGGCAGCTCCTTCACGTTCTTGAGGATCTGATCCTTCCCGAGCCCCTTCTTCACACCGACCATCCCCTGCCTGAGCACCCCAAAGTACGCGTCCGAGATCTTGACGTAGTTGCCGTCGAACCCTGGGACAGGGCCACGGAGGAAGAGGAGGTTGAGGGTGGTGTCGATCCGTTGGACGGTCGAGTTGATGAGCGTCGTCGGGCGGCCTCCCATCCGACCGGACGACTTCTTTCCGGGGATCACTCGACCGGGGTCCTAGAAGTGGAAAAGCGCAAAGGGAGGAAGAGATAAGATGGCAGGCGTCAGGACGACACGTTGGCAGGCAGGCACGTGAACCAGACGGGAGACGGGAGGACTGACCTGGTTCTGACCCATCGATCCTGCGGATCGGTGCGCCTTCGAGTTACCGTGCGACGCTGTTCCTCCACCGAAGCCCCATCGCTTCATCACTCCGGCCGTTCCCTTTCCGATCCTGTCGAGCGCGAGGGCGCATAGAGAGGCAGGCGGAATCAGCCTACGCGATCAGGTACCGCGGGATTCGGATGCTCAGGACGTACGATACACCCTTGATGTCCACCTTCTGACCTGGCACAAAGTGTGCGACCGAGAACTCGGCACCTGGATGGACACAAGCGAACAACGAACGAAACGTCAGTCGCTCAAGCTCGCTTGTCCTCCCTCCCTCCCCTCTCATGCGACTTACCGATGGGCAGGAGCGCGTCAGGCGAGACCTTGAACGCGACAACCTTCTTCTTCGGTGGTACTCCAATGACCTTGAACTGTCCGATGAATGACTTTTTGACCTTGTTCCCCCACTCTGACCGCTTCCTCGTCGGCGCGAGACCCAGCCGTTGACGGACTGCCGGGTTGATCTCGTACCGACGACGGTTCACAGCTCCGACGGTCACAATGTGGAACGGGGCGACGGCGTTCTTGCCTGGGCAGAGCTTGCCGATGGTCAGGACCTGGCACTGCTTGACCTGGGTGCGAGCGAACGAGCGGCGGAGGGCGAGAGTCGAGGGAGGAAGGACGAGAGCGAGGCAGAGGAGCGAACGGATGAGGCGAAGGACGAGGAGAGTGCCGGTAGGATGATGAAGGCGACGGGAGATGAGAGGGATGAGATGGAGGTGATGAGGTCAACGGGGCACAGGACAGAGAGGACAGGACGGGAGGAAAGGATAGGAGGGATGGTGAGCTCGACAGGTCGGGTGAGCTCGTCTCTCTCTCTCTCTCTGGTCTCGTGGACGGACCTGTACGATGGTGACTGGGATGTGCTTCCCGTTCGTGTCCCAGATGGAGGTCATTCCCTTCTTGATCCCAATCACACCACACCGTCTGCTCAGCGGGGACCACACGGGCGGCGTCGCAGGCGGGTTGTCCTTGACCGGGTTGAAGATAGGCTTGTACACCTTGGGAGCAAAGTCACGAGACCGTGGACGCAACGGGTGCAGTTGGTGGGACAGACGACCATACGAGCGTGAAGGGAGGGAGATGGAGGCTGGTGGCAGCCTCGAGGTGGACGCGACCGCTGCACGGAGGGACATGGCGAAGGGGAGGGAGGGGGTTGGCAAGTCAAAGAAAGCCGGGCCAAAGCTCACCTCCACTCCCACGACCCAAGACCCATCAAGCACAGACCTCGTATCCTCGCACTTGCTCTCCGTATCGTCCTCTCATACCATGGCGTCCACAAGAGTTGCCTACTTTTTCGACAAGGCCCAGCACGCGGTCGTGTTCAGCTGCGTCGGCCTCGCGGTGAGCTCACCCCTCCCTTCTCTCACGCCGTCCGGCTTCTCTTCCTGGTTCCGCTGCCACTCTCAACGTACTGACCTAGTGACGTTTTACTCGTGCGCGCTACTTTAGGTCATGGGCTGTGTTCAGATGACTGTGATGCACCGTGAGCGAATGGAGGTCAGCGAAGCCGTACGTCCCCCCCAAGCCTGTCCTTGACTCGTGTCGGCCTCGCCCATGCGATCGGCCACCCCTTGGACCGCACAAGCTCACACCCGCCTTGCGTCATTGCTACTGGTAATTTCAGTATGCCAAGAAGGTTCGTGAACAGGAGGCACGTATGGAGACGCCCGCCCGGAAGGCGAAGCGGCTCGAGAGGGAGGCCAGGATGGCCCAGAAGCAGCTCGAAAGGGACATCATGAACGGACTCGTACCACCACCAAAGCCAGGACAGGTCGCTCCTCATCTGCTGTCAGAGAACTAGCCTCAGTCTCTCTGGTTCTCATGTATCCGTAGGGTGTGGACGGCCGCCAGCGAGGGTGTCGGTCTCGGGCGGTCGCGTGTATGCTAGGTCGTCGTTCGTTTGCTCCCTCATCTCTCATTTGCTTTCGCTCTGCTGTACGCTCTTCATGATCATCTCTCCTCAAGGACAGTCTACTGACCGACTTTCTGTAGTGTTCCAGGAGAATGGTTCCCTTTGAGTTTGGTCCGACTTGACTTTCAGGCGACGTTCGCGTTGAGCTCTCCCCGACCACGACGCTCGACAGGGTCGCCCACGACACCAAGTCTGCTCGGTCGCCAGCCAAGTCCAGCAAGCGCTCGTTCGCGTGTCACCTCTCGCTATCCTCCGCATGGCTTCTGTCTCTCCGCTTGCTCCGTCGCCGGCGACGATGACTTCGACGCTTGCTCCTCCGGCTCCCTCGTCGCCCGCCCTGCCTGCCCTCGCCGACGAGCTCAATTCCCCTCCTGCTCCTTCACCGACTGTCGGATTGATGGCCGATGACCCTCAACCAACAGTCTCAAGCTCAGAAGCGTGAGTCGATCACCAGATACCGGTCGTGTGGTCTGAAAGGCGAGAGGGCAGAGGGGCTGGCCAGGTCGAGCTCAACACAACACCCTCCAGACTCCGCCGAGCTCACGCATCCTTCCTCTCTTTGTCGACAGGCCAACACTCGGAAACGGTCATGCTCTCCTGGAGAGCATTCGGGAGATGGAGGGGCAGATGTCTGAGATGAGGACAAAGGTGTACGGTCAGTCTACCCTCTCGCTCACCCGGACCCCCTCCGCCGCACGCGCTCGCGTCGCCAGTGGTCTGCCCGACGTCCGACGCGATCCGATCACAAGCTGACTTAACGCCGAACATGTATCTCGGCTCTTACGTCATCTAGCGCTGCAAGAGCTTCGTCATTCTGGCGCGCCTCCAACGACGCAGCTGCCCTCCCCCCCGTCGAGCTCATCCGGCTCCGCGCCAGCCCAGGTCGATGATCTGCTCATGCTGCTAAACACCCACCTCGAGCAGGTCTCGTCAGCCATCCCCGCCATCCAACAACGCATGGCCCGTCTGGCCGAGAGCCAATCAGGGCTTGAGACGATGGATGAGGTCGAGGAGCGGTGGTCGGACGCTCAGGTCGAATGGGAAGACGTTGTGAGCGACGTTGAGCTGCTAAAGGAGGAGCTCAAGGAGGACAGGTGGCTAGTCGTCTTCAGGTCAGCATACCGTTCTCTGGAAGTCTAGTTTACGCCGCTGTGGCTGAACATAACCGTTTATGATGCTCAGGACGGCGTCGTCGCAGGCGGAGGAGATGATGGAGTCGCTCGAGAAGGTCTGCTCGCAGTGCTACGTGAGTACAGCCGAACTTTGCGCCATTCTTCTGCACCTAGCTGATAAGGTACGCACTATTTGTCTCCTGACCTTGCAGGACCTGATCCATCAAGTCCGTCGCGCGCAGAAGTCAGGCTCGGGTTCGTCCGTCGGCTCGCCTCGTGCTGGGCCAACCTCCCCGCCGAGCAGCTGGGGAGCAGCAGGGGGCGAAGCAGTCAGGGACTCGCTTTCTCTGCTGAGTTTCGAGAACGTGCTCAAGTCGTTCGAGGCCAAGAAGAAGTAAGTCCGGCTGCAAGGGGGTTGTGTGACCCGAGATTCGAGACTGACTTGGCCTCCGCTTTGCGCAGGTACTACTATCCGAGCGTCGAGCGCGTTTTGTCCATCCTCGACAAGGGTGTACGGGAGAGGGTGACCAAGAATGGAGAGGTGCTTCTCCGGCACAGCTCGATGCTCACTCGCTGGCGTAGGTCAGTCTCTGCCAGAGGATTTCGCTTTCTCGCTGCAGGAAAGCTGACGGCTGCGCTTATCTCCTAACAGTCTCTCGGACAAGCTGAATCGACTGGGGACGGAGTTGACGTCCGCCCATCTCTGGCTCTTGACGCGGGAGTCAGCGCCTGCTCAACAACATCTGCCTCGCCCTCTGGCCAATACCCCGCCTGTCGAATCAGTCCGTCTTCCTGCTGCACTTGCGTCCCCGCCGGCCAGCGAGACTGGGTCCTCTGTTGGCGGATCTCGATATGGCGACGGCCCTCCTCCAAGCCGCAGACCAGTACCACCTCCGAGATCAGAGACGCCTACGAAGACGAGCAGCCGAAGGTCTTCCGTCGCTTCATCTCTTGCGCGGTCAATGTCTCCTGTGCAGGCCATGTTTGGCAAGATGACGATGCGAGGGTCTGGGGCGGGCGGAGGAGCAGGCAAGATGCCAAAGACGTCGCCTCTAAACGGGAATGGGTCGACGAGCTACTTCTCATCCCGCTTCGCCGCCAACAAGCCTCGACATTCGACAGGATCGCCCGGCCTGCCAACACCTCAGACCGACCTGTTCGCCAGCACGCCAGGCTCCTCTCCTGGCGAGACACCCCCAGTGATGCATGTCGCGAAGCCGCGCTGGAATGGGTCTACAAAGCCGGTCGACCTCGCAACGCCAGCTCCGTATGTACCGGACCAGGCTCAATCTGCCGCTCCTCGGATGGGAGTTCGTCGTCCGTCGATGAGCAACCTCCGAGGCGCATCCGGGACGTCCTCTCCCGCGCGGGCGACGTCGCCGACGCTGTCCGACTTTGGATCCGGCAGTGCTACCTACCGCCCTGCGCCTCGCCCAGTCACGCCGAGTCGGATCCCTCGCAGGCAGCCCTCGCGTGCCAGACTCAGCCTTGGTGGTGAAGAGGAGTACATGCCGACGTCGATGATGCAGCGAGCGCACACGGAGGGCGTCCGTTCGGGCGGGATCCAGGTGCCTAGTCTGTCGGTCCAGCCTGCGTCAGAGCCGTCTACTTCGCCAGTCATCAACGGCTCGCCAAGTCGGTTCGGTGCATCCTTCCCGCGGACGGCATCTCCGCCGACGACGCCGGGTCGTCCGCTCAACCCACCTCGGCCACTCGACCGCTCCCAGACACCCGACGTTCAGATCCGCGCAAACGCCATCCGATCCTCGTTCTACACCCCTTCCAAGCCCTCCTCATCTTCCTACTCGAATCAGACTCCCACAGGGCCATCCGCTCGCCCTCGTCCCAGCGGACGAACCTCTTCTCCCGGTCCAAACAAGCTGTTCCCCACCGAATCCGACAACACCCACTCCCCTCCTCCTTCATCCTTCCGCAACGTCTCCTCTCCACAACCGACCCCACCTCGTCCGCGGACGACCTCCTCCACCTCCTCGCCAGGCTCAGCAGCCGGCACCCGACCTGGCTCCCGAGCAGGCGCGGCCACTCCGTCAGGTGAGCCGCCGGGCAAGTACCGCGCCGACAAGCGGAACCCGCTTGACGTCGAGGTTGCCCGGATCGTCAACGGCCTGCCGAACGGGGTCCATGTCGAGCGGATCGATCCGATCCCGAAGGGGCAGTTGCAGGCGAGCTCGCCTGAGGCGAACACGGCACAGTATGCGTTCTTCTCGGCGGCCGGGAGGAAGGTGGTCAGTTGCAGGCTGTTGGAGCTTAACAGGGGGAGCAGTAAGGCTGGGGAGATGACCAAGGTTCGGAAGGTGAGGCGTTTTCGAGCGAGCGACACGAGGCGGGCAAGACGTGCTGACTTTGTGTCCTTCTTGGATCTGCAGGTCATGGTCCGAGTCGGCGGAGGATGGCTCGATCTCGAGGTGCATATCTTCAAGATGCTTGCGTGAGCGAGGTGGGCCGCCACATCGTTCCAACCCTTGTCCCGCCTTTTCGCAATCTCCATATCTTTCTCGCATCCCTTCATCTACTCGCTCCTCTCTTTGCTTAGTCTACCTTTTTCCCTCACGCACGCATAACGACGCAGAGCGTCTTCTCATTCCTTTTCTTTGCTTCTCTGTTTCCTCACCTCACTTCCATCTCGGCTAGACCTCCATACCTCCCGCTCCCACTCGCACTCGCACTTTCCTTTTCTCTTCTTCGCTCCGGCCTCATTACATCACATCGTTCCATGTTATATGACTCCTTCTCTCTCTCTCTCTCTCTCTCTCTCTTTCTCTCTCCCTCCCTCTTCGTCTCTTCACACGCATCACACGCACGCAATCACCCTTCCACCACCTCAACCCTCACCCCTTCCCTCACCCCCTCCTCCACCAACCCCAACTCCTCCATCATCAACTCCTCCTCTCCTACCAACTCCTCCCCCGTCCCCTTCCTCACCCTCACCACCACCTCCCCACCGCACCCCGTCCACTCATGCCCAAACATCTGCTTCTCCCATCCAACGCCAGCCATCCGAACACTCTCTGCGAGCCAGCCAGCTTCGGTCGGAAGTTCTTTGCCTGCGTCACGAAGAGAAGTATAGTCCAGGACGACCTCGGAGAGGCGTTTGCCTGTCAGACGGGCCCACTCGGCGTAGAGCGGAGGGCAAGGTTGAGGAAGCATGGGGTCTCCGCCTGAGACGAGACGGAAGTGGTTCACGAACACGACGCGCGAGAGGGAGGTCCATGCGGTGAGGGCTAAGGTGGGGTTGCACTGGAGGTAGAGAGGGAGAGGAGGGGCGAGAGCGTGTTGGAGGGCACTGCTGGGAGGGGGAGGATCACCACGGGTCGGGAAGGGACGGTAGGTGGTGGGGTTGTCGGCTGGGGTGAGTTCGTGGTGATGCGTGATGGACTGTGGATTGATGTGGGGGAAGAGCTGGGTGAAGAGAGAGGGGAGGATGGTTTCGAAGGAGGAGAAGGTAGTGTGGAGGATGAGATGAGGAAGGGAGAGGGGCGTGGCTGGGTGTGGCAGACGAGCGGGGAGGAGAGCAGGAGGAGGCGGTCGGGTCCAGGTGTGTCCGATGAGAGGTCTTGGGCCGAAGGTGTCCTCTTCTGAGGTCATGGAGGGACAGTGGAGGGTCAGAGTGCGTACCGAGGACAGCGGGTTGGGGGAGCGGCCGAGGCGAGAGGTCGGCGAGGGAAGATCCTGCGCGACAGATGGCACGGTCAGTTTCTTGATTGACTCGGGAGGAACCGTTTCTGTGTGACGTCAAGGCGAAGGGAGACTTTGACTGACGATGAAGATGCAGAAGAGGAGCCCGTTCCACGTCCGGAGATGGACGTCCTCGTACAGAATCGGGACGGCCGTCTCCCACGAGCCGAACGAGACCAGACAGAGTGCCACGAGGGTGCGGACGTCGCAGTACGAGTAGATCAGCGAGAGGAGCTCCCACGGCAACCGGACGGGTCTGACAATCGACGCCTGCAAGATGAGTGATGCGACAGATCGAAGAGACAGAGGTCAACACGACCGCCATCGTGCTGATGCCTCGGCACGGATCCCTCGAACGACAGGTGATCCGGGTCCAAGCTCACATCGGACAACATTGGTGACGGGGAGACGACGTCAGGGAGCGCTTCAAGTCACGAGGACGGAGGGCGATGCAGATGGGAGGAGAGTGAGCTCGAGCTCGACTTACCCCTCTCTTCTTCTTTCTCGCCCGACAGCCATCACACCCATCCTACAGACCTCGAGATCACACCCACAGCTCGCATGCTGCGCCCTCTCCTCTTTCTTCCCGAAGACGTCCTCATCGAGGTTCTCACCCACCTGCTCGTAGACACGCCTCGCTTTCCCCACAAGGCCGGCGTCCTCCGGACCTGCTCGCTCCTCCACGCGCTCGGTCTGCCGCTCCTCTACCGAGTCGTCGACCTCCGTGGCTTCCGGTCGGCTCTGGATGCTCTCGCGCTCTGGGAGGGCCTCTTGGGACCGGGAGGATCGCTCACCAAGGACGGCCGGGTGCCCGAGCTGGGAGCGAGCGTCGTCGAGCTTCGGTTGGGACTGCCAGGTATGAAGAGGAAACGGGAACGACTCAGGGTCGCTCAACAGAGTACGTCCGCATCCCTTTGAATCGGACATAACCTCTACTGATCCGTCTACGTTCTGCACAGCCTTCATCTTTGGCCCTGTCCATCTCCCGCGCTGCACGACCCTCGTCTACTCGGACGCCCACCTCGCTCACTTCCACAACTCTCGCTCCTTCGTCTCGTTCCTCGCCAGTCTGCCCGTCGCTCACCTCGTGCTCCAGGGCCCGCCCGTTCAGCGCGGCATCGAGTCCCAGACGCTTCTCAAGCCGATGCCCTCGTTCCTTCTCGACCACACCTTGCGACTCTGGCCCAACGTTTCGCGACTTTGGCCTAATCTCGACACCGTCCGCATGGTCGATACGGTCTGGTGTCAGCTGCAAGACGATGGCGAGGGGATGACGCGGTTCTCTAGCCGGATCGGACTCTCCCAGTGGCACATCAGGACGCTGGTCATCAAGCTGCCGAGGGAGGAGAAGAGTGGGTCGGGTCAGTGGCTGGCCAAGGTGGAGGGCACGGATCTTTTCCTCGCCTGGGGAGATCTAGAAGGGGACGCGACCGATGCGGACGGGCTGGCGGGACCAGGAGAAGAGCGATGGGCTGGACTGGAGAGGGTGGAGATCAGGGTGTCGAGAGAGATCGAGGCGGAGCTGAGGCGCAAGGTGGACGACTTGAGGAAAGAGGGTCCGCTAGGGAGGTCACAGAGGAGGATCCTGCCCGTAATGGTGTTCGTCGACGAGGACGGGACGGAAAGGAGGTTGATCAAGGATGGGGAGATCATCTGACCGTTTGCCCGGCCGACATGCATAACCTTCCCTTCCTTTCTTTCCTTGAGAGAGGATCGAAGCAGACTGACGTAAAGACAAGGGCAAGAGGAGAAAGAAACCATGACATTCGTGGGAATTTGAGACGAGACATGCGGGACGTGATCTCTTTGAGAACGGGCGGAAGAAGCGAGTATCGGCAGCCGCGGCTCGCAAGTTTGACGTCCTGGAAGCAGGCAACACGGAGTAGTGTGTGAGCTCGAGGCGTGCGACGAAGCAGAACAGGAAGAACGCTTACCTCAGGTCTCGAGCTCAACAACAAAGAGCGGCTTGTACTTGTCGAAGACCTGCGTCTGGACAGCGTTTTCCGCTTCGACTTTTGCTGCGTCCGAGGTGACGACCAAAGTGACGGATCCTGGTTGTAGTGAGTCGAGACCGAGATGGAACGATCCCATCGACGTTCCGAGCATCTCAAGCAAACTCGCGGAATTGAAGTACGGCTCTCCGATGAGTGTTGCAAGGTGCAGACGGAAAGTACGGCTGGACGTTGGGGTCGGTCGAGGCATCCCAAGAATGCCTGATGGTTCGGGTCCGCCAACGTACGGAATGCCGCCTTTAAGCTCGACCGAGTGCACGTCTCTCCATGGGAGGTATTGCTGATACTGGCTGATGCGTTCAGTGACCAGGGTATAGAAGACATAGCCGCGGTCTTCTCGGCCTTGAACGTGCCAAGAAACATGCGTTGGGCGCAGAAGAGGCAGCAGGCACTCGTAGAGCGTCTGGCCGACGCTCGCGATGTGGAAAGGAGAGCTCCAGTGCAGGACGATCTGCAGCTGATGCAGTGACAGATGTTCTGATCGTAAGCGCGACAGGCTCAATGCGATCGAAGGCGAAATGAACGCCCAGAGTGAAAGACGCAGGGTCTGCACTTGGTCGAGAGAGAGAAGAGTGTCGACTCGAGAGGGGGTAGAGGACTGTGGAAGGTAAAGACAGGCCCGGGCGCGAGTGAGATGCTGAAGGATGATAGGGGAACTAGACTAGGGCTCGTGTGACGAGCAGATCACATACCTGAACTCCGGCCCGCTCGCAGAAGAGCTGTTCCAGCGTCGTGAAGGAGCTGATCTCGGCGTCATGGTACAGCAGAGGGGCCGTGACGACGAGGATGTCGAACGAGATTCTCCCGAGAGAGGCGAGCGTGGCTCTGTCGCACTGCTTGAAGACGAGCAGGAGGCAGTCCCAAGGGAGAGTGACCCGACGAGAGCGAGCACGGCCAGTGGAAACGATCTGCGGCATTCAGGGCATATCAGCCTCGTCTGTAGATGATCGTGTACGGTTAACGATGCCAAGCGGACGTACGAGGGACATGGCGCGGCGTGAAGCTGCTGGTGGAACAGCAGGGACAGGACTCGAGGTGAGATGAGCTTCGCGTGCTTCGTTCGCTTCGATTCCGGGAGTGCCTGCGACGCTATGACGACGAGTACTCACCTGAGAGCTTGATGAACGACTCTGAGAGTGGGCTGACGTAACGAAACAGGTGGGCCGGTCGACGACGATGATGGATGCTCGAGGGAAGAAGGCAAGAAGGTGGTGAGCTCACCCGTCCCCTCCTTTTCCCAACGCCGCAACCGCCACCCACGCCACTCTATCTATCTTGAACTCAGCTTCATCGGCCATGACCTGTCCGCCACCTCGCACGCTGCTCTCTCTTCCCGAGGAGATCCTCGTCGAGATCCTGTCCATTCTCCTCCTTGACACACCTTGCACTCCCGGCCGGGCGACCGTCCTCCGGACGTGCTCGACCCTCCACCAGCTCGGGCTCCCTTTGCTCTACCGAGTCGTCAACCTGCGTAGGTACAAGACAATCTCGACTTTGATATTGTCCTGGATGAGTCTGTTTGGCCCTCAAGGCTCGTAGACGACTCGAGGCAGGCTGCCAGAACTCGGCGGGAGCGTCCGCCTGCTCATCATCGGCGGAGCTCGAGACCCGTATACGAACAAGACGGCGCTCCAGAGTGCGTACAGCGAGATGTATCTGCGTCGCTTTACGTCAGCTGACCTTTTCTTTGGCTCAACCTTTTCGCTTGAACAGGGTTCCGATGCGGCCCAATCGCCATGCCGCGATGCGTCGGACTCGTCTACGAGGCAGACCGGTTGCTCGAGCGGTTCTGCTCTCCCTTCCTGAGCCTCGCCTCGAAACTCCCCGCCGTCGAGATGTTCCAAGTCGTCTGGTCAGGCCGCAGGGAGGAACGAGCGCTCACCAACGGCATGCACGACCCCTTCGCCTCGACAATCTTCGGGACAGAGATCTGTCCTTGGGACAACCTCCAGACAATCTGTCTCAACACCCTCTGGATAGACTCGGACTCGCAGTCCTTCGATGTCACCGGGAAGCAACTCGTCCATGCGCCCGCTCGGATGGCCTTCTCGGAGTGGAGCTTCAAGGAGCTCGTCCTCCACTTCCCTGAAGATGGCTACAGGCTGTCGAGCGAAGCAGAGCTCGTAAATTTCTTCTTTGACCCCATCGAGTGGATCCCATCTTCTGGAAAGCTTCGCCCTGTGGGTCCGGCAGTCGAGGATTGGTGGCAGGGTCTGGAGAGGATCGAGTTCACGACGACGAAACAGGTCGAGACCTAGTTTAGGGCTAGGTACGAGATGGCGATCAACGCGGGCCCACTCAGGAGGTTGCAGAAGAGGATCCTGCCGATGGTCGTCTTTCTGGATGACGACGATGAGGAGAGTACGCTGGTGTAAAAGCGGACGACCGAAGGTTCGTCGATCCACGTCTCGCCCAGTGCGCCTACAGGATCGCCGCCGCTAACTTCTCCACCTATCTTCCCTGTATGTCGAAGCTATACATACGTAGCACGCACAGGCAAAGTCTGGACCAAGAGCCCTCTCTCTCCATCGCGCCCAATTCCCACCCTACTTAGCCTCATCCAACCTCCTCAACAACCCCGCCACCCTCTCGGCCTCCCTCCTCCCACTCTCCGTCGCCCCCGTCACACTCCCCCTCAAGTTCAGATCCGTATGCTCCCCCGCGAACCCCAACCTCCCTCCGCCCCACGCCCTCTCCGGCTTCCCCAGCTCCACGAAATCCAACGGACTCCTCTCGTCTCCTACCGTCACAGGCGTCGTCGTCGCTCCTCGCGAGAACGGATCGGCCGTCCAGCTCGTCAGAGCTGCGTGGACTGGCTCCGCGGCGGAGACAGAGTTGGGCGCAACGGTGGCGAGGAGGAGGGAGTGGGCTGCTGCTGCGACGTCGGCGACGGGGAGGGCCTCGATGGCTGCGCAGATGGTGGTGGGCAGGTAGATCAGGAGGGTCGGGTGAGGGGACGGGAGGGAGGAGGAGGAGAAGGAGGCGATGACGAGCGAGGTGGAGGTGAGGAGGGCGTAGACGGAGGTGGTGTCGGGGTTGGCGGTAGGGTTGAGGGGGAGGATGGTGATGGAGGAGGCGGTGGTGGGCCACCAGGCGGATTCGTAGAACTAGATTGATGCGAAGACATCAGATCCAGGGTCAGATCCAACAAATTCTGAGCAGATGAGAGGCTCAGACGGGACGTACAAGAGCGAGCTTTCCGAGCGTGCCGACGTTGACGCGTGCGATGGCCGAGCGCTTCCTGACCGAGAGAGACGGGTGGAAGAAGGTTTCGGGGACGTGCTTGAGGACTCCGAGGGGGATGGTGCAGATGCAGGTGCGGCCGACGTGGGTCGTCTTCTCGCCAGACGCAGAAGTGGTGGTGACCTCGATCGACTGGTCCTCCAGCAGCTTCACGCCGGTGACGATCCGGTTGAGCTATAGTGGAGGGACGAGCCACAGTCAGCCTCTCTATCATGTACAGTAGACCAGCATGACTCACCTCGATCTTTGCTCCGTCCTTTTCAGCCAGAGCCTGGATAGCGCCGGTTACGTTCTGGTAGCCTCCCTCGGGAGCAGCATTGGTGCCGTCGTAGTTGTCTGCAGAGTAATGACAGTCAGTTCAAGTCCCAAAGCCTCAAGACGTCTCTTAGCGACACTCACCTTCGAACCCAGTCCACCTTAGACTGACGTTCTCGAGCGTGGCTCCGAGACCAACCTGCATCGTCCTGGCGAGTCCAAGAGCAAGCGGCTTCTCGTCTGCCCTGAGACCCGAGAAGAGCGCCGAGGACGGATCGAGGATGGAGGATGCGAGGGACGCGTCGGACGAGGTCGTCGCGAGGGCTGACTCGCGGGCGTGGGAGATGGCGGCGCCCAGGTTGGCGTTGAGCTTCTGGACGAGCGAGGCCTCGATGAGTCCAGAAGGACCGTATGTGAGGGCATCGGCAGGCTTGGGAACGTGAGCGGGCTGGAGGCGACAAACAGGACGAGTGTCAGAATGCCGAAGAGAGGCCGGGCGAAAGGGGATGAGCTCACGATTCCTAGGTCTTTGACAAGCTCCTTGACGGGGCAGCCCTCGTTGTAGCCACTGCATAAGTGTACGATCGTCAGCCTATCGTACACGCAGATGGCAAAGGTGATGCTGGACTCACTGGATCCACGAGCATCCGAGGTCGACGGGCGTCTTTCCTCCATCCATGTACGACCGAGCTCGTCCTCCCGTCCGGTCCCGACCCTCGAGCACGAGCACAGACCGACCTTGGGCGGCCAGAGTTCTGGCGGCGACGAGACCGCTGAAGCCTGCGCCGAGGATGATGGTGTCAAAAGAGGCGGGCATTGTTGTTTAGGCGAGCAGACGTGAGGTGCTTGTTGGCGGGCAAGGAGGCCAAAAGGCAGTCCGGCCCGATGGCCCTGGTCTCTTGGTCAGTACCCCTTCCCGACACGAGCGGGTCGCAAAACCAAGAATTCGAGCTCGGGGCATCTTCCACGGATTGATTTGCCGAGAGAATCTTCCCAAACATGATATTTTGGTTCCGGAAGTGATGGACATCCTGACGGTCAGAGCCGCGTTGAGCGAGAACACCAACGCCGACCCTCTGCCCATGTCGACCACTCTTCGGCGGCTCTCTGGCTTTCTTTTCCGCACAAACTCGGCCGCTTCTTCCTCACCTGCTGTCGTTCAACCCGAGCCCGAGTCTGAGGAGGACGAGGACGAGCCAAAGTACGAGTCGGAGGACGTTGACGAGCTGATGGCGAGTGACGACGAGACCGACCTCAAGCGGAAGCGCGCGGATGATGAGCTCGACGGGAGCCCTCAACCAGCTCCACAGACACCCTCCTCCTCCAAGGCTACTCCGGATGTGAAGGAGAAGAAGCACAAGAAGGAGTCGTCCTCCAAGGGCAAGATTGTGGATGGGCTCCCGACGGCAGAGGCCTGGGCGGCGTCGTCAAAGTACAAGGTCAGTCGAGCTCACCCTGCTCCCTTCGTCTCTTCTCTGTGTCGGTGAGCTCATTCCGCTTTGGCCCGGCCAGATATGTCAACTTACAACAAAGGGAACAGAGATGGCTACCCGTATCAAGGTGGACGACGACATCTTCATCCGCCCAGGAGAGCAGGAGGTCGGCGTCGCGGAGAAGCCAGACACACCAAAGGGGAAGGGCAAAGCCAAAGGCAAGGGCAAGGCAAAGCTCGTGAAGGCCAACAAGAAGGAGATCTGGCTAGGACACGTCAACCAGATCGTGAGTGATTGTCGCAGTCTCCTCGACCCTTGAATGCGGGGATGGATGGGCCGCGAGCTGGACAGCTGTCGCGAGCTCAGGACGCGACGCCCACGCGTGCTTCGAGTGATCCCCCGTTCTGACCTTGATCCATCTTTTGCAGCGGGCCATCAACCATGCCAACGTGTTCCTGGATATCTCGTGGTACTACACCAGCTCGCAACTCGCCGATACCAAGCACAAGGCCGGCAAGAAGCTCGGCCTTCGCGGAGGAGAGCTCATCCTGTCTGACCATCGCGAGAGTCAGTCCATCAACCACTCTGCCCGAGCACGCGTTCGCCGAGCAAACGTCGCTCACGCTACTTGTTCTTCACCCAGTCATTCCGGTCACGTCCTGTGAAGGTGAGTCTGACCAGACCAGCCGGTCTATACATCAGTCGAACATGCGACCGTAGCTGACCCTCGGCCTCTCCCTTTCTCGTTCCTGGCCTTTCCAGACAAGGCCGAGGTCATCCGCTACGACGAGTCCAACCTCGACCAAGCTCCAATCGAGGTGGACGACTACTTCATCCGCCACGAGGTCCTCGAGTTCAAAGGCAACGCCAGTACCGCCGTTCGTCCCCTCCCCCTCTCTCTTTCTCTTTCTTTCCCTCTTTTCCTCTGTCGTCCGTCACCCTTTTCTCACGCTCACCCCCCCTCCCCACCCTCATCCGCCCTTCCCTCACAGCCCAAACCCCTCTCCCCCCCTTCCTGCCCATGCAACCACCCCTACACCCCCCTCCCTCTTGCCTCCTCCACCCGCATGCACTTCTGCCCCCGGCCGGAATGCATGCGATGGTACCACGCTGCCTGCCTCCCCGTCCGTCGCACCCGAACACCACAGGATACGCATGCGTACCTCCTTTCGAGACCGGACGCGTTTCCTGGGCAGAAGCCGTACGAGGCGAAGAAGCTGGCGGGGTTGCCGATGGCGCTGCTGGGGGTTGCGGCGAGACCGATCACGCGCGGGAGCCCGTCAGCGGGGATCGTAGGCAACGCCGAGCATGTCCTGCGCGCGCGGGAGATGGTGAGGGATTTCTGTGTGGCGGAGACGGGGGAGGGGGAGTTGGAGGAGGGGTGGAGGGAGGTTTTGGGGTTGGAGGAGTTGGAGGGAGAAGGGCAGGAGGAGGAGTTGGTTGGTGATAGGGGAGTCGGGAGGGAGGAGAAAAGGGGGAGACAGAGTAAGAAGGTGGTGGAGGATTTGGGGGAGGATGCAGAGGAAGGGGGGTTGGTCTGTCCCGGGTGTGAGGGGTTGATCTAGTGGCAGTGCTGGTTGGTCGCGTGAGGGTTGCAGTGATGTAGGGGTCGAGTGTCCATCCCATCTCTTTCCTTCCTGATTTACCTCAGGTTCCGTTGCTTTTTTCGCTTTTCCTCTCTCTTCTTTCTACCGTCTTTCTCTTTTGGTTCCCTCTGGTTGCGCCTTTCCCGTCTTCTCCGTCCTCTTAGTCCCGCACGCCTTTCATCCACCGTCCAAGCAACACTCCAGCGATACACCCAATGAAAGCCTCATCCCAATCTTTCGAGACAACAACGAAAAGAATAGCCCCCCATCTAGTCTCGCGCACCTCGGGTTCACCTCACACACCCCATCTCACTCCCGTCCATTCCCTCCTTCCTCCAACCTCGGCAACACCTCGTACCCGACCCTTCCAACCCCACCATCGCTCGGCAAGTTCGCCGTCTCGTCCAACGACGTCCTGACGTCGTCGTCCCGCAGCTCGATCGCGGGCTTGAAGAACGGTGGAGGAAGGATGTGGTTGAAGACTTCAGGACCAAGATTTGAAGGGCAAAGAGGGTGAGCGTGGAGGAGAGGCGGGATGAAGGACATGGGTGACGGAACGCACTGAGAGTGAACCAGACGAGCAGACCGAAGCCCGAAAGCTGGACGAAGGACGAGGGGAAGAGGATGTGCTCCCAGCCGAGGAAGAGGGAGACGGCCCACTATAGATACCGACAAGGAAGGGAGTGGACTGTCAGGATCTGGACAGCCGATCGGAAGCCAGAGCGAAAACGTAGACTGACGATGAGGATCGTCCTGCACGTATCGATGGTCGACCTCGCCGTAGCCGAAAGCACCCTCGTGATGCTCAGTCCGAACGCGTTGAAGGACGAGATAGAGAGCATACTATAAAATCATGTAATGAAACGTGTCAGCCGATGGAACAACAGACACGTGGACGGAACAAGATGAGACTCACATGAACAGCGACAGCATCCAGACGAGCGGCGTGCCCACAACTTGGTGGTACAGCCGGTACACATCAAAGTACGGGCTTCGATCCGCGAAGAAGTAATGCAGGATCGGCATGGCGACGGCGGTGGTGATCAGGCCGAAAGTGCCCTCGAGACCGACGGCGAGCTGAACAGAGATGCAGACCGCTCAGTCAGTCGAGGCAGACACGCTTGCAGGCGGATAGAGCGATTTGACGCACCAGAGGCTCGACCGAGTAAGCGCCCATGACCTTCTCCTCGACGACGAACTGGGTGGCGGTGAACAGCTGGGCGAACATGATGACAAGGATACCGAGGAAGACCTGGGACTCGTTGACTGGCTCGCCGGCGACGAGACCCGTCTCAGTCTCGGACTTGGGCTTGAGGGTGCTGGAGAGACCGACGAGGGCGACTCCGATCATGACTCCGACCAGGCTGAGCCATTGGTACAGGAAGAGTCGGCCTGGGTGGAAGCCGCCGAGAAAGAGCGGATCAGTATGATTGAGGAGTTCGGGACAGTCATCCAGTCCAGCAGACTCACGACGAAGGAAGATGACCGAGAGTGCTCCGACGAAGAGGACGAGCGATCCTCGGGTCATTTGGTACAGGCTGTCAAAGGAAGACGGGGCGAAACAGATCAGACGCGGCCCATGATGAGGAACGGGCGGTGAGAGCGACATCGACCGAGTTGTACGTACCTGACGGGCGTAAGAATGAGCCCATAGTTCATCAAGGTCGTTCCACAGATATCGCCTGTCGTCAAAACACCAGCAGATCTGTCAGCCCGCCTGGCACGACGCCTTGGAGTGCAAGAGCTTGACCTGGTCCAGCAACTCACAAACAGCCGGGAACCAAAACAGCCCCAGCTTCCACCCCGTCAACTTGGCCTCGCTTCCTACGTGCAGATCCACTCCCGAGTCATCATCGTCGTCGGCGCCGATGGGTTCGTAGCCGGCTGAGTGGGACTGCTTGCCTCGGAGACGATCAATGAACCGTTTAGCGCGGGAGGGTTCGGCGGCGGAGAAGGGCGATCCAGCAGGGGAGGAGAAGAGATGGGTGTAGAGGAGGGGCAGGAGGCAGAGCACTATGGGGCGGTTCAGGGGATGGGAACTAGGGGTGTCAGTGGGCGAGAGAGCTAGGAGAGGATGGTGGGGAGCAGAGCTAGTCCGAGGTCGACGATGCTAGCGAAGGTGTGATGACAGGACGTACTCTCCCCCGCGAACATGTTGAGACTGCAGAGGAGAAAGCCATAGAGAGTCAGCGACGTGTGTCGGGCGAGCTCGGTCAAGGGGACCCGAGCTGAACAGGCGAACTCGAGGTGACGTGGCTGAGCGCACTGACACCTTGAGTTGGACGTTTAGACTGACCTTTGGAACACAGGCTGCTCGAAAGGTATGTGCTTAGACGGGTCTGGGTCCGAGCAGTTTTCGACGCTGTGAGGAGGGAACACAACAGACCGGTCCCGGGTCGGAGGTCAGCCGATCTCGTCTTCTCCCTCTCCCTGGGGACGTCTTCTCACCATTGCATGTCTTGATACTTTGTCAGAAGAGAGTTGGCGGCCCCGCTAGATCGTCGGTGCGCGAGACAGAACTCAGGGTCAGCGTCGCAATCAGGACGAGGCTGTGGGAGGTAGGAGGAGCTAGAGTTGAGCTCGCACACGACCGCCTCTGCTGCACAGTAGGCGAGACTCACGTGGCGAGCATACCCGAGACCAGGAACCAGGTAGACGCTGAACGTCGCTCAGGCATAATGAAGAAACTTGGGCTAGATGAAGAGATGGGGAGCGTGTGGTTGTCGGGTGGAGCCATGCGAGCTCGCGCGGTCGCCGTCTCGCGCTCGCTCGCTCAGGTCCGCGTGGGGGATGGGACCCGTAGAGATCCCTTTCGATCGGCTGCCTGAACCATCACAGAGCAGGAGTGTCATTATAGAGTTGGAGTCGAAAGCAGATGGAGAAAAAGACTTGGTGTTAAGCGAGACATTGGGGTAAAGACACGCGCTGGTGGAAGCAAAGAGGGACATTGAGACGGGCAGCAGGGACGTGAGTAGAGAACGGAGCACGGGATAAGCAAGATTAGGAACTAGAACGAGAGCAGAACAGACGACAGGGAAAAGAGAACGAGACCAGAGTAGAAGCGACGAGCCCTCTAAAGCTCGTCGTCCTCGACGATCTGATCTGGCTTGAGCAGACCTGGTACCCGGGCGGCTGCCTCGTGGTCGTCCTTTGCCTTCTGCGCGAGCTCCTCGGCCTTGTCGACGAGCAACTCCTCCTCTCCGTACTCCTTCATCGTGACTGGGAAGGAAGACGGCAGAGGGCAGGGTCAGCCTCGGTTCTCGTAGCAGGTCTTCAGTCATGTCGACTTACTGAGGAAGTCGCGGAGCGTCAGCTTGAACTTGTTCGGGTCCTCGTGCGCGATAAACATGAGCTCTGCGAGGGTGAGAAGGGCGAAACCATCAGCCTCAGTCGGCCTCGCGATGCAACGGCAGGGGTCGGGGTTACTCACCGACGCTCTGCTTGATCTGGCCGGGCTGGAGATGAGGGAAGGCGTTGGTGAGGAGACCGTTGATGTAGTCGCTGAGATACTCGGCGTTGGAGATGTTGGGGTTCGGGACGGCTGAAGGGTCGAAGATGGGCGCCTTGGCGGTTCCGTTCATGGTGAAGTGGATCAGACGCTGAAGGAACAGCGCTTGCGTCTTGAAACCTGGCAGACCGCGAAAGGAGAAGCAGGATCGGCAGTAAGCACAGCGGAGAGATGAATGATCCATCTGCGAGTTGACCTACCACTCTTGTGATCCGGGTCGACGAGGACAGAGAAGATGTCGGTGACGAGGCGGACCGTGTACTGCTGGAAGAACGAGTCCGCGACACCGGCCTCCTCCGTCTTGGAAAAGTTGTCAACCAGCTCGAGGGCGACTGTGACATGCATCGAAGGTGGTCAGTGGGCTGTGCGACCGGTGAAATGGGTACACGTGGAAAGAGAAGGCTTACAGTTGAGTCCGATCTCTGCGATGTCTCGCATCGAGTGCTTGATGGCCCAGATTGCGCTGTCGACGACGAGCTTGAACTGGGCTGCAGGCAGGGTGACGAGCGCGGGGAAACAAAACATGTCCACCGCACGGAGGAACTTGAAGAAGCCCGCTCGGTGCTCGGGGAACTCGGCAAAGTCCTGGTTGATCATGCTCAGCGTGCACTCAAACGTCGCGTCCAGGATGGCCGGCACCTGGTCGGTAAGGAGAGACTGTGAAAGGCAGGCAGGCAGATAGAATGTGCGTCAGTAACGAGGAGGAGAAGATTGCGCCGAGAGACAGCGCACTCACTCCGAGTCGGGTGACGATGGTCGCCATGACGTTAAGCACCTCTGCGTCTCGGGCAGCCGGAATGTTCTGCTGATAGTCTCCGAGAACGGCGTCGAGGAGGGCTGGGATCAGACTGCTGTTGACCTGCTCGAGGTCCTCGGCCTTCTTGATGTACGTCTCGACGAGCTTGAGGATCTCCTTCTTGATCGTACGCAGTCCTCGGACCTTTGGCGTCTTGGTCGCGATGAGGCCCTGCTCGGCGATCGTCGCGCTGATGATGCCGCTGACGGCCTTGTAGAGACCGAGCATGTCTCCCCAGATCCGGCCGAGTTGAGGGGCGAAGAAGGAGCCGATCGAGGAGCAGGCAGAGACGTTCGTCTTGAGCACGTTCGACATGATCTTGACGTTGTCCGTGTTGCCGAGAACGTCGATGTTGCTCGCGGCCTGAGCCATCAGAGAGTCCCACTGCGAGAGAGAGGAAAGTCAGGATCAGCACAGTCAGACGAGCACGAGATAGCGGCCTCTGACTCACCGCGTTGTTGGGCATCTCCATGAGCTTTGCGATCAGTCGCTCCTGGGTCGGCTTGTTGGGCTGGGCGGCAATCATGTAGCCGACGGCCTCGTAGAACGTGTGCACCTGTTGCGGGGAGAGGTCGAGCGTGATTCGGTGGAGGGTGCGGAGGATCTCGTCGATGAACGGCTCTCCCTCGCCAGACTGCTGGGCGACAAAGTGGCGACGACACTTCTGGGCAATCTTGATGAACGTGTCGCAGGCCATGTCCTGGACTCCCTCGTGCGACTCGTGCATAAACTCGAACAGCTTGTTGACGACCGTCTTGAGGAACTTCCAGTGCGCCTTGAGGAACCGAGGGTACTGGCCGACAATGTACATGATGTCGGACGCGACGACAGCCTTGTTGTCCTTGCCACGCTTGACCTCGCACAGCCCGAGCAGGTCCTTGATCACCTGCACGAGGAACCGCTTCTCGGCCTCCTCGTCTGAGCACAGAGAAAGATGAAGCGTCATTCAGTCAGCGTCAAACGTGTACACCGACGTTGACAAGGTGGGCGTACTCATGGCTCCTGAGATGGACCCGATCGCCCAGCAGAGTGTGTTGAGGTTTGCCCACGACCACTCTGATCCGTCGACCTGCTTTGAGAGCTTCTCGGTCATGATGTTCTCCGTGTCGAGGACGTCGAGGTGGGTCAGGTAGACGAGCACCTCGCGCATGCTCTTGTACAGGACAATCGTGTCCGACTCCTTCATAAACTCTCGAACAACCTCTCCCTCGTCGTTCTCGACGACGAGCACCTCCTCGGGCTTGACCATGCGCTCAATCATCACCAGTCGCAGGTTCGACAGCACCTCGGCGTAGATGTTCTTGCGCTGCGGCGCGCCGGCGAGGATGCCCGCTCCGGGTCCGGCTCCGGCGCCGAGGTTCAGACTCATCAGAGGGTGGATGTCGGGGATCGGTAGCTGCGAAAAAGAAGGGCAGGGAAGGAGATGAGCATACGGGTCTCGACCGCGGCAATGGACGGATGCGACCGAGCGTGACTCACCGCCTGACCCTCCTCGTAGAGCTCGCTGACGAGCTTTGCCCAGTACTCGAGACAGATCTTGAACACCTCTCGCTCCTCGACCTGGGAGATCTTGACGAGGTAGAGGTGGGCGTTGAGGAGGAGCTCCTTGTTCTGCTCGTTCTCGACCAGCTTGAGGTGCTCGCGGAGAAAGTTGGCGAGGAACAGCGCAAGGTTGAGGACCAGCTCTTGGTCCTGGTTCTGCGACTCGTTGTACGCCCCAGCAATGTCTAGAGAGACGAGAGAGGGTGTCAGGATCGAACAGATCGACGACCGTTTGATCCGGGATGGACTGACTGGTGGAAGGGGGGATCATCTTGTTGACCGAGGTCATCACCATCTGGAACAGGATCACAAACTTGGCGTTGTACTCCGGACCGACGCTCAGCCCTCCGATCTCGGACAGACACTTGAGCGTCACGTTTCGGAACTCGGGCACCTCGAGGAACTGCGTGGGCGAAAAGAGGCGATCAGCGAGACCGCTCGTCCTAGCGACATGAGACCCTGAGCTGTGTACTGACCCTTGTGACGAGGTTGTCGATGATGTTTGTCTCAAAGATGAAGCCGAGGGGGATCCAGTTGAGGAAGCGGAGGAGGGTCTCGAGGGTGGCCTTGATGAGGCTCGCCTTCTGGGCCTTCTCGAGCACCTCGGAGCAGAGCTGGAAGATTTCCGAGAACTCTCCGCACATCTGGTTCTTGAGGTTCTTGGTCTTGGCCTGCGTCATCTGCTCGGCCGAGTAGTCAAAGATCTCCTCGGACAGCAGCTTGAGGATCACCATGTTGTTCTCGCACAGAGACAGAGACGTCTTGGACGACGCAATGATCTCGGGGATAAACTGCGGCCACTGCGCAGGCCAGTCCTGCTTCAGGATCTGCACAAGTGACGAACATATGACGACGGTGTGAGCAGAGATTCGGGCGAACGAGCGAGAAACGGATGACGGACTGACCTGGACGAGGATGAGGTTGAGCTTGTTGAGGTACACCTTCTCGCGACGCATCTTGGCCTCATCAGACGAAGACTCGACAATCACACCGACGATAAAGTTCCGGATACCTGTAGATGCGTGAGGTGGTCAGCTCGATCGCGTTAGGGCTGGGCGAGGCACGGAGGAGCGGGAGGAGGACGTGAGCTCGACGCACCTCCTCGCTGCTCCGACGGCAGTGCGCGCCAACGCGTCTGGATCAGCTTCTCCAAGATCTGAAGACCAATGTACTGGATAATACGAGCGCAGGATGACGAGCTGTCAGCGACGTATAGGCCAGACGGGCGAGCCGACCGTCCGGGACCCCGAGCTGATGGACTGAGCTGGACGATGGACCGACCTTGGTCTGCAGTGAGCTCCCGCTCTGGAGGATCTCGGGCACCTTCTGCCATGTGTCCGTGTTCTCTTGGAACTGAGTGAGCACCTGCTGGGCCATTTGTTGCTCCTGAAGGAAGATCCCGAGCGAGTCAGTTTGAGCTTGCAGCGAGCGGGCGAGGCGCGGAGGGAGGGGAGGGCGACGACGAGCTCGACTGACCTGAGGTGGGCCGGTGTAGAACGCGCCGACAATCTTGTCGAGCAGCGCAATGTCCAGCTCCTTAGAGAAGTCGAGAATCGCCTGCATCATAAGAGAGACACCTGTCAGCTCTGGACAGATCTCTGGCCGACCGTAGCCCGAAAGGAGGGCCAGGCTCGGGCGAGAGGAGATGGTGAAAGCTGCTCACGTCCATCTTGCAGGCAGAAGCGAGCGACGAGAAAGCGCGAAAGCGAAGGCGAGCGAGGTGGATCTAAAGGTACACAAGACAGGCAAGGGGTCAGCAGAGAGCACACGCGGAAGCGTCGGTCGTCCCCAGGATGCGGCCTCCCAGTGTTGAGCTCAGCTCTCCTCCCTTTGACACCTGGACTCTGACTGGAGCAGGTCCCATGCTGTCTGGACTCACGGGTAGACTCCGAGCTTGCGACCGGGTTACGTAGAGCGAGTCTCAAAGGCAGGTCGGCCTGGAGAAAGCGACGAGACTGTGGCGGGAGGGGTAGAGAGGTGGTGTGGGTGGAGGAGAGGGTCGAAACGGCATGGCCACCTCCTCCTCCGGCGACGTCCCTGCCTGACAAAGCAGCGATACATGCGGGATTTTCGCCACTGAAACCCAGAAGTACGGATGGACAAATGCAAGACTAGAATCAGAGATCACCTAGGATTGATCCGGAGGTGGTCAACTTCTGCTGGGTGAGATCGTGGGCCCGAGTTGCGAGTGCTGCTCAGCTAGAATGTGTCTATCGATCCGGGTTAGTCTAGTCCCAATTATGCTGCTGCCACTCATCCGATTTCTACTTGGATCGCGTATGCAGGCGATCCTTGGGTCAGGGTGACACGTTCGTCGCGTCGCGTCGCGTCCGGCCGCCGCCACCTGGGTCTTCCTAAGCCGATGCACAGATGATTGCGTCCCAAAGGGCTGCAAACAGTGCGTCCATCTACTTTGTCAGGTTCAGGTCCGTCTGGACAGAGCAGAAGTATACACAGGATGATGACCGGCCAGCCGGACTGAGTGTGCGGGGTCCTCGACCCAGCTGCGAGCTCGAACGAGCGGACGTCGTCGTCCCTGCCTCGCCCCAAACCGCGACTACAGATCGCAGAGCAGTACCTGTACGCTCTCTCTCGACCCACAGCAGATACTCGTAAACTTTCGCTCCCTCCATCGTGAGTTCCCCATGGCAGTGACCCAGGCCGGCGTCCATCTCCAGCCCTGACGGTCGAGCTCACCGTCCGCATTCCTCCGTCGGCCAGCTTCCGTCTGCCTTGCCAGCCGACACCGACGCACTCCTCCCGGATCCAAGAATCATCTTCCACCCTCCCATTCATCATGGTCACCATCCTCACCTACGCCTTCGCGGCCCTGCCCAAGCTCGAGACCCACCTTCCGACGATCCTCGCCTCGACGGCCTTCTTCTTTGCCCTCGAACATGTGTCTGGCATCATCTCCCCCAAGGTCTCTTCCAGCTATACCAAGCACCCAAAGAAGACTCAGATCGCATGGAACTCAAACGTAGCAGGTCAGTCCAGCTTCCCTATCGGCGAGAGACAAACGACAGCATGACGGGGCTGGACCGAGCGGTGAGCTCACCCGTCCCTTCCTCCTCCAGCGTTCGTCCACGCGGTCATCATCTGCCCGCTCGCGTGGAAGGTCTCGGCCGACTCGCAGATCGTGGGAGACAAGATCTGGGGGTACTCGTATGAGGCTGGACAGGTGTTCTCCATCGCGACTGGGTGAGTCGCGCATATGGCAAGGTGGAGGTCATGCCGGCGGAGACAGCGAGCTGACGTATCCTACCTTGAACGATGTTTGGTCTCGTTTCTGCAGCTACTTCATCTGGGACACCATCTTCAGTGCACTCAACTGCCCTCCAGACTTCATCCTGCATGGTAAGTCCGGCCGTCCACCACCGTCGCACACCCAGTCACTGACCCGCTCCATGTGGTCTCGCTCTCAAGGCGTCGGAGGTCTTGCGTTGATGGTCTGCTCCTTCGTGAGTCCGCCGATGATACTCTGTCCGCTCGAAATTGACTCCGTGTACTGATCCGCATCGATCCTTGTTCCTCAGCACCCGTTCGTCGGCTACTACGTCTCGCGCTTCCTGCTCTGGGAGCTGTCGACTCCGTTCTTGAACGCTCACTGGTGAGCAACTCCTCCTCTGTCCTTCTGTATGGCCCAGAAGATATGCTGACTTTACCCCCGACGCGTCCACCAGGTTCTTCGTGCGTGTAGCTCCTCCGATTCTTGTGACGCGGGCAACGCTGACAGTCGATCTGGCTGATATTACAGGACAAGACCGGTCGCTCGGGCACATTGCCTCACATGATTAACGGCGCACTTCTTCTTTCCGTCTTCTTTGGCGCTAGACTCGTGTACGGAAGCTTCCTGGTGGGTGCTACCTATATTGGTTGTTTGTGGCATCGCCCACTGACTTTTCTTCGTTGCCTCACCTCTTCAGTCCTTCGACTTCTGGCGAACGATGGTCTCGCATCGCGCCGAGATTCCGTACTTTCTGCACTTCATCTACGAAGGCTTCGACATCGCCATGACGTCCCTCAACGCGTGAGTTTATCACCTCCTTTGTTCAGCTGATGTCGGGTCATTTCTGACTCGATCTCCCTCGCTCTCATCCGCAGCTTCTGGTTCTACAAGATGGTCCGCCAGGTGATGCGACGATTTGGTGGAGAGAAGAAGAAGACGGGCGACGCAATCAAGAACAGCACTAACGGAACGAAGACCGCAACGTCTGGAAACCGAGTTGGGTTCAAGCAGAAGGAGCTGTAGAGCAGGGCTATTATGCCATGTCGACTCGTTGTTGAATTACAAGGCGAAGTAAACCTCCAAGTGGCGATGGTTGTGCAGCGGCGAAGAGCGGTGTCTCCCCGGACGCGGGGAGTCAGTCGCTCGAGGCGAAGGTGAGCTCCGTCCTCGGTGGTTGCTCCTCATCGGCCATCCTCCCCTGGAGATGCCAACGACATCGGAACCACTCACCCCTACCACGCCCAACCCTCTCGACCCATCGCCTACCTCGACCTCGTACCTCGAGCCCATCAAGCTCTGCTCTGTCTGCCTGCAACCTCTGCTGAGCTCCGCGGACGTCGAGCCAGACCCGTTCCTCTCCTCGCTGGGGGACGGGTCGACCTCTGCGCTCACCGATGGGTCCGTCCCAATGATGTGCGGAAGATGCGCTCGCTCCAGAGAGGAGGAGCGTAGGACCGGGACGCGTACCGAGCTCGCTGTGGCGGACGAGGCAGGGACGGGTCGAGGCGCGGAGGACCGGGTCGTCGACGAGGCGTATGTAGTCGGGGGTGGAGAGTCAGCAGCCAGAAGCCATGACGAACGAGCACGCATGCAAGGGGTCGTTCAGGAGACGACCTCTCTGTCGGATACCGAGTCTGAGGGAGTGAGCACGAGCACAGAGGGCGAGCAGACGAGGTCGACCGTCGACCTCACCCGAGATGGGTCCTCCCTTCCTGCTCCAGCTGCTGCCCTCGGCTCTGGTCTCCTTTCTTCCCAGCCACAGCCATCCATCGACGCCATCGTCCAGTCAGCCTTCACCAATGCTCGCTCTTCATCCCCAGCACGACCATCTTCCCGAACCTCCCTTGCTCCTCAATCCTCCTCCGCGGCACCTCGGCCGACGACCCCGGCGCTCTCCCCCACACCCATTCGACCTGCACCCGTACATGCCCAGACACCCACTCCGTCGACATCGACCTACGTCTTACCTCCTCGACGAGATCCTGTGCTCGACCTGACCAAGCGAAGGGTGCCGTCCATCGGAAAGGTCCGTCCACAGCTTTGCCTGTTCACAGGTCACCATGGTCACACGAGCTCACAAAGCTGACCTTCTCACGCTCTCGACCTCGTCTGCTGCCTTTTGACGGGACACAGGACTGCATCTACCCTGGATCCAAATTCATCGGCACCCAGAAGAGCGGTCGCAACAGCTACGACGTCTCGATCGAGATTGTGGTACGTCCTGTGTCGGGCTGCGTCGTACGCCAGTGCCATCTGTCGCTGGCATTCTCCACCTCGTCAAAGCCTCGACTGATTTGGCTCGTCCATGTTGCTCTGGGTGTTCGCAGGATGTCGACTTCCCTCAGAGCACGCTCTCGGGCTACCTGACCATCGAGGGCTTGACCGAGGACCACCCTGTGTGAGTGTAGTCCAACTCACCAGTTCGCTCGCTCAACATGTCTGACCAGCACCGTCGATCGTCCTTCCAGTCTGACCACCTTCTTCGAAGGCGAGATCATCGGTCCGCATCACGGCTTCCTCACGAATCGCGTCAGTCCCGCATCCTTTGTCCTCGCCCACGATTTGGCCGTCGAGCCTGCCATCCATTCCAACACTGACAAACAATCGTTCTCCCTCTGTCCTACTGCTACAGTGGGGAGCCAGCGAGACGGCCGACCTCTCGCACTGGCAGCGCTTCCCTCTCTTCCGCCCGCTCAAGTCTGTCGTCCGAAGAACCCCCGGCTGGACGCTTTCCTCGCCCTTCGTCGCGTCCCCGCCACCTCTCATGCTCGGTCTCGGAGGTCTGTCTGGCGTCGGCAGAAGTTTCAGTCCGGAGAGGAACCAGTACTCGCCGCCCTTGTTCGGCGGTGGGGCGCAGACTGCGTCGAGCGGAGGAGCAGGAGCCGGAGGATGGTGAGTCTCCTCTGAGCTTCACTGAGTACAGGTCAGATACTGACCAGACGTGCTCTCTTTGGCTCACAGCTTCTTCCGGTTCAAGGAGAAGTTCATCATCTCTGATCATCGCCTGACGAGCGTGTCTGGAGCGAGCTTCAGGTCTGTCCCTTCTCTCGCTCGCCCCGCCTCCTCTACCTTTTAGACCCTGGCTGACCAGCCTCTTTGACTTCGACTATCAGTGGCTTCTACTAGTGCGCACTCCTCTCGTCTCTCTTACTCAACATCTCACACGACTGACTCCCGTCTCCTCTTTCGTCCTCTAGCATCTGCGTCGAGTTCTCCTCCCCTCTCACCCCACCCCCTTCCATCGCATCCACCCCCGCTGCCTCAACCCCAGCCTCCTCCGTCCCACCCTCAGCGGTCGTCTCCCGCGCTGCCTCCCCTCGCCCTCCAGGCACACCCTCTCGTCTCCGCTCCGTCTCCACGGGGACCATCATGCCCTCCACCCCTCTTCGACGCCTCAGCTCGGGCAAGCAACAGACGGTCGGACCGCTCTTCGAGGAGCAGCAACAGCAGACGAGCGGAGGCAAGATGCTGGGGTTCTACTACCATCAGACCAACACGGAGCCGTTCCAGGAGTTGAGTCTGAGGCATGTGAGGGAGAGGGTGAGGCCGACGTTTGAGTTCCGCTAGGACGAGGGTGGATGAAGGGTAGACGGTGGTAGGGAGGTTTACAGACAAACAGATACATACACACACAACACACACATATACACACAAACATCTCGCTTGCGCGAGGTTGTCGTGATGAAACGACTCTTTTTCCTATCCATACTTTTGATCTCTTTCCTTCACACCCCAGTTGCCACATGTTAGTCCTTCTTCTCAGTTTCGTTTTTCGTTGTAGTCTTTTCCTTTTCTCGTTCGTTCACTAGCTTCGTTGTTTCTTGATATCCCCATGCATCTCCTGTCCCGCTCGAACGACTCTTCCGGTTCGCTTCATAGGCCCAGAATCGGTTCGTCTGCAATCGAGCAATCGATTCCTTCTTTGAAGGTGCGTAAGACCGTGCGACGTAAGGTAGTGGTGTAGGGTACGGTAGGTTACAAGGGCGGTGTCGGGAAGGAGGGAAGTTTGTAGTGAGAGCGAGAGGAGGGGCATTAGGCGGGGGCGGTAACTTGAAGAATACGTGAGAGATGCGTGCAGAAGTGCTAGGACGTGGGAGTTTCGGAGGAGAAGAAACAGAGGAAGGACGGGCGCAGAGTCTATCCAGCAGGAGCGAAGGTAAAGCAATGATCGGAAGAAGAAGCAAAAGGGAGAGCCGGGTCCTCAGATGGACGTATTGACCGTCAGACCCCTCCCTCCCGTCCGACTCGAAGGCCGCGAGGGAGGTCTCGAAGACGCAGCGGACGAGGCCCAGTAAGGCGACGACCCTCCGGTGTGGTCGTTGTTGAGCGCTGTTTGACCCGAGTCGTTGACGTGGTAGCCGAACGAGGGCGAGTTGGTCCCTGAGCCTGACCGGGAGGGGGTGGGCGTGAGGGCTGAAGAGATGAGCGAGGCGAGGTTGACCATTGAGGAGGAGTTTTTCGGGTTCCTGTCAAGATTAAAAGTTAGGAAGACGTGCGCTAGTAAGCGAGGAGCGTACCGAATCGTTTAGACATGGACGAAGGGCAGACTGACCTGACGTCCCCAATGATAGGCGCATCGCTCGGCACCGGACTCCCCGGAATCCTCCTCTCCTTCTCCCCGCTTCCCCTCCTCCCGCCCTTCGCCGACCCACTCGCCCCACCAGCCGCTCCCTCCGTCTTCTCCGGCTGGTTATACAACCACGTCGCCAGCAACACCGTCGAGCTCCCCAACACGAACCCCGGCGTGATCCTCGCCCCAAAGAAGCCCACGCTGACGAGGAACGAGATGACGATGCTCAGACTGGTCGCGAACCCCTTCATGATGTTGGACGAGTGCTTGATCACGAGCGCGGTGACGAGACCGCCGGCGACTTGGACAAAGACGGTCGTCCAGGCCCAGAAGCCGAAGCCGTGGAAGGGGGCGAGGAGATGTTGGAAGAAGGAGGATCCGGCGGGGAGGTTCGAGGGCGAAAAGAGGACGGGCGCGATGGCCGGGATGAGAGAGAAGAGGGAAAGCTGGACGTTTCGGATCCACAGGTCGGCTTGCGAGCCCTTGAGGACCTTCTCGAAGTACACGCCGGCGAGCCCAGAGGTGAAGCACGCCGCCGAGACGGCGGAGAAACCGGTGAAGGCGTTCATCGGGTGGGAGCCGGCTGATTTTGCGGGTGCGGCGGACTGGATCTGGACGATCCCGACGCCGATGGCGAGGAGGAGGAGGGCGAGCCATTTCGCTTGGGAGAGCTTGCGGCCAAGCATGAGGACAGAGAAGCCAGCCGTGGTGAGGATCTTCATCTGGTACGTCACTTGGAACGTGGCCACGTCCAGATTTTCGGCGGCGACGTATTGGAGGTTGTTTTGAAGGACTGAGGGAAGAGAGAAAGGCACAGCGAGCAGAGAGAGTCAGCCTCGTGCGTCTCTGCGCAGCTGTCACGTTCGCCGCACGCAGACATCTGTAACAAGGGCACCGAGACTCACCATAGAGGATAGCAGGGATGGAGAGCTTCCAGCAATCCTTCGAGAACAGCTCTCCGCCTAGACGGCTGAACCGTGACCGCCAGTCCTTCCGGTACAGCGCGACCAGCGGTGACCTCTTCAGCGACGACAGGTTCGTTGGGATCCCCGCTACCGACTGCTTCACTCCAGCCCCTCCTCGTCCCCCTGACCCTCCCAGACTGGCCGAGAGCGAGGGCATGAACCCTCCGTTCCTGCCCTTTGACGACGTGATGATGGGCGACACCGGCCCCTCGTCGTCCTCCTCAAACACCTTTTCGCTCTGGTAGCCGTTCGGCATCGTCACTACGCTCGAGCCTGACGATGAAGATGGGCCGCCCGTGAGTTGACGAGGTGGGTTGGCGGTCATCTCGGCATCGATCCGGTTGAAGGCGATCACGAGCGAGATTGAGCCCTTGAGGAGCTCATTCAGCAGCACCGCCGTTGCTGGCGAGTAGGCGTGTGAGGGAGTGACTCCGATCCGCGAGCGATGCATGACGATGGCGAGGCATGCGTTCTGGAGGGCGAGTGTGAGGAGCCTAGTTCGGTCACGTCGGGGGGGACGAGCGTGAAATGAGGTGAACGGAGGGTCAGGACGTCAACATGCGAGCTCATCCCTCCGCGTCCCGAGCACATCTCTTGGCTCTCTTCACCTCTTTCCGGACCGCTCGCCACAGAGGCCGAGCTCAGAGAGGAGGACGGCGGACTCACGATACATGGCTGAGCTTCAGACCGAGCAGCCGAGGGTCGACCGGTTCCAGAGACTCGTCCTTTGCCTTTCCACGACCAACGTCTCCCTCAGAGGACGGCCCTGCTCCTGCTCCGACGAGGTTCTTGTTGAAGTACGACTGGGAGGGCGAGAGGGACGACGTATGTGACTGAAGGTGTGTGGGCGAGGCCGGCGAGGGCAGGGACGCAGCTCTGGGGGACAGCGTCGAGGGAGAGTACCGAGGCAGCAGCGAGCACGACATCAAACGAGCGAGGGTGAAAAGGGAAGGTGACGGTCGGAGGTCAGCTCTGGGTGCATTCTCGGAGGCGGAAGGAAGCGAGAGTCGAAAGTGCCAGGGGAAGGAGCGGAGGATCCTGCAGGGGGAGGGAGAGGAGAGGGGGGCACGAGCGCTCGACCCTTTCCGACTCCGACAGTCCGACATGGGACGGAGCAGCTCGCTCTCTGTGGTCCAAACGAGTCTAACGACGTCGTCTGGACTCCGCTCGTGTCAGCGGAGCAGCGACGGGCGAGCAAGGGCTGATTGCTCGGACAGAGAGCGAGGCAGAGCGCAGGCTCGCATGTCGCCGGACCGAGCTCGCTCTCGCCCTCCACGTCTCGAGCTCCCTCCCACGCCAAGCTCAACAAGCTCCCTTCCTACCTCTGCCGCTCTTCCAAGACTGGACCTCCCACTTTCAAGCTGCCTCCCCCCAATCCAACATCTCGACCCGGCGCGTTGCTGAACGCGGGGGTTTTCAGCGCGCTGTCTGGCTGATCGACCGAGCGGGGGTCTAGGCCGGAAAACGCGAGCCAACGAGAGAGGGACGAAAAGAGGGTCCCCCAAAGAGAGCAGACACAGCATTTCCAGCAGAGAGACTAGTAGACAATGTCACTGACCTTGAGAGCCTTCTCTTTGGCTTGAGTCTGTCTGAGCCTGACGAGGTCGAGGTGCCGGCGGACGAGTCCATCGCTGGGGAGAGGGTCGAGAGGGAGCGGCGGCTGTTGGACGAGCTTGACGTAAACAGGGGAACCGAAGGGGGACGCAGAAAGGCGACGAGTCCGGACGGCTGGACGATTGGTAGTTGCGAGAGGCGGTGGGAGACAAGAGGTGCGAGGTAGGACTGAGCAGAGCTGAGCTAGGTCGAGGTTGGTTGCCAAACGACAGGCAGGGCAGGGACGAACTTCGAAATGGCCGACCGTCGCCCTCGCCGCCGCTGCACCTGCTTCGGCCCCAACCCATCACTCCGACCCCAGAACTCGGTCAGAGAAGAAGAGTGTGGCGTCCTCGTCACCCACTCCTTGCCGAGCTGGGGCGCTTCCTCAGTCCCTGCCAGCGGGAGTGTACAGCTCCTCAGCGCCCTTCCTTCAATCAACATCCCAAAAAGCTCAGCTCCCTCCCTCCCTGCTTTCGGTGAGTCCCTTCTCTCACCACATCGCCCCAGACGGCAGAGAGAGGGGAGAGCGAACGAATGATTATCACCCAGAGAAGTCGGATACCAAGGAGCCCCATCACTCCCCATCAGAGCCACTAACAACGGCCGGGGAGGGGCGAGCTCAACCTCTCAGAGGGACAGGGCACTTCACAACCCGGCCCTCTGCAGAGCGGGTCAGCCTTCACAAAGGGAGCCACACGACGATTTAAAATAATGATCTAATATGACACGTTCAGGAGGGTGTGGGAGATTGTGCGCGACAGGGAGAGGGAGTGGGTCGGGACGCAGGGGCGAAGGAGGCATGTTGAGCTGACCGATGACTTTCTTGGTTTGATATCTCTCTCCATTCAGGGTGACTCTGGCTATGCCTGGACCCCTTACTTCTTGTACGTCTTTCTTTCCGTCCCCTGAACGATCCGCCGCGAGATGTGATGCATGAGCATATGCGGAAACCGGCAGAAGGAGAGAAACGTTGACCGTCGTAAGGAGAAGATGAAAGAGACGCTAGCGAGTGAGGAGATGAGGAGGGGAACGACTACATCCGGGAGAAGAGACAGCTAGTTCCAGTCGGCAGGTTTCTGTGCGTCAGGAAAGATGAGAGCGTAGCGTCAGCGTTCGCGAGTCACACTAGAAGAGCAAGCGTTACTGACCGTGAGTTGGTCCGGTGTCGTCGGTGAGCCTGCCTTGTTGGAGTCGACGAGCTTGTTGTGCGCCTTGAGCTTCTCGGTTAGCTGGCCAGCCTTCGGATTCGATGTCGAGACTCCTCGCGTCGAGTTCTGAAAGGGTAGACAGAGGGAGCCAGAGTCAACATCGAGCCGACGCGAGGCAGACGACGGACGCCAAGGCCATGTCCGACGAGCTCAGAGGCCACCACAGAGCCGACTGGGGGATCAAGACCCCGCCAGCATCTGGAGCTGCATCCGATCGCTGTCCCATGCCAATCTTTTTGTCCTCCTATGCGCCTCGAAGGAAGGATGAGCTCACCTTTGCTGCCCGCTCCTCTGCTGCCCGCAACGCAGCCTCGCGTGCGCCTCCCTCGCCCTGAGCTCGGACAGGGTCCTCGAAGCCGTCCCCGAGCGTGTTGCGACCTCCGTGGTAGTTGGCTTTTGAGCTGACGCTGCTCTGGGTTGGTGGTGGAGGTGAGGAGGGCGAGTTGAGCGTGTGGATGTTGGACTGCTTCGGTTGTGGGGGAGCAGCCTGCGTCGGCTTAACGGTCGGGGCCGAGCCTAGACGCTGACCAGAGGCGGACGAGGTCTTTGGCTTCTTGTCTGTTGACGGGTCAGAGAGGCAGTTGCCCATGGTGCAGGTGGATGTGTGGCGAGACGAAGGGAGGTACGGCGGGGTCGGACTGTCGCGGGTAGGCGGAGCTCAGCCGGAAAGGGCCCGAGGCGGAGATGGACCTTGAACGAGTCGACTGGAGGAGGCAATCTGGCCTGTAGGCGTTGGTAGTGGTGAGCTGAAAGGGTTGGAAGATATGTATGTATGCGCAGGTCGACGTTGATGGCCGGGACTGACGAGGGCGGAGGGAAGCGAGCTCATCCGGGTCTGAGTGGTGGTCCACCCGCGGAGCTCTCCCTCTCGCTCGGACACCTCCAAACGGCCATGACTTCCTCCTTCAACCAATCCGACGACATCGACCCCTTCAAGACAGACACTCCCACCTCACCGTCACCACAGCACTCGCCTCCGCTTCCTGCTGAGGTCCCCTTGCCTCCCGACGAGGACGGGCCCGAGCGGCCATCTTCGCCTCTGTCCGCCCCTCCTCCCCCACAGCACAGCCAACCTCATCTGCCGTCTCACCCGTCATCCTCGTCGATACCTCAACCTCCAACGAGAGCGTACAACAATCGACACAACAGCTACGAGAACGCGTCGAGCAGTCTCGGCCGGTACCTCCAGCAGGATGGCTGGACGATCGAGGTCAGCTCAACCCTCCCCACCGTCGGCCTCGTCCTGCTCGCCCGGATCTCCAGGCTGACCTCACGCTCGGCTGTCTCTCGCATCCTCTGACACAGATCACCGATGCGTACAAGACGACGGAAGGAGGAACGTCTGCGTACATTGTCTACGTCTGTCGGACAGGGGTGCGTTCAGCTCGACCTCGCTTGCACCCGCCCGACTAGCCTGTCACCATCTTATCAGCACACGTCGTTACAAAGTGCTGCCCCTTACTGCACTAAGTTTGACTGACTGTTCTTGCATCTATGCTACAGACTGTCGAGGCCCGTCGGCGGTACTCTGAGTTTGAGTCCCTGCGGTCGTCGCTGGCCAAGCTGTACCCGACGCTGATTGTGCCGCCGATCCCGTCAAAGACGACCGTGTCAGAGTACGCAGTCAAGCAGAACAAGGCAAAGGAGGATGCAGCAGTGATCGCGAGACGGACGAGGATGCTCAACACGTTCCTCAACAGGGTCGGCCGACATCCCATCCTCGGGAACGACACCGTCTTCCACCGGTTCCTCGACGGAGGCGTCTCCTGGGCAAGTCCGATAACCCATCTGATCTCCTATGTTGGTAGAGTCTGACTTTTACTACCGTTCTTTGTCGTCATCTTCGCAGACCGAGATCCTTCACTCGCCTCCTCTCTCCCAGCTCCCCAAGAACTCGCTCAAAGCGCCCGCTCACGACCCGACCGACTCGAGCTCAGCCGCAGCGTATGCGTCGCTCCCCAACCCATCGGCAGCTCAGCCGCTCAAGGCGCCGGACCAGCGGTTCCAGGAGAGCGAGGCGTTCACCAACAAGTTCGAGAAGCACCTGAGCGGGAGCATGGAGAGGGTCAACAGGCGGGTGATGAAGCGATGGGGAGGTCAGTCGTACATCTGTCGAGCGTCCCTTCGAGCTCGACGTACGCTGACGATCAATTTTGGCGCATTTCAGAGCAATCGAACGACTATGCAGAGCTCGGTGCGGTTCTCAATGGGTTCAGTCTTACCGAGGCGGGGTCCCTCTCTGCAGCCATCGAGCGATCCGGACAGGCCGTGGATGCGACATACTTGTCGACAACCAACCTAGTATGTGCTCGCTTGCTTCACCTCAGCGGAGCATCGGAGGCTGACCAATCTACTCATCACTCGTCACTCCGCGACCCTGCTTTAGCTCCAGAACTGGGAGTCTGCCTGGACCGAGCCTCTGACCGACTATGTCGCTTTCGGGTCCATCATCAAGAAGCTGCTCGCCTACCGCCACCAGAAGAACGTCCAGTTCGAGATGACGGTCGACCAGATCGAGTCCAAGAAGATCTCGCTCGAGCAACTCGAACGGAGCGAGGACGAGGCTCGCAGACTCGAGGGAGCCCTCGCAGCCGCTGGAGTCGGAGGCTCGAGCTCGCCGCCGTCAGCAGAGAACGGTGCGGCCGGAACGAGCGCCGCTCGCGGTGGTCGGGCAGGGGGCGGAGGTAGGAGTGGCGGAACGTCGAGCGGAAGCGGCGGGTACGGGTTCTTGAGCGCGCTGAGCCACTCAATCACCGGCATGATTGACGTCGATCCCGAGGCGACAAGGCGGAACAACATCTCAAAGACGAGGGAGTCGATCTCGCAGGTGAGTCGCGCCTTCGGTACTTGTGATTTCGAGACTCGCCTGTCGGCGGGCAGGCCGTTTGTAGCCGGAGCTGAGTCGAACGAAGACTGACTTGAACCTCCTATGTGCTTTCGTTCTGTAGCTCGAGGATGCCCTACACCTGTCTGCTCAGGATCTCAAGTACGCTTCGCAAACGATCCAGGCGGACCTTGACCGGTTCCAGCGTCAGAAGGTTGCCGATCTGCGCAACATGAGCATCGCACTGGCTACCGCTCATCGGGACTGGTGCAAACAGGTAAGTTTCGCGTCCCACACGCCGAGGCGAGCGATGTCGTCAATGCGCGCGCTGACCGATTCCATCTCCGTCTTCAGAACCTCGAAGCTTGGGAGGAAGCACGGAAAGCCATTGATGCGATCGGTGAGTACACCATGCTACGAGGGGAAGAGTCGCAAAGCTTTCGCTGACTGAACCTGCCGTTGTTGTCCACCCTTGCAGAGCCTCACCCTGCCAACCCTCCGAATCAAGCACCGAAGCCGACGAAGTCGCCTCCGCCTCGCCGAGCGTCTGCGACATGGCAGCAGCAACAGTACTCGCAACCACAGGCTCGTGCAAAGCCTCAGCGGATGACGAGCAACGGGAGTGAAGGAGCTGGACTCCAATGAGGCGGTGGGCCAGATCTCTTTCGTTGTACCTGGCATACATGGACTCTACTCCTCCGATTTCTCGTTTCTATCTTTGCTCAAACATGTATCAGTGACGACGCACTACACCGGAGCGGAGGCGCCGGCGTATCCTGGAGGCGATGCCTTGCTCCCGACTCTTGCTCTGCCCCTGGTCGGACGTGAGCTGTTCGCCCCTCTCTGCCCTTTCCCTCAACCATGCAGGCGAGTGCGAGCCAAGAAAAGACTGCATGCCCTACTCTTACTCCCAACCTTCAACCTCGACCTCGCACCTACTCGCAGCGCAGCACAACTCATCGATGAGCTCGCAGACGTCGTATCTCCATCCGTCGGCCGAGCACGAGGAGCCCAAGGAGGTGGACGACCTGATCCCGTCGACGGCTTCCTCGCCAGAGCAACGGCCGTCCTTGAGGCTGCCGGAGGAGAAGGACGTGGCTGGGAACGGAGGGTCAAAGTACGGACCCAAGCTGAGGAGTGCTGTGAGGAACCTGCAGGCCGTCAAGCGGACGGCGTCGGGCGGGCATGGATATGACTGGGGGCGGAGTGGGCCGGGAGCGGAGGTGAGCTCCATCTCGGGTGGTTCAGCGATAGAGTGCACGTGCTGAAAAAGGACACTGACACCTTGACCGCCGCTCCTCAGCCTGGAGTGGACCCGCGCAAAGGTGAGTGCACTGGAGCTGCTTGAGTGTTGCACCGACCGGAAGCGAGGAAGACGAGCTCGACCAGAGCTCGTGAGCTTCGACCGAACGAACCAAACTCATCTCCTCCTCCCTACGTTTCCAACAGCCAACTTCGACTACCTGGCCGCTCCGCTCAACGTGTCCATCTCGCAGTATGACCAGTTCCAGGTTCAGAAGGAGGAGGTCAGTCCCGTCACCGGTCGTTCTCTCGGCCGTACCAGTCGTCGCACGAAGCCGAAGCTGACCTTGTCGGTTCCTCCATTCGACTTGTCCGCTGTCGGCGCGAACAGTTCCGGGACAAGGACGCAAAGGAGCTCGAGAAGTACATCGAGGGCTTTGATCCGGAAGCGCAGGATGGCAAGGTCACCTGGTCAGTCTCGCCGATGGTAGCATGTGCGCTCGTGGGACCTTCATCTGACATCTGACATCTCCTCCCTGCTGTGTGTCAGGATCAACGTTAATGGCCTGAACTGGACGGCCATCAAAGCGCTCGCGATCAAGTTTGACCTCCAGTGCGTCCCATCCTCTGATGTCTCCCATCTCGCCATGCTGACGCCCAACTTCCCCACCTACAGCCCGCTCGCCCTCGAAGATGCGCTCAACTACACCCGTCTCTCAACCACCAAAGTCGAATGGTTCCCCGACTCGCTCTTCGTCCGCCTGCTCACGCACGAGCTCATCGATCCGATAGACTCCGCCGACGCACCGGCCGTCCCGCACCACAAGCGGGGGCCGTTCTCGCGCTTGCTGCACAAGCTGAGCAAGACGAGTCAGAGGAGTCAGGAGCTCGAGGCGCTCCAGCAGTACGATCATCAGAGTTTGGCGGGGGATGAGGTGGAGAGGGCACTGGGTGTGGGCGAGGACGCGAGGAGTTATCAGCAGGGGAGGAGGACGAGGGGTCAGAGTGGGCACGCGGGGATGAACGACTGTATGTCGGAGAAGGTACGTTAGATCGTGTTGACTCGGGCCACACATCTCTGTGAACGCTTACCCGTTCTGGCTGATTGTCGCCTCACAGGGCTTCACTGCTCATCAGGTCGTCGAGCGTCTGACGAAGAAGTTCAAGTGCGTCCTTGCTCCCAATCGTTCCTTGGCTCCTCCGACGTTGACACTGCTTTTCTCTTGTCCAGGATTCCGATCCGGAAACAGCAACTCGCCATCTTCATGACCAAAGGTGCGTCGCCCCATTGCTCCGTCGCATAGTGACTCCGCTGACCATCCCCCTCTCTCCTCTGAACAGGCTGCATCATCTCGATCTTCAGCTACGACGGCACTCCGCTCATCGCGCCCATCTTTGACCGACTCGGCACGCCAGGGACAGTCTTGCGCACGTCGGAAGACGCAAGCATGCTGTTGCACGCTCTGCTGGATGTTGCAGTCGACGAGTGAGTCCATAGTCCTCCTGTCCAGCTTCTTTGACCGTGGCCTGACTCTCTGTGTATCGTTTCTCCCAGGGTCATGACCATCGCCGAAGCGTTCCGTGCCGAGCTCGACATCCTCGAGGGGCGCGCGCTCATCAAGCCCGATACCGCGGGCGTGCGAAACCGTACGTTTCAACATTGCCTCTCGAATACCTTCTCTCTATGCGCACTGACCGCTCCCTGCTGATCTCCCGCCAGTGCACGTCCTCTCCGGCCAACTCCTCCTCCTCAAGCGCTCCCTCACGCCCGTGTCCTCCCTCGTCTGCGCCCTCCGCCAACACGACGAAGAACGCGCCGTCCTCGCCTCTCGATCCAACAGCGACTTTGCCAAGAGAGCCGCGACGCAGCGATTCCTCAACAGCATGAACGACGACGTCCCTGGCTTCCTCTCAAAGGACGCGAGGATGTATCTCGCAGACGTGCAGGACCGTGAGTCCCGGTCGTTCCTCTTGGTTCCCCTTTTGAGCGAGGCTGACTCGACCCTAACTTGGCCTGTTCGTTCGGCTAGACATCGACTCTGTCCTTTCCTCCCTAGAAACCTTTGCGTTCATCGCCAACGAGTCGTCGGCGTTCATCTTCAACCAGCTGTCGTTCAACGCGAACCAGGCCATGACCTGGTTGACGCTGTTCACGGTCGTCTTCTTGCCCATCACCGCGATCACGGGGTACTACGTACGTCCCGTAGCATCTCGTCCACCCCTGCTCCGCACCATGCCAAAGACACTGACCCCTTTCTCCCCTCCGCTCATCCTCTCACTTTGCAGGGCATGAACTTCAGCATCTTCCCCGACATCGGCGTCTTCAACGGTTCACCGACCAGAGGGCCCAACCCAAGCGGTGATATCGCCTATTTCTGGCTAATCTGTGGTGCGTTCTCGCCCATCTTTCACTCCGTCCCCTTCACTGGGCCTGTCGCTGACTCTACCCTACCCTTTTCGGCGGTGCGTTCGCAGGCCCGGTGGTCGGCACGTTGGTGGTGGCGCTCGCGATGAGTCAGTTCGGAGGGGACTTTGTTAATTTTGGGTTGAGGATGGTGAACTCGAGGCAGAGGAAGGAGGGGTTGAGGAGGAGGGAAGAGAGGGTGGGGAGATGAGGAGTGGATTGGGGTGGGGTGGGAAGATGATGAACGATATGACACGATGTGACACGAACTCTTGGACTTGACTTTCGGAGACGGGGCAAGGTGAAGGAGGACGAAAGAAGAGGGGCATGTGATCGTGTAGGTAGAGTTCGAGAGAAGGTATGGCTATGTCTCATCCTCGAAAAACTTTCGCTCGCTTCCGTCCTGGTCGACAAAGACGACCATGGGGAAGATCCTCCTCTGAAGCCTAGCGAGCGGGCCTGCCTGCCTCGCCTCGTCGAGACGACGTCGGAGCTCGGTCTGCGCTGACTCGTGCAGCCTCATCTCTATCCTCTTCAAACCCGGCCACCAATTGTCCATCTCCTGCGCGTCATGCGGGCCGAAGAACGCTTGAAAGAACCATGTCCATCGCACGACGTCCTCGTCGAAGATGGTCGCGACGTCGACGACCAGGGTTTGAAAAGTCCATTCCGAGAAAGCGATCCAGGTGAGCGTGGGTCCGGCGAGGAAGTCGATGCTTGAGCCGAAGTCGCACCAGAGGGTTTCGCCGAAGCGCAGTGTCTGCAGATCCGGCCATGGTTGGACGTTGGTAGGGCCGGACAGTGTTTGAGAGCCTGTCGCCCACGAGAACGAGCCGGCCGGAGAAGGTGGCGGTGTACTTCTGCCGTATCGGAGAGACAGGTCCCGGACGGGAAGATTGGACAGGAAGCTTCTCAGGCGGGGCCAATGACCGAGGGCAAGCCAAAGGTCTGGCGAGTTCACGGTGACTGTAGTGCAGTTGGGCAGGATGATCGTTCCAAAGTCAAAGTCTGTTCGTGACGGGAAAGGGTCACAGCAATGAGTCAGCCGGGTAGGGGAGGGTTAGAGTCCGAAACGAAGCAGACCTGACCGACCTTGATACTCGTCCGGCCCATATCTGATCCTGAGCTCGCGAACGGTTCGACTGAGACCCAGGATTCTCCCGTCTTCTGTCAGGAGTCCGCCAGGACCAAACAGACCGTCCCACGCCGAGTAGAGCTCAGGCTCGTAGATGACTGCGAGGTCGACGACTCGGTAGAGGAGCGGGACCCCCAGCTGGTGGAGGGTCGAGCACGTCCGGAGGATGGCCGCCCGGGTCGACGACCAGGCCGCGTCGAGAAGCAGGAGGGACAGAATCTCGACGAGGACGTCCTCAGGTAGAGAGAGCAGCGTGCGGGGTGGAGAGCCCATGAGTGCTCGTGTCGAGGCCTGGATTGACAGAGTGGGCGTCGGGTGTGCTTCGAGAAAAGGAGGGAACCAAGCTCACACACAAGCTGACCTCTAACCACATCAACTAGCCTCGTCTCCCTTTCCGCGACTACCGAAGTCAAGCAGCCTTGTTCATTGCGAGAAGCAGTATGTACCCACCTGTGAGTCCTTATTGTCTCGTCATATCCACTGCTGACCTATCAGCGCCAGAGAGCCCGGACCAAAGCGTGAGCTGACCATAACCTTGCTCTTTGTGGTCTCTCTCATGCTCCCCGTCCTTGGCGCTCCTACAGCTTGACTCACCTTCCATGCCCTGGGAAATGCTCGAATACATCTACTCGTTCTGCGACACCCCTACGCTCCTCGTTCTGTCACTCGTCTCGTTCGGATCCTGGGATATGGCGGGTCCGCTCCTGTACGAGCACGTCGAGATCACGTTTCTGGGTTCCCTCGTACCACTCTTCTTCCTCGTGAGTCTCATCCAGATGAGCCCGTGCTACGCTTTTGAACTAACCGAGCTAACTCTGCTGGACCTGCTCGTTCCAGGACATCGCACCTGCGTCGTCGCGTCTGGCTTCCTCACCATCGTTGCTCGCTCGCATCAAGACCCTGACCGTCGACATCACGGACGCCGACGACTATGACGACACCGAGCCAAAGCTTCGAGATCCGTACGGAGAGTGGGACTGCGAGCATGGTGGTAACAACACTCGCTACGATCACTGGCTTTCCCACTTGCTAGTCCCACATCGTCTCCTTCGCCATGCGCCAGACGAAACGGAGACCATCGTCTTGCCTGTACTAGTCCTGCCCATCATGGATAGCCTTAACGATTGCGGGTACTTCGAGTTCCTTTGTACCCAGCTTTTTCCACATCTCAACCCGCGAACGGTCGTTCACGCTGCCTCCGGACGTTTGGCTCGCAAGTGGACCTGGGACACCGCATGGTTCGACACGACGTTCTTGCAAAAGTGGACGCGCTTGGAGCGGGTCGTCTTCAAGCTCCCGGGATCCATCGGCCACAGCCGGGATGATCAACCTCTGTACGCCAATTGGTCGCCTCCGCCTGCGGCGATCGGACCGCGGACGCTCGAGCTCGTTCTTGACATCCCCTCGTGGAGCGAATCTTACGAGGACGCGTTCAAGCTCGTTTCTGCCGAGCTGGATCCGGATGAGGAGACCCTCGAACTGTTCCTGGATCGAAGCGGGGTGCAGGAGCGACTCGCGGATCAAGTGGCGCTCACGGTCAAGCTCGTCATCGACGCGCAGGACGAGGCCGTCGTCAGGAGAGACGTCGAGGCGCTTGAGGACTGGATGAAGAAGCTCGTCGTCATCGAGACCGTCTGAGCGGCAAGGCTGGACGCGAGGAACGGGAGCAGAGATGCGCAGGCCGAGCGGGATCGGATGACCATGACTTTACTTTGAGATGACACCTCGTGTCCAGGAAAGTCTTCAGGAATGTCGTTTTAGAGATGTATACAAAGCAAGAGCAACTGATCTAGAAACCAAGATACCGTACAGATCCTCCTCCTCTCGTCTCCCCGCCACCCTACTCCGAATCGTTCAAGAACCCCCTCAACGCCCCACCAACGTTGACTGTATCGATCAAGAACGTGTCGTGTCTATGACAAGCCGCAAACCAAGCGACAGAGTCAGCACACCCCCTCAGCATCAAGCTCTCAGAAAAGAAGAACGCGCGACTTACCCCCAAACCCCACCCAACTCATAGTATCCGACCTTCTCGTTCCCCGCCCTCCTCAACGCCTCCGCCAGATCCCTCTGCTGCTCTACGGGAAACAAAATATCACTCTGCACACCCAACACCAACGTCGGGATATCCTTCAAATTGCTCAACCCTGCGGCCAGATCATCCAAGTACGGCGCGTGACTCGTCGACAGGTGTCCCTTCGGTCTCATCACCTCCTTCCTTCCCCCCTCCCCATCCGCCCCACCCAACTGTACCTCCCCTGCTGCCCCCGGGGGCGCATCAAGCGCAGACCTGCGCGCCGCAAGGTCGGTGAGGACGCTCGCAGACATGTCGAACAGGTCCATCGCCTTGGAGATGTAGATGAACGAGTTTGCGTCGTACTTGAGGCACCATTGCTCCCCCTGATGATCGAGGTAGGTCTCGATCAGAAAGTCGGGGCAGAGCGCTGGGACGCGGTGGGGGTTGGGGTTTGGGGCGGAGGTAGAAGAGGGGGAGGTGGAAGAGGGAGGTTCTTGGGAGCGCATGCGACGACCGAAGCGTTGTTCCCATTCCGGGCCGGAGCGGTAGGTGATGGTGGCGATCTCTGTGGGGAGGAGAAGAGAGGGGAAGGAGTGGGTTGGGTCAGTGAGGTAAGGGGAAATGGGTGAGGAGGAGAGGAAGAGGGGAGAGAATGAGGGACGAACGACGGGCGAGCTTCATCCCGGTGTGAGGGGGCATGCCGTCGTAGTAGAAGCCTCGGTTCCAGTTCGGATCGGCCATCAGCACTGAGAGCAGAGCAAGCGAAATGCGAAGCGTCGTCAGCGAGGCCGATCGGCACGTCGACGACAAGATGGGCGAGAGGACTGACCACTTCGCTGGGCGTATCTGAGCGCGACACCAGTAAGACCAGACCGAGCTGACCCTGAGATCGAGACAATCTTGCCGACCTGACGAAAAAAAAGAAAAAAAAAAAAAAAACGAAAGGTCAGAAGATGCGCGGACGACATCAGATGTCTACGCGTCTGCTGGACTCACTCGGTCAGGGTACATGTGCCCAGCTGCGATCGACTGCATCCCACCCATGCTCGCTCCAACAGACGCATACAACTTGTCGATCCCAAGATGATCCATCAGCAGGAACTGACTCCGGACCTATGCGAGAACGGCGCGAAAAATCAAACGCGTCAGCCTCCAAGCTCTTCCAACCCATCTCCCCTTGCCAAACCCTCCTCAAGCTCTCTGCCTGCCGGGACGTACCATATCAAAAATCGACACCACCGGAAACCTCGTCCCCCACCTCTCCCCTTCCCCCTCCCCACTCCCCTCAGGCATCACCTCCCCCGGTCCCGTACTCCCATAACACCCCCCCAAAGCATTCACACACACCACAAAGTACTTGTCCGTATCCAACGCCTTCCCCGGCCCAATAAACTTTTCCCACCACCCCGGAGCAGGGTTCTGGGGTGTCGACGCGGCATGGGAGGAGGCGGACAAGCCGGTGTGGAGGAGGATGGTGTTTGAGCGGGTGGGGTTGAGTTGGCCCCAGGTTTCGTAGGCGAGGGTGAAGGAGGGGAGAGGGGAGGAGTAGGTGAGAGGGAGGGGGGAGGGGTGGTGGTAGGTTTGATAGGTTGAGGGGGAGGGAGACTGGAGGGTAGAAGAAGAGGAGGGGAGGGGAGGGGAGAGGGTGAGCGGGGAATTCGGAGAGATGACGAGCTCATCGACCGGACGCCTCCGTCCAAAGGAACTTGTCGCCCGTCTTGCGCCCAGAGGTGGGAGAAGGATAGGATGTGCCACTCACAGCATAGCTCGGCTCCTCTCCCTTTGGGTCCTCCCTCTCCTCACGCTGAGGGAAGCTCGTCGGCAGTGGCTCCCGGGCGAGCTTGGCCGCCGCGAGCTGCTCGAGCTTGCTTGTCCGAGCCTCGTGTGCGTCGACACATGGGAACGAAGGGTTGAATGCTTGTGCAGAGGGTGCAGGTGGCTTGGGCGGAGAACGAGAGGACGAGGCGACAGGCTGGGGTGGGAAGTGATGAGGTCGGGCGAAGAAGGCAGCGGGGGCTGAGGTCGAGGGTGAGCTTTGGCTCTGGGAGAGCGCAGGCGCTCGCAGGTGTCGGACAGCTCGCATGATGGGATCGCTCGAGAGTTCTTCTTGACCTGCTGGTGTGTCGTCCGTGATCCGATATGTGCGCGTCGTCGTTTGGAGGCCGGGCAAGAAGATGCAGGACGTCTCGTACAGTCAGCCGTGAGTGACCCGAGCTCATGATCGCGCCATCGACTAACGTGACAACCTCCACTCTGCATTCCGAAGACTGGATGTCGCATGCTGCGCATTCCATAGCAGGAAGAGCGTCACAGACCTGAGACCTAAGGCAGCTCTCTTTCTCCGAGTACGGCGACTACGAAGATTCCGTCAAGCTGGAAAGCGTCTTTCTGTCCCTGCTTTCTGAGTCGAGAGAGCATCGCTCAAGATCATAGCATCGAAACCTCGTCGATGCGAGCGAGTGAACGCCGCAACCCAGACAGACCCCCAACACAGCAGCACCAACGCGTCCGTGCGAAAGAGAGATCCGACAGACTGCTGCTGCAAGCGAGGTGTGCGTGCGGTCTTCCCCGCGAACGCCGCAACGAGGTCCGGAGACGGACGGTTCGACCAGGCACGGAGTCGATGGAGGATGATGATGACGGCGGACGGCAAAGGAATACGGGTTGGAGAAGTCGAGACAGGACTGGCCGAGCGGTGAGGTTGGCCAAGTCGAGCCGAGCGTGGGAAAGTCGTCCGGCAGGAGGGAAGGCTGAGTCCGTGCAGAGGTCCTTCGTGACCTAGTCGATGCAACTAGAACTCGGTGTACCCTCCTCCCTGACTTTGCACGGCCGAGTACTGGCTCCTGCCGTCGTCGTCTCCCATCTCGGACTTGTACGTGCTCCCGAGATCGCTCGGCGCGAGCGACCCGATCGACAACCTTCTCCTGAGTCGGTCAGACTGCGAGAACGCGATCGACGACCGCTCCGAGGGCGTGACTCCGCTGATGCCTCCACCGGTGACGACCGAGGCAGAGTCGGTGACCGACGAGGCGTCTCCTCCTCCGTTGACGTCCTGCGAGATGATGGACGACGCGTAGGACGAGTACGACTGGTTTCCCTTGCGACCTCCGGCAGCCTGCGAGAACGGACCCGAGTTCGAGTGGGACGAGAAGAGCGGGATTCCGGATGAGGTAGAGTACGTCGCTTGCGACTTGACAGACTGCGCGTCTGACGGGATGTAGGCGAGCGGGTCGTGCGTCCGGTAGAACGACGAGTCGAATCGCGTCGGCGTCGCGCTTCGGTTGACTATGCAAGGAGAGGAGAAAGATGTATCAGTCAAGCGATTTGGTTTGGGACGAGAAATAGGAGACGAGACGAGCGACTCACTTCCTGCTCCTGGTCGGTTGTCCGGGTTGATGAGCTCTCCGGTGTGGGCGTCAAATTTCCTGAACTGGTCCATCGCCTTGTCGAGCGTCTTTCTCGGCTTGCTGAACTGGATCATGCTTGGCTGCAGGTTGCTGAGAGGTCCCTCGACGAGGCAGGTGCGCTCCTTGAAGTGCGAGAGCAGGAAGTGCCACAGGGGGTGCTGAGGAGACGGACAGAGCAAAAGTGTTGGTCAGCTACGACGAAGACAGTGGCAAGCGTGTCTTGCAAATGCGACTGACCTTGCTGAGAACTTTGGGGTTCCCGAGGATGACGACTCCGTACTTTGCTCGGGTGAGCGCAACGTTGAGTCGCCTCGGGTCGCTGAGGAACCCGATCCCCTGGTGCTCGTTGGACCTGACGCAACTGAGGATGATGTAGTCCTTCTCTCGTCCCTGGAACGCGTCGACCGAGGCGACCTCGACGTCCTTGTAGAGCTCCTTCTTGAGCGACCCGTTGAACTGCATGTAGTTGACCACGTACGACCGCTGGCCCTCGTACGGGGTGATGACTCCAATCTGATTCGGGAGCACACCAGACTTGAAAAATTTGGTCACAATCTTCTCCACGTTCGACGCCTCGGTCCTGAGAAGAGGCCAGCGAAGGCGGAGGTCAGCAAAAAGAAGATACCGCCAAACGCAGAAGACGATGCGTACCTGTTGAGGAACGAGGTTCCGCTCGACGAGATCTCCTCGGTCCCGAGGTTCTGGTAGAACATCATTGGCGTGTCTGCGACGGGCCAGGGGAAGTCGACGTTCTTCCTCAGTCGCTCGGGCGCGGTGACTCCGTTCTGAAGGGTCCCCTCGTAAAACATGTTTGACGGGAACTCGGACAGGCACGGGTGCATTCGGTACTGGACCTGCAGTCGGATCGGTCGGTTGCCGAGGATGATCAGTCGCTCAAACAGCGACTGCGAGAGTCCAGCGCGGGCAGCCTTCTTGTTCATGATGACCGGTCCGAGCTGCTGGTGATCCCCGACGAGCACGGCCTGCTTGCATCCGAGCACGAGAGGGATCATGCACTCTGTAAAAGGAAAAGTCGGGAAGGGAGGTCAGCCGACGTGCATTGTTCCCGCTCGGAACTGTGGGACGGAGACGAACCTGGCTCAGCAGCTTGAGTGGCCTCGTCGATGAGGACGGTCCTGAACTTGAACTTTGCGAGCCTCGGGTCTCCTGTCCCGACGCAGGTGCAGCAGATGACATCGGCCGCGTTGAGGATCTCCTTCTCGCACGCTCGGACGAGCATCTTGTACTTTCGCTCGTCGCTCTGGCTGAGCTCTCCCTGCGACTCCTTGAGCTGGATCAACTTCTGCAAGTCCGTGTGCGTCTCCGAGTTGGCCACCTGCTCGTGCAGAGTGAGAAACGAGATCGGAGAGTCGAGCGCCTCTCGCGATTTTGCGGTGATCCGGACAACCTTGAGTCCGGTAGCGTGGATCTTCTCGGTGAGCTGGTCGACGGCGACGTTGGACGGAGCGCACACGAGCACCTGTCCAGGGTTCATCTTGGCCAGATGATACACGATCGAAGCTGAGGTGACCGTCTTTCCAGTTCCGGGAGGTCCCTGTGGATCGGCGAGTAGCGGGAAAGTCAGCGAAAGCTTCGCAGTCGGAGAAGAGGAAGAATGACGAACCTGGATGAGACTGAGGGGCTTCTGGAGGACGCTCTTGACGGCAAACATCTGCGAGTGGTTGAGCTCAGGAAGACCGGGAGCAGAGAACCGCTTGGGCATCTGCGTCCGGAGCACCTGAGGCTCGAGCTCGTGTCCGAGCAGCTTGTGGTACTGTAAGAAATCGAGGAGAAAGCCGCTGTCAGACACCTTGCTGTTCGAAACGAAGGAGGGGACAGGTCGACGACTCACGATATATCCGCTGACACTCCTCTCGTCGACAGCGAACGTCTTCATAGCGAGCTGCATGCGGTCGAACGAGGTCGACTTCCAGACAAAGTCGGCCGAGAAGTTGTGCGTGCAGTCGGTCGGCACTCCGTCCGATCGTCTCAGCTCGAGTCCGATCTCGTCGCTGACGTCTGCAGTCGATCACAAGAGAGAAAGAAAGCATCAGTCCCAGCCTCGTCCAGGAAGATAATCATGACGCCGGGACTAACTGTTCGGAACCTTGATGACGTTTCCGATGCCGTCCCAGTCTCCTCCCGACTTTCCTCCTCCGGCAAACTTGAGCCTGAGCTCGTCTCCGACTGCGAGCCTGACCTCTCCGCTCTCGAGCTTGGGCATGTTGAACCAGGCGACTCGCTTCTGGTTCAGTCCGACGTCCCATCGGACAATGATGTCGTTCTGCGTCTGCGACTCCTTGACCTTCTTGTCGTAGTCGGCCTCAATCTTGACGAGCGGGCCAAAGATGTTCTGGTACTGGTACGCGTCTTCGTACCTGCAGAAGGCAAGTAGAGGGACGGAATGTATCAGCGTTGACCTTGAGAAAAAAAACAGTCTCAACGGCCGACTCACTTGAGCAGGATCGGCTGAGGCTCCTCGTCTACGCCTGCCCTTCCAATGTCCTCGAGATCTGCGTTTGGGTCCTCCTTCCACATTTCCTCAAGCTTGTTGATCTGGTGGAACGAGATCTGTCGCGCTCGGAGCTGCTCCTGCTCGGACGGCGTCTTGACGAGCCACGACAGAAACTGCCGGTCGTCAATGATCGCAGACCACTGCGACGTGTCCCAGACAATGTCTTTGGAGGACGTCATGGCAGCGCAGGGTTGTCTGCAGACCGAAACGAGGTGGATGATCGTGAGCTTCTGGCCGAGCCTGTGGCGGCGCTGGGATTTCGGCATATGGAACGCGCACTCACCGGCAGAGGAGGACCACGACGGTGTCGCTCTTTGCTGGGATGAACCCGAGCATGAAGACGTTCTTTGACCCGCAGTTGTAGCACTCTGGTGTGGTCTCCCCGAGCGGGGACTCTGCGTGAAGGATCACCTCCTTGTGCTTTGCCCGCACCAGATGGTTCACAATGTGGGACGCCGAAGTCGTCCCTCGCGAGTTGCAGAACCACTTGGCGCAGATCAGACACTGTGAAAAGAGGCGGACAAGAGAAGCCAACGTCAGGACCGGCCGGGAACGAGCGAGGATCGCGAGGTCCGGTCGTGCGAGCTCAACGAGACGTGAGCGAGCTCAGCCACGCACCTTTACGACACACGACGGATTGTGGATCCCACAGTAGCTGCAGGTAGGATGAGCGAGTACGTCAGTCAGTTTCACTCATCATCACGGGTGCAGATGAAAGGTCTGATGACGATGGATGGTTCGCGGCGAAGAGGAGGTGTTCGCGAGCTGACCGCCTAGACCGAGTCCGCCATCGCCAGCCCTGCCCACGACCCAGGCACAAGCACGACATCGCAGGACGCGAGATCGCAGGTACCGTCTAGTCCACAGAGATGCTGGCGGCTGATCTGAGGTGGACTCACGAGCAAGCGTGTTCTACGACTCCTCCTCCGAGCTTGAGGTCCTCGAGCACGCCGTCAAAGTCATCGTCAAGCTCCTGCACGGCTCCAGCCTGCCCGTTCGGGTGACCGTGCTGGTGGTTGTGCTCGTGCTGGTTCGGGTGCGAGTGGTGCTGGTTGGCTGAGAGCGAGTGGGTCGAGGCGGACGAGTCGGTGACCGAGGGTCGTTGCGAGGTCGCCGTCGTGAACGAAGAGTACACCGAAGCAGTGTCGTCCAGACCGTACTGCAGAGACACGAGATAGTCAGTCGAGCTCAGATGAGAGTGTGTTGAGCTGTGCTCACCTGCGATGCGCCCTCGAAGGCTTCAAACTGGTCCATCTCTGCTGACGAGAGGAGGAGAGGGTTGGGAGGGAGCTCACCTCGGCTTTGAACGAGTCTGGGTCCACCACTCGAGCTGCTCCTCGAACCGCCATCATCCCACCACCCGCCGCATCCCACAATTGGACCGCCGTCATGTCCTCGCAACCTCGCACGCTGCTCTCTCTTCCCGAGGACGTTCTTCGCGAGATTTTGACACACCTCCTCGTCGACACGGCCCGCTCGTCCACTCGAGCGGCCATCCTCCTGACGTGCTCGACCCTCCACACGTTCGGTCTCCCTCTCCTTCACCGCATCATCGATCTTCGCGGCTTCAACACCGTCACGGAGATGATATCTGCGTGGAGGACCCTCTTCGGGGAGAAGGGAACCCTCACTGATCAAGGCAGGATCCCTGACCTCAACTGCAGTGTCGTCGAGCTCAGGATTGGGTCCAGAGAGCTCCTCCCAGCAGAGAAGCAGCTTGTCAAAGCAGGTACGTCCAAGGGATCAGTTGACGAGCATGAACGGTGGACGGCTCATACCCTTCTTTTGGGCTGCACAGAACGGTCCTTCCAACCTACCGTGTTGCCGCGGTGCACTACTCTCTTCTTCGATCGGACGCACACAGGCAGGGCGTTCGGAGACGCCCACTTTAATCTCCTCGCCGGTCTCTCTATCAGCCACCTGTCTTTTGCGTACCCCGACAGCATCGACTTACATCCTGGAGTCACGGACGCCTTTGGATCCTCGTTCCCCCGACTCGCCCTCGGGCTGGCGATGCAGCCCGCTGCCTGGAGCGGCTTGCAAACGATTCGGTTCTGCAACTCGCTTTGGTACGAAGACGCTTTTGATCCTGGATCGAACGATGGGCTCGCTATGATCCTAGAGCCGTTCACGGACCGGATCGCGTGCTCGGCCTGGACGTTCGAGACTCTCATCGTCGAGGTGGCGGAGCAGTCCGATCCAGCATCAGTGGACCAAGACACCATGTCAGCGGCAGAGGAGGCGTACCGGTTGCAAGCAGTGGAAGCGGTGAAGAAGTTTGCGGCGTTGTTCCTTGATCCGGTCGAGACGGCAGAGTCAGATGGGTGGTGGAGAGGTCTACAGAGAATCGAGCTCAGACTCCCTACCTGGCTCGAGGCTCAGCTTCAAAGAAAGACGGACGAGGCGGGGAGAGCCGGGCCCTTCGCGAGGTTGCAGAGGAGGATCTTGCCGATGGTCGTCTTTGTCGACGAGGACGGAACGGAGAGGAGGTTAATCGAGGATGAGTCGAACGCTTGATCGAGCTCGAATTTGAACGCTATGCACATCCCTTTTTCCCTTTTCTTCGCGGGCTCAGAGCAAGAGAGAGTCGCATGGATGGAAGGATAGATCGAAAGCTCCGCGCCGTCGAGCCCACAGCCGGATCACCTCCATTCATCAGACGGTCTCGACGACGACCAGCTCCCTCATCCAGTCCTCGAGCCCATCCACATCCTTCCTCACTACCGTCTCGTCCGCCACATCAACCCTCAACGTCGCCCTGAGCGTCACCAGCTCCGCCGACTCCCTCGTCACCCCGCCGCAGCCCAAGAAACACCTCAGCTTGGTCGTCTCCTCGCCCACCGTCAGCGACGCGAACCCCGACTCGTACCAGTCCGCCCAGGCCGACAGATCAAAGACCAGCTCTAGCTTCCGACGTTCCTTCAGCCCCTCGGGCGGTGTCCAACACGCATAGAGAGCTTCTGTCCGATGCGACTGCCCGTCCCATGCGAGGAGGCTGATGCTGCTCGCGTTGACGACGCGGTCGAGGTTTGTCCATCGAGGGAGATAAGCCGGGCTGATCTCTTCTGGTTCGACCAAGTTCCACTGAGGCGGACCGGGACCATCTCTCGGCTCACTGAAAGCGTTTGGTCCGTTGACCTTGGGCCTCGAGTCTGGATGGATGACGGTGTGTGGGTTGAGGTGGGGGAACAGCCGATCGCCGAAGAACCAGAGGAAACCCCAGGAGGGGGCGGCGTAGTCGTTGACGTCGGACGACTGAGGGAGGATGAGCGTGCGGAGGGAGAGACCGTTCGGCGAGGCGCGCAGGAGGCGATGTGGGATGGGTGTGGGTGGTGGTGGAGGTCTGGGTGGAGCGTCGGGGTCGTCGTCGCTCTCGTATCCGCACCAGTCGTACACAGGGTAACGCTCGAGGAAGGGGTCGGAGGTTTGGGCCCAGTCAGGGATGTCGAGGGTCAGGGTTTTGATGCGGGTTAGGGTAGGGGGCGAAGAGGTCAGACGGGCCGAGAGAGCCAAGTCCTGTGTATAGACGAGATGTAGGATCAGGACGACTTAGTGCAGCGCATTGAGCATGGAAAGTTGTAGAGTGACTAGGCTCACGAGATAGAAGAGCGACTTGAGCGCGTCGAGGGAGGTGATTTTGACTGTCTCGTATAGGAGTAGACCCGCCATCTGCCATGACTCGAACGACAGCAGAGACAGGTCGAGGAGCGTCGACGTGTCGCAGAACGAGTAGATGTACTCGAGGAGGTCCCAAGGGAGGGAAGGTGTCTGAAGACGCACATAGGGCAGCAATCGAGGGTGTCAGGCACCCGGGACCGCTGGACGACCGAGCTCACATCAGTCTGCCTCTGATGGAGTCCGCGACAAGGCCGCGCCCACCCACGCTCAAGGGTGAAGCTCACTCACCGAATGGGACATGTTTGAGACCCCAGCGAGATGGCTTGTCGACGTTCTGAGAGAAAAGCAAAGGAGTCACATTCAGAAAAGGTCGAGCGAGGGGAACCAGCCGAGCTCACCCCTCTCCCGCCTCCTGACACTCATCTGCCTTCCAGCCCGCCCTCGTCCGCCTGGTATGGCTCCTGTTCTTCGTCCCTTTCTCTTGCTTCCCGAGGACGTCCTCCACGAGATCCTGGCGCATCTGCTTGTGGACACGCCGCGCTCGCCCACTCGAGCGGCCATCCTCCGGACTTGCTCGACCCTCCATCGACTGGGAGTCCCTCTCCTCTATCAGGTCATCGACCTCAGAGGAATCGGAACCTTCACCAACATCATCTCTGCCTGGACATGTCTGCTCGGTACCAAGGGAGCCTTCACCAAGCACGGGAGGATGCCGGACCTCGCCAGGAACGTTCGGGAGCTCAGGATCGGCGATGGACCATACAGGCAGGCAGGTCAGCTCTACATTGCTCTGTCTGTCTCAAACATGCCTGCCGGATGATTGTTAACTTGGTCGTGCCGTTTTCTGCACCAGACTTCAAGCTGGGCAAGATTGAGCTCCCTCGCTGCATGTCGTTCACCGGACCGGCAACCTACATCGCATCTAACAGTGTCCGTGGCCTTGGCAGCCTCCTGCACAGTCTTCCCGTCCAGGAGTTGTCTCTCGTGCATGGGTCGCGCTCGTCCGGGGCTGGTAGTTGGGATGTCCCCCTCGTCGACACGTACAAACCCTCGACGTGCGACGCCCTCTTCGAGCAAGCGTGGCCGGATCTGAAGATACTCCGCTTCTACGGTACTCTCTGGCTCGATCGCTACGGAGACAACGCTCTGCCGACCGAGGAGAGACCTCTACGGCTGGCCTTCTCGGGATGGACGTTCAACACTCTCGCCGTCGAGATTGGTCGGGTCAATGAACGCCATCAATCCACGCCCGCCGCGATCAAGTCCTTTCGGGCGTTCTTTGACCCTGTCGATTCGGTAGAGTCGGACACCTGGTGGCCAGGCATGAGCAGGATCGAGCTTAGGCTTCCGAGGTGGATGGAAGCCGAGTTTCGACGCCGTCCCCGAGAAGCAGACAAGCTCGGACCGCTCGCCAGGCTCCAGGAACGCGTCTTCCCCATGATCGTCTTCATCCGCGAGGACGGCACGGAGTGGAGACTGATGGACGGCTAGCAAGGCGGAAGGCAGGGATGGGCAAGGGAGGAAGTTGCAGGAGGTGGACCTTTTCTTTTCTTTCCCTTCGTCTCTTCTGATTCGATGGCCCAGTGTGACCTCGAAAACATCTAGTACCAAGCATCATCAGCCAACCAAGGTGGACCATCTGGGCTGCCATCTGGGGAAGAACGACTCCATCTGGTCGGAGTCTGAAAATATCGTCTGGGCGGGCCTGCCTGCCAAATCGCTCGAGCTCACCACCTCCCTCCCTTCCCTGCCTTGCCGCCCGCCAACGCCAACACTCCCGTCCACGCTACCCCGACATCAACACTCGGACTCTCAAACTCCCCGACTCCATCCTCCTTGCTCTCCCGTCGTCCTCTTCCACCATGGCTCCCACGAAGGCGCGTCTGATTGGTTCGCTGCTGTTCTGCCCGACGTGCTCGACGCTGCTCGACCTGCCGGGAGACGCCGACGTCATCACTTGCGAGCAGTGCGGACACGAGGAACCTGCAGAGTGTGAGTTCGGCTTTCTTTTCGCTAGCGGGCCGACCTTGGCAGCTTCCAGAGCTCGTCGAGGGAGGAGGAGGCGGAAGGCGGAATGTTGAGCTCGGAGCTGACCTTGCTGCCTCCCTGCGTCTTGCCTTCTGCCTCGCCCACCCCTTCGACCGATCTCAGCGTACGAGAACCTGGACGTCCAAACGCACTCGAACCCTGCTGCGTTCCCGTCAGCACTGCGAGCCAAGCGTGCGCTGGTGGTGAAGCCCGAGGACGAGGAGTTCGCCAACCCGTTGCCTGTCGTGAGTCCCGGCTCGAACCCGCTTGGGTCTTTGTTCGACGGATCAGTGCCCTAGACTATCAAACGCACGGCCCCGCACCAGTGTGCTGACACCCAGTCATCCCTTGTTCGCGTTCGCAGATCCAAGAAAAGTGCCTCAAGTGCGGCGAGACGGGACTCAGCTATCAGGACCTCCAGCTCCGAGGTGTCGACGAAGGTGCTACCACTTTCTACGAGGTCAGTCTTTGTTATTTTTCTCGCTGGTCGGTTTCAGGGTCATGGAGAATGCCTTCCGCGGACGGAGCGCCAGGCCAAAGCCTTCGTCACGTTGGCCTTCGTCACGAGCCTTCTGCCTGGACCTGTCAGCAAGTCTTGCGTTGCCAGACTGCTCGCTCACCATCAGTTTTCATGCTTCTTCCTCGACAGTGCATCCACTGTGGAGACAAGACCAAGCTCAACAATTAAACCTCGATGTCGATCGTCCCGTCAATGAGGTTCTCCGCTTCGCCTCCTCAGGCCGGACAAACCCATCATCTTATCTCTACACTTTCAACTTTAACGCCTTACGATTCATGACCTCCTACTATATCCCTGCTGCCGGACTGGTCCTATGTGACTGGCATTGCGTCAGACTGAACAGACGATCCCATCGAGACTGACAATGTCTTCTGTCCTGCCCTCGCACTGCTCGCAGCAAAGCCGACACGAGATGCCCCATTTGGAGAAGGTTTGTGGATCCCTCGACTCGGGCGAGTCAAGCAGCAGATTTCCCACACTTTGGCCTCGTATCAATCTGCTACAGAAGGCGAGATTGACTTTGTGCTCGATCGCGCTCACCGCAGCTCACCGAAGTTCGAGACATCTCCCAGCCCCAGCCGGGACAGCTTACCCTTCGCCCTCGCAACGGCCATCTCACACCCCTTGTCTCGCCATCACACCCAAGATGGCCATCTTCCCACGCTCGCCGTATAAGCTCGGTCTGATCCTAGTCGCCTTCGGAGTGAGTCGCTCGCTTTCGTACGCGACCCGAGCCGCAATCATCCAAGCTCACCTTCCCCTCCTCCCTCCGCTCTGTTCTCGTAGCTCTCCCTGCACACACTCCTCTCCCTCACCCACACAGGCTACGCAGCGACTACCTCTCCCTCCCGTCTACTCGGCAAGGGCTCCTCATCCAACCACGGAGGGTCGTATGCTGGCAACCCAGGCTCGAACGGAGGAGGCCAGTGGGCCGCTCAGGATGCGTTTGGCGCAGCGACGGGGTTCAATGCGACGAGAGCAGCCAAAGGGATGGGACCCAAGGCGAACGCGGCGTTTGTGTTGCTCGGTGAGTCTCGTTGGCCTTTGTTGGGGAGCGGTGACAGGTGATGGCCGAGCGGACGGGAGCGAGAAGGAAGCGCGACCATCTCGGAGTCAAGAGAGGTCGTGTGCGAAACGAGCGGACGGCAGACCAGCTCGATACGTCGGGCGGGTAGCCTTTCAGTGGCAGGAGAGCTCGACTGACTGTTTGATTTGTTTCGTCGCCTCGCAGCTCGTAACTCTGACCTCTGGTGAGCTCCCTGTCCGTCTGCTCGCCGAGCTCACGCGCCGGCACCGTCCCGTCGACAAGCTCAACTGACTCGTCCCGGATCCTTGTCTGCTCGCCTGATCCTCCAGGGAGCTCGTCTCATCCATCAAGCAGATGGAGCAGACCTTCAACCACTGTTGGTCCCTCGACCCCTGCTCTCACCTCTCCAGCCCGAACTCACCCCGACTCCCCCGTCGCTTTCCTTTCGCTCAGGGGCCGGCTACCCCTACGTGTTCCTGAACGAGGAGCCGTTCTCTGACGAGTTCAAAAAGTACACGCAGGAGCTCACCTCGGCAGAGTGCTTCTACGGGTTGATCGAGCCCTCGCACTGGCACCAGCCAGACTGGATCGACGAGGAGAAGGCAACCGCAGCGAGGAACGACATGATTGAGAAGAAGGTCATCTATGGGCACAGTGTGCCGTATAGGAACAGTCAGTCCGACCGGTTGAAGGGCGTGGGGAGTGGAGAGGTGGATGCTGATCGTTCCATTTGCGTCTCCCGTCGCGTTTGGGTTGGGGGGTGTAGTGTGTCGGTTCAACTCTATGGTGAGCTCTCATCCTTGGGATCGCTACTACCGACATCTGGGCTGGGTTTGAGCCGGGTCAGAGCTTAGTCTGACTCTGTTTGATCTTTGCGTCCACCAGTTCTTCTACAAGCACCCTCTCCTCGCAAACTTCGAGTACTACTGGGTCAGTCCGACCGCATACCGTCTCTTTGAACATGCACAACTTCAAACTAGCTGACACATGACCTCTCACTCCTTCACCTTTCGCAGCGTATCGAGTGAAGCCCCTTCCCTTCCTTCCCCTTCTCCTCGCGTCCATCGTCACCCCACTGACCATCTGTCTCTCCGCTCCCTACTTCCCAGGCCGAGCATCAAGTTCTACTGCGACCTCAACTACGACCCGTTCCTCGTCATGAAGGAGAAGAAGGCCGTCTACGGGTTCGTGCTCTCGCTGTTTGAGTACATCGAGACGATCCCCACGCTCTGGGACGCTACGAAGGAGTTTGTCGCCTCAAGGCCGGACCTCAAGGAGACCATGAAGGGCAACGCGCTCGAGTTCGTGTCAGAGGATGGAGGAGAAACGTACAACCGGTGCCATTGTGAGTCGCCCTTGTCGAAATATAGGTCTGGCACAAGTCTGAAGAGCAGAGCTGATACGTTGCGGGTCCTGGTGTTCAGTCTGGTCCAACTTTGAGATTGGAGATCTCGTTCGTCCTCTTTCTTCACCCCTTCACTCCTCCCACCCTTCCAGTCTAACCTCCACCCTTTACTTTCTTCGCAGAACTTTTGGCGCGGCGAAGCGTACAACTCGTACGTCGAGTTCCTCGACAAGAAGGGCGGCTTCTACTACGAGCGATGGGGGGACGCCCCCGTCCACTCGATCGGAGCCGCCCTCTTTGCCAAAAAGGAGCAGATCCTCTTCTTTGAGGATATCGGGTACACGCATAACCCTTTCAGTGCGTTCGCAATGTTATTCTGTTGCCCCCACATCGATGCGCGCTGACCGGACCGGACCGTCTCTCCTTTGAAACCGCACTAGCCCACTGCCCGCAAGGCGCGTCCCATTCGGCGGGGAGGTGCTCGTGCAACCCGCAGGACAACTTTGATAACGAGTGGTACAGGTGCGTCTGCCCTTCCATCTTCCCCTTTTTTTCTTCCCTTTCACCCTTCCTCTCCCTCCCCCCGCTTCAGTCTCGCTGACACCCCTTGCTCCTTCCTCCTTCACCCTTCGGCACAAAGTTGCACAAAGCGTTTCGTACGTCCTCTCTCCCTCACATCTCTTTGGCACCCGTACATCTTACTTACTGACCTGTGTCCGACTTTCGCTCTTGCAGCTCAACATCTAAGTCTCGAAGGGGAAAGGAAACAGGGTTCGACTTGTATCTCTTGCCTTGCTTCTGCGTTTCTTGTCGTTTGACTTGGGATCTTATACGATGTATCAGCCGAGTTCTTGAATGCGGTGTGGGCGAGCGCGTTGGGTGGGAAGTGGGTGGGTGGGTGGGGATGGGAGGGGGAGGGTCGGTGCTTGCGTGATAGAGGATATGGGAGAGAGAAGGGTCATGATAGGGAGGCATGGGTTGTGAAACGGTTCGAGAGGAGCGTGGACGGGGTGTGGGGATTTGAGAGTGGCGGTCTGAAACAATGCGAAGAGGAAAGTCAGCATGGGCGATGGACATCGTTTGGATCGGTGAGAAAGAGACAGACTCGCCTCAGGTCTCGACCTCGACGACAAAGATCGATCTCCACTCTGTGGGAACCCGCGCGCGGATGGCCTCATTCACCTCGACCCGATCGGCGTCCGTACTCACGATGAGGATGATCGATCCAGGTTGCATCGTCCACAGACCAAACAGATTCGGATCGGAGCCAACGTCATCGATAAGTTCTTCAGCGTCGAACTTGCGGTTTCCGACGCCGAGCGACTCCAGGTGGAGTCTAAAGATACGTCTCCGAGATTCTGCCGGAGCCGGGATCCCGAGCAGGACTGAACGGAACATGCCAGCGTCCACGTACGGGAGACAGCCGTCCAGCTCCACCGACTGCACGTCTGACCAGGACGAGAGCAGCGCCCCCATCCCTCTTTCGATGCCCATCTCCTGCCAGATCGCGGGACTGTGTTCTCGACCGTGGATCTTGCAAACGACTCGAACGGGGCAAACGAAGCGGAAGAAGCGACGATAGAGCGCCTTGAAGACCTTTTCCGGGTAGAACTCGGCTTGAGCGAGAAGATGGATGTCGATCCGGAGCTCTTCCAAGTCCAACAAGATCCGGTGTAGGTTTCGGGCTTGAGAAAGAGCGCCCAGAGACGCATCATCCTGCCCTCGTCCGGACAGACACAGCGAGAGCGTCTTGATCTGGTCCAGACAGAGCGGTCCATCGGCTCTAGAAGGCATCTGTACTATCCAAAATGAAGGGCAGACGATTCATCAGTTCAGTGTGAGATGACTGGACTTGTCCCAGGAATGGAATCGAAGACCAAAGGCGTACCTTTGTGCTCTTTCGGTAGCAAAACAGCTGCTCCAAGGAATCGAGAGATCCGACTTGAGCGTGTGTGTAGAGCAGTGGCGCTGTGACGGTGAGGAAGTCGAGCGAGACCCTTCCGAGCGCGGCGAGGGTGGCTGGGTCGCACTCTTTGAAGACGAGGAGCAGGCAGTCCCACGGGAGCGTCACCCGGAGCGACCGAAGGCGACGAGTCGAAGGCATCTGCAGAAGGTATCGACATGGTCAGAGATACAGCTATGCACGAGCTCAACGCTGACCAACAAGACGGGCTCACGAGGGACATGTTGAAGGAGCAGGCCGTCTGTGGGTGGGTAGTGGAGTCGACGCGTGCTGAGCTCGACCGTCTTTGGAGGCTGCATCCGGGACTCGCTGATCGCTGCTGCAGGCAAGGAGACTCACTATTGGACTTGAGACAACCGCCTGATGGGTCTGGAAGCGGACGGCTCGAGGCTAGCTGACGGTCGGGTCGGGATGGTGGACGCTCGAAGGGAAGAAGGGACGGACCGGTGAGCTCGCCCTTTCCCCGCTGACCACATCACCCTCGCCTCGCCTGCATCTCGCCATCAGGCTAGCGTCAAATTCATCCAGCCCGAACTTGCACGCAATATGTCTCCTACTGTGAGTGCATCTACCTCGTGGCTCGTTCCCGCTCAAAAGGCAGGACCAGACGGGGACTCGAGAGCTGACGCTGTATCCTGCTTGCTGCCCCGTCCGCATCCGCGCGGACAGCTTCGCTCCTCTGCCCGTCGAGCTAGGACCCTCCCTTGGGAGATGCTCAGCTATATCTACTCGTTCTGCGACGTGGAGACGCTTGCCATGCTCTCGCTCGTGTCGTTAGGGTCGTGGGAGCTCGCCTCTCCTCTTCTGTACGAGACCGTCGAGATCACGTCCTTCAGTGCGCTCGAGTCGCTCTTCTTCATGGTACGTTGAGGTACGCTGCTAGAAACTCGTGCCTAGATGTGAACCGAATCTGACATGCTTCATCTTATTTGTATGCAGGAAAGCGTCTCGGCCAGCGCACGACTGGCACCCGCGATTCCCGTCCTCGCCCGAATCAAGACTCTCTCCATCGACATCGAGCGAGTGATGGCCCACGGAACAGCCCGAGCGAGCTACGACTCCCTCTGCCATGCGATCGACGAGAATCTCTGGCCCGTCGAGGGCTTCGCTCCCCATCGCCTCGAGGGGTCCTTCCCAGGGCCCGCTCAATTCTCGTTACAAGTCCTCAAGCTTCAAGTCAGGACTCGGGAGGATGCACCAAAGAACACGCTCGCCCTGCTATCTGAACTCCTACTCGCTCATCTCAACCCTCGGACCGTCGTCCTCTTTGATCGCGAAACATCGGCGAACAGACCGACCTGGACAAGACCAATCTCGACCGGACAAGGGTTTGGGAGCAGCGTCGACCTGCAGTTCCTTTCTCGTTGGAAAGCTCTCGAGACAGTCTACTTTCGAGGGATCCATCTCGTCGTCAGTGAGTCGAGTTCGACTAGTCCGGGGACCTTTTTGTTCTCGTTCTGGCGCCCGGATCGGGGCTCAATGCTCGCGCCAAAGCCACGAAAGCTCCGAGTCGTGCTCGACTACGCCTCAGCCTTCGACGAGTACGTTCAAGCCTTCAGCTTTCCGTTTGGGCTCGAGTATCATCTCGCCTGGGCCGGCCTAACGAAGGACACCGAGAGCTTCTTTGCGCCGGTCCTGAGGGTCAAGAAGGTCGACGAGGCTGCTGTGCAGAAGGACGTCGCCGAACTCGAGGAATGGATGAAGAAGCTGGTCGTCGTCGAGACCGTCTAGCGCAGCGTCGCAACACCCACCCACCCATAACGCCTCATAAGGATCGAATCGATGAAGTTCATGACATTAGATCACAAGAGAGAGAAACACACACATGTCCAAGAAAGTCGTCGCGTCGTTACATCGTCCCACTTCTCCCTCGCTCCTCGTGCTTCGCGTCGCTCAATGGCTGATGGTCGTGCTGCAGACGACCTTGTACCTCTGCCTCTCCTCCCTCGACATGAGCGGCTCGCCCGTGAACGAGAGGATCTGGTACTCTGCGTTGCGTCTGCGAGCTCGCAAAGAAGACCAGGGGGTCAGCATGAGTGAGAGGGGATGGCGCCGAGAAGAGAGGAGAGAGGACTGACTTGAGCGTTTTGAGACTGAGACCGCAGAGACACGAGCTGGATCAGATACGGACGACGAGCGGACAAGAGCAGGAAGGGTTGATGCCACTCACTTGACCCTAAACACCTTCAGCGCATCCGCGACATCGCCCGTGTACCGCTCCCTAAGCGTCCCGAGCTTCTCCTTCTTGTCCCCATCGGGAACGGGTGAGCCAAGCTTGGTCTTCTTCTTGCCGTCGTCGGTGGAAGAGAACATGCCGCCGAGTCTCTTTTTGCCCTTCTTGCCGTCCGTCTCGTCCGCTTCGTCGACTTCTGCTGGCGGGGGTATGCTTGGTGATGGAGTGACATCTGATGTGGATGCGGATGCGGAAGATGTAGAAGCGTTGACGGCGGCGAGGTCGCGAGCAAAGTCAAACTCTTTGATGGCGTGTTTGCGGAGGGCGGCGGGGATCGTTTTGGCGGGATCGAAGAGGAGCAGATCTGCCAGATGATGAGAGTGCCAGGTCAGCAAAGGCGTGACGAAGAGAGTGAGATAAACCGAACGCACTTGTGTCGCCCGACTTTGTCGTCTCGCATCCGATGATCGTCCTCGAGTGACCGTGATGCTGGAGGATCAGCGGGTACTTGTCACTCATCCGGACGCTCTCCCCGCGCGACTGCATGACCACATCGAACGCTGATTTGCTCGCGCCTTGCGCTTGATCGGGCTCGGAGTTCTACGAGCAGCGGAACGGATGGTCAGCTTTGGCTCGGAGATTGAGAAGACGAGAAAGGCAAACTGACGAAGTAGTTGACGACCCATCGCTGTAGCAGGACGTGCGACGGGTATGCAGCTTTTGGATTCGTCTTGGGAAAGTCGACTGCAAGATGTCGAAAAGGTCTGTCAGTCTGAGCGCTGAGCTGGGTGGGTCATGTAGCCGATGATGAACTGACCGAGATGGCATCTGCGGGTTGACCGGAGGGAGCGGACGAGCGAGTCAGTATCACGCACAGCTTTCGAGGGACGCTGTCCAAACCGTTCAATACTGACCTGATCCCCCTACTCATCAGCCCTACCCATACGTCCCCCGACCCGATCCACTTCTTCTGCCCCTTGACCTTTGACTTCAACTGCTTCTTCCCGATCGCGTCCCACCCTTCCGACCACGCATCCTCAATCCAACTCTGCAACGTCGCAATCCCCACGCCACTCTCGCAAATCTTTTCGCCCATCAGACTCTCGACTTGTCCGTACCTTCCCGCGCCAAGAAGGGCTGAGAGCGTCATCTGAAAGTTCCGGTAGCCGCAGCCCCAGAGGTTGTCGTACCGGTAGACAGACGCGACGTGGGTGGTGCCGAGTGGGCGGCAGAGGATGGCGGAGCGGGTGGGAGCGGAAGAGAGGAGAAGGGAGTGGAGGACGGGGATGAGGCCTGAGGGAGACGGAGACGGAGGATGAAAGGTCAGCCGGAGGATCACCCATCGACGTGCAGGCGGAACGAGGCAGACGGACCAGGAGTCATATTTGATGGCAGAGAAGATATTGGGGACCCGACAGGGGACCACGTGAGGTCGCGTCGATCTCGATGAAAGTCGGATGACGGGCCCTTGGGTGATGTCGAGGAGGAGGCGTGAGAGGACGGCAGTGGAGAGGCGCCCTTGTCGTCTTCCTCGTCTGGAGTCAAACGACCGTCGGAGAGGTGTGAGCTCGGCTGCAGATCGTTGGAGTCGACGAGCGGCTTCAAAACTGACCTAGATGTGCGGTCACGTGATCCGACCTCTCCTCGACGGTAAAGTCGTCCATCCCGAGCGCGCAGATCGGACACGTCGTCGCCTTGTGCTTCGACCGCCTGCAGTCAACCGAAAGCACCGATAGGTCAGCATGGACAATCTCAATCAACATCCCCGTACTTAGTCTCACATCAGCAACCCCATCAACGCTCCTCTACTGCCGCCCCGCAAGCTCGGCTCGCCCGCAGCATCGTCCCAGTCGACCTCTCGCTCCTTGCCCTTCCTCGACGGACTGCCAAGAAGCATCGAGCTGAGCTTCTTCCGCAGCCCTCTGTGCTCTGAGGACTCGGGTGGGGCGAGCACGTTAAGCAGGCCAGAGCCGCCCATCCGTGGGGCACGCTGAGCCGACGCCGACCCCTCGGCTGTCGCTGAGCTCCTTCCTCTCAGTCGAAGTCTACGTCGAAGGAGATGGGAGGGAGTCAGGACCGAGTGCTCCAAGACGAGCGACGGGCCAGGTGGACGGACGAGGACGAGAGCCGGTGACAGTGAGCTTCGCGCAAGTGGTTGTCACCAGGAACGAGCTCACCCGAGGGACCAACTTGTTCCGCCGCCTCGTCTCGTCTCTGCCGGTGGGCAGTCTGCGTTCTCGTCACTTGGCAGAGCAACAGCTCTGATCGACCGAAGCGTCCACGCGAAGCCAGACCAGAAAGAAGGCAAGCGGACTCACCCATCCTCCCCCTCCCCGACGGTACCACCCCCTTGCTGCCCCCACCCATCTAGCCCGGTCCCATCCTCCCAGACACCATCGTCCCCTCCCTCCCGCCCGCTCCCACCAGCATCCTCGCCCATGTCCCCATCCTGATCAAAGTGCTTCGAGACGTGGCACCTGCATCGGACAAGGCGGACGGTTTCGTCAGCTCGGGCGAGTTCACGACAGGAGCTGGGAGGACAGGACGCACTCGAACGCCTGCTGGTCCGCGTCAATCTTGGACTGGCACACGAAGCAGGTCGGCATATTTGCCGAGACAGGAAGCGAGTAGAGGGCTGGGGAGGGGTGTGGGCCTATGAAGGCGGGGTGAGGGGTTGAAGGCAGAGAGGGAGGGGACGGGGTTGTGAGCTCGGTGAGCTTGCGCGAGTCCGACCCTGCCCGAGCGACAAACGGTCGGGCGGTGTCGCTGCAATCTCTGTCGCACTTCTGGGGGGTCAGGGTGTGCTGTGGGTCGGGACCGTCGATCTCATGGTCAAGGACTGGCTATTTCACCGCATGTTCCGATCAAACGACGAGGACCGTCGGACTGGACGGTCGCGTACCCTGCTACCAGAACCCGCGGGACAGTGCGACGTTCGTCACAGGTTGCAGAGGGAAGGTACATATTATCTCGGGAGGTAGAAGACAGTCGGTGATACGGTCTCTGTGTAGATATCAGGAGCGAGCCTCTGTCAAACCGGAACAGCGAGTCAGACAGAGATATAGACGCGTCGAGATGAACAGAAGCAGAACTCACATCAGGGTTCAGCCTCGACGACAAAGATTGCTTTCCACTTCTGCGGGACCATTGTTCGGATGGCGGCCTCCGTCTCCACCTTCTCCTCGGCTGACCCGACAACAAGCACGATCGAACTCGGCCGCCTGGTGTCCATGCTGAACATCTGGGGGTCGTTCATGACCATGATCACCAATAAACGCTCGGTGACGAGTGTCCCGTCGATCCTGGGCGGATGAACAATGAGCTCCCGAGGATCGTCGGCGTCGAGGCCAAACAGGGACGGAGGATCGAGCACAGTCCGAGAGATCCATCCACCCTCCGTCTCGAGCTGCTTGAGCCTGGTCCAGGAGGAGAGCATCGAGCCGGTGTAGAAGTGCCAGTTCCTCGGCTGCCCTTGGATATGGTAAGAGGCGCGAAGCGGGTTCAGATGAGGTAGGACGTTGGTGAACAGTTGGTCGATCCCAAGTGGCGACGCGCTGGTCGCAGACAGGAGAGTGATGTGGAGTCTCTTGAGCGGCAAAGGAGCGAAGTCGATGCTTCTCGACAGAGACAGGGGATGAGGAAGTCTGACCCTTTTGGCCTGGACCATGGCGTCCAGAGCGATGACGAGCGTCTCGATCTGCGAGAGTGAGAGCGAGGCATTGATCCGGGAGGATTCAGACTTGAGCTTCTGAAAGATGTACAATCAAGATCGGTCAGTGAACTGTCTGTACGTGAGGTGTAGCTTCGTCGGTCGCAACTTACCCTCCTTCGCTCCAGGAACAGGTCGCTCAGCGCCTCGAAGGACCTGATTTTGACGTTTCGATACAGTAGGGGAGCCGTGACCCTCAAGACGTCGAGCGAGACCCTCCCAAGGACGGCGAGAGTCGATGGGTCGCACTCCTTGAAGACGAGCACGAGGCAGTCCCACTGAAGCGTCACCGGCTGAGACCGCAGACGGCGAGTCGAGCGCACGTGCAGAAGCAGGAAGTAGTGTCGGCACAAGGTCAGAGTCTCGAGGAGGAACTGTGCGCTGAGAGAGCAGACTCACAAAGGACATCTCGGGCAGGAAGGCTATTGAGATGGTGGAGGGGTGGAGGGGCGGACGAAGGTCGTCGGCTCGACCGTCTTCTCCAGTGCCTTCGCCAGCAGCACGAGCTGCATCCGGGATGCAGAGTCGACTCACGGATAAGCACAGGTTGACTGCTCAGCTCTTCGGATGCGAATAAGAAGCTCGGGAGACGGATGGAAGAGATGGTGGGCGCTCAAAGGAGGAAGGGAGGAGACGGGTGAGCTCGCGCCAATTCCGCCTGTCCTGCTCGTCACGCTCGTGACCGTCGGATCTTGAACGAGCCCGCTACACGTACCCCTCACCTGTCTCGAACTGCGAGTGATCCAGCACGCTCCTTTTCCGTCCATTCGGGATCAAAAGGTCGAAGAGAGTGAGTGGAACCGCCAAAGACCGTGCCCACCTCGCTGGGTCAGTTGGAAACAGGAGCCTTCTGGGCCTTTGAACCCATCTCTCTTGTTCCCTCACGGTCAGTCCTGCGCACCGTTCTATTGAGCTTGAAGTTGCATGAAATGCGCACCCCAGACCCAAACCTAGTAAAAGTCCTCGTGCACGCCCGCCCTCCTCTTCTCCGGTCCCTTCCTGATCTTCCCCAACCTCGCCCTCGAGTCGATCCCACCCGGGAACAACCCCCCCGTGTACGTCTTCATCTTGATCTTCCTCGCCTGGTAGTACTCCCAGCAAGCCTTCATCGCGTCTCCCTTTGGATCAAACGGACTCGGGATCTCGCAGTAGTTGTGCCTCGCCATCGGGTGACGGAGGTACGTCAACGTGCAGTACTCCCAGTTGGGCTGCAGGTACTGCGGAACCCACAGGTTGGGGCCAGAGTAGGCGGGGAGGTGGAAGTGGCGGGTGCCGGGAGGGTCGGAGAGGAGGGGAGGGAAGTGAGTTGGGGTGGCGGGCTCGAGCTCCTCGTTCGGGCCTCGGCGGTTGAGAGGCTTGAACTTGGACAACGGGTTGTCCTCGACGTCGAGCGGGAAGCGAGGCTTTTCGGGCCAGGCGTTTTCGGGCAGTTCCGAGGTGGGCGTGCTCGAGGCCTCGGCGGTCGGGTCGACGTCCTCGGCTTCGGGGGCGGCTGCTGCGTCGGACTCGACGGGCTCGACGTCCGGCTCGTCCCGCTGGTCTGCCTCGAGCTCGGCCTCCTCCTGAGCGTCAATCTCGTCGACGATCGGCTTGGGCTCGTCCGCGAGACCCTGCTTGAGCTCGTCTGTCCTCTCCTTTGACCACTTCTCCGACTCTGCCCACTGCTCGAGCGTCATGCCAGCGTACGTTCCCGTTCGGAGGATCTCCTCGACCTGGGCCTCGTCTCGGATACCTCCCACCTTTCGGATGAGGATCCTCTTTCCCTCGTGGATGTCGTAGTCGATACCCGTCGACCGCGATCCGGCGAGCGCGACCTGAACTCGTCCTGGCCGACGGAGGTGACGGACAGCGGCAGGGTTGATCTCGAGGAAGTCCCCGGGAAGCATACGGATGTTGTAGTCACGCTCCTGGGATGCCAAAGCATATAGAATCGGGACAGGTCAGTCATGCGGCTCTTCGACGAGAGGGACCCGAGGTGGACTGACAATGTTTCCGTTGAGGCGGACGTTTCCCGCTGCGATCATCTTTTGTGCGTTGTGCTGGCTGACCTCAAAGCATGCCCTGAAGATGACGGTATCCATCCTCCTCTCAAACTCCCTGAACATGAACGGTCCGACGGGAGCCTGTCCTGCCTGGTGTCGGTTGAGCTCCTCCTGCTCAATCTGCCGTCGGCCTCCCTCCTTGCCGGGACGAGTAAACTTTGTGGCGGCCTCGATGGACGGCTTGATGTTGGGGTTCGTCTTTGTTCCAGCCACGACGAGAGGCAGACGATCGGGGATGTACCACCGACGGAACTGCAAGGGAAGACGAGGGAGGAGCGTGTCAGCTTGAGCTCAACGGAGGGTCGACCCAACTCGCTCATGCTTCCGAGAAGCACGCTTGTCGACAACCTCTCTGGCACGAGATATCAGACAGACAGCCTACTTACAGTTCTCTCTTTTGTTCTTGCACCCCAGTATGCTCTGAGCTGCTTTCTCGAGAAGAACTGGTTCTGGAAGATGGTCGTCTTTGAGCGCGAGAAGTCGTACTGGCCCTTCAGAGGCCCAACGTTGCGCTGCCAGATGTTGTACAGGTTTGCAACATCCCACGACTAAAAGATACGATAAAGGCAAGGTGATATACAATCAGCAATGGATCACATGGCAAGGCAGAGGCGAGCAGAGCGAGGTCTCTGGTAGACGTCGAGCTCGTGTGCTCCTCCGCAGACGACGCTGCAGCTGCCAGCGCCGACCATTGAACGGACGCAACGGATGAGATCTGCGTACCATTCTCATGAGGGCCGGTGTAGAGTCATAGGGGTCCTGCCTATACGAGAGCTGACCTGGTCCGAACGGCCGCTTGTACGCGTACGTCGCGGGCCGCTTGAGAGAGGCCGACATGGCGGAGAGGAGAAACTCGGACCGCCGACGAACGAGAGAGGTGGGGTGGAGAGGGAGAGGCGGAGAAGGGGGGTGGGTTCGCCTTTGGCGAGCGCGCGAGTTGTGGCGATGGAGTGTGGGTGGTCGTTGAGGGCGGCCGGGGAAGGAGAGGATGAGCTCGCGAAAAGACAGAGACGACGAGAGGTCCTGCCCGCAACCTCACCCACAACCACGACTACCTCCTGAAACTTCCCATCTCTCACTCTACACCACCCTCTCTCACCTACACCCCTCACCTTCGTACTAGTCAGCCAAAATGGGAGGAGGAAACGTACGTCGACCTCTGCGAGACCGAGCCGTCAGGCTGGCACGAGCTGACCTTCCCTCTGTTCCGACGCGCCCGTCCGTCTCCTCGCTTGTGCGTTTGCCTCTCACAGGGAATGAAGTCTGCCATGTCGCGAGAGAAGAACGCCAAGAAGAACGCGGCCGGAGCAGGATCCCAGCTCAAGGTAAGCTCTCGTCCACCTTCCCTGTCCGGGCACTGGCGAGTGACTTTCCCGCCCTCGCACGTTGCCTGACCCCCTTTCGCCTCTGCCCTTCGCTCCTTTAGGTCAACCAGGCCGCCCAGATCTACAAGTGTGGAATCTGCATGACCACCTTCCAGTCGGTACGTCCTCTCGTCTCCTTCTCTGTCACCCACCGCCAAAAGGCCACCCGAGCTCACACCCAGTTTCTCCTCTTTCCTCTCGTCTGCAGACTGCCCGCCCTCCTCTGCTCCTCCTGCACGCGCAGAACAAGCACAACAAGGGGCTCGAGGACTGCTTCCCGGGAATGGGTCTCGTCGTCTAGACCCGCTTCTGTCCTGCTCTGTCCTAGATGCGTTGGTCTGGTACCTCGAGGCCTGGACCCGCCCTGAGGGGGGTTCGCTCGAGGCCGTCCGCTCACTTTCTGTTTCTGTTCCCTCTCTTGTTTTTCTTTTCTTTGGGTTCTTGGGTTGCACCGTCGACATTGGGGGTCGGGTTGACGAACTTGACGATGATATACGTTTTAGACACTTCAACGGCTGATGCCTCCGGTCGGGCATGCGGAAGACGGCGGCGGTCTGCGAGACGTGTGCCAAGCGGAACAAGGAGGAGGCGAGCTCTGAAGGTGACCGCTAGTTACCTCGCTCTCGACCACGACAGACAACGACTGGATGCGCTTCCCGGATCTGTTCAAGGATGTGAGGGAGTCGCCCAAGCAGATGAGCAAGAAGCGGAGATGGCTGCTCGTGCGGACGTGTGAGTACGACCGACAGACGACAGGGAGGGAGCTGGTGTTGAGCTCAGGCTGTCCACCTTCAGCCTCCCTCGCCCGCCTGCACGACGGTGCTGACCGGAACCTCACTCCACCATCACAGACCTGTCAGACTGGATCATTACCGTAAGTCGACAAAGACCCACCCTTCATCTCAAGTTGTGCCTGTCGCCTCGGGCCGAAGGCAGCGCGAGCTCACCGCTGGCCCGTCCTCTTACTCCCTGGATCAACCTTTCTCCGCCCATCCTGCGCTATTGACCCCTCTACCGACTCGCATCGCACCTTAGATCGTCTTGTGGGGACTATTTTATTTGCTCGACAAAGGTACGTCTCGAAAATCCCATCAGTCCCTCTGCCACGCGCTCGCAGACAAGTCAGGACTGTATGCATCCTTGTCACAATCCCGCTGACACGGTGTGGTCTTCCTTGTCCCTCTCAGTCGACGGCTTTCGGCGCACCTTTGACATCAACGACACCTCCCTGCATCACACCTACGCCGTGCGTCCCCGTCCCATCCAATCTCTTGCGTCCAGTACTGATGCTGATCGCTGCCTTTACAGACCGACACACGTGTCTCCTCCCTGAACCTATACCTCATATCCCTCCTCGCACCGGCCGTGTTCATCCTCGTCATCTCGCTCGCTGTATACCGGAGTTTCTGGGACTGGCACTCAGGCTGGCTCGGTCTGTCAGTGCCATGACTCCCGTGCTTCTCGGCAATCAACGAGATCACTGGCTGACACGTCAACTGCTCTGCCTCTTTCTTTGCTTCAGGCTGCTCTCTCTCGCGGTCACGATCAGCGCAACCAACATCGTCAAGATCACCGTCGGACGCCCTCGGCCAGACTTCATCGTTCGTCTTCGTTCCATCCTGTGAGACCTAATCCGTATGTCGAGACATGACTAAAGCTCGACCGACGTTTACACGCAGGACCGCTGCCAACCCCCACCCGGCCTCACCAACCCAACCCCTTACACCCTCTCCGACTCTTCCATCTGCACCCGTCAAGATCTCCTCACCGTCAGTCCCCTCTTCCTTCCTTTCGTTTGACTCAACTTCCCCTTCTCACCCTTCAAAAACCTCGTCCCTGCACTCTTCTTACCACTTCACCCGTTTTCTCCAACCCCTCGTTCTCGTGACCAGGACGGCTTCCGCTCCTTCCCCTCCGGCCACGCGTCCATGTCCGCCTGCGGCATGATCTACCTCACCCTCTACCTCGCAGGCAAGTTCCACCTCTACAACCAGCGAGGGATGAGCATCAAGACTTGGGTTTTGCTCGCTCCCGTGTCGGCGGCGGCGTTGGTGGCGATCAGTAGGAGTATGGACTATCGGCATCATGCGACGGATATCATTGCGGGGAGTGTGTTAGGGGCGGGGGTGGCAGGGTATTGTTATCGGCAGTGTGAGTCTCAAGTTGATCCTTACCTCCGGCCCCGCAGAGCAGATTGCTGAAGTCCTTCGTTTTCGTTCGTGCAGACTACCCCGAGCTGTCGCATCCGATGTGCCATCGGCCGTACTCGCCTCGCGTTCCAGCAGAGCCACAAGAAGGCAACGATGGGGAAGTGCACGAGCTGCAGGGTGAAGAGGGCGAGCGCTTCGCCAGTCGGTCGAGTGATCTGGAGCGGGGTACTTTGGTGAACGGCGGCGGAGAGGGCGATGGGGTCAGGCTGGTTGATGGGATACCGCAGACTAATAGGAAGTAGCGCATACACTCATGATGGTGATCATCAAGTTGCGTATGTCCTCGAAAGCGGACTGGGATAGTGACAGGCGGAACAGGAAAGTAGGAGCGACCCGTCATCTGTGGGAGAGAGTTTCAAGAGGAAAGAGAACCCATCGATGGAGGTACAAGAGGAAGAGTAGCGAATCAAGAAGATGAAAGAAAAGTGGGCGGTGGAGGCGGCGATGCCCTTGGCCGTATCTACAACTGAAGAGCAAGACGAAGGCGACGGGTGGAGGATTGAGATGGACAGCACTACATCCCGTCCACAGTCTCTGCGCCCCCTCCTCCGCGTGCGGCTATCTTGGGTTGCCAGTCGTGGATCTTGGGTCCGACGGTCGAGTACGGCTTGTACGCTCCTCGGGTGGCGGTCAGGTTCTCGCGATGGGGCTGCAGAGTCAGGAAGCACGAGAATCAGTCAGCTAGAGTTTCAGCTCTCAACCACTACATCTCTCGTCCATCACGCGAGCCCAAAGAGCTGCCTCGACAGATGGGAGAGGAGGGAGACTCACGACTTGAGGCCACTTTGGCGTGGAGGCGATCATGATGGGGTCCTCGTGAGGGGGAAGCTCTCGGATGTGATTGATCCACGAGTGCCACTCGGGTGGGACTTGGGAGATGTGGTAGTTGTACTGGAGGTGCGAGAGGTAAGGAGGCGTCAGTAAAGGGTGGAAAGGAAGAAGGGACGGAAGAGTCGGTGAGGCGAGGGCTGGGGAAGGAGGGGAAGCTCGTTGCCCCGCTCGGGAGTGGCCGAACGAGGTGGGACGAGCTCAAGACCGCAGAGTTAGGTAGCATGCCGGTCTCGCGAAGGACTCGCACAAGCGTGGTAGAGCTGCACTCGAGGCCATGACCTTGCCCGCTATGGGCTGGATGGCCCTGGCAGGCTGAGAAAGGTGAGGGAGCTTGAGGAGTCGCTCTGGGACTGACCTGATTGAGATCGACCCATCTCGACCGACCGGGCAGCTCCTCATCCGGGTTCAGGTTCTCAAAGTATCGGTTCCCGAACCTGTCGAGCCGGCCAGAGCAGAAGGACGCGTGTGGATCAGTGGATGCGAGCTCATCGCATCGCGGGGCAACATGACTGGATGGCCGTCCAACTCACTCGTCTCGGCCCACCAGCCGCCCAGACTTCTCGGTACTGTTCATCAGCTGCTGTCGGAGCCACGTCCGAGGACCAGTCCGCCACATCTGCAGACGCCCGATGCGGAGCAGCAACGAGCCACCGAAAGGAGAAGGGGAAGAGAAGCAGGTCAGCTCCGACCGTCTCGTCTGGCTCTGCTCCGTCCGATGTAGTCATCCTGAGGCACACGTTGCATAAAGGGAGATCTAGTTCAAATACGCACGGCTACGAGAGTTCTCTTGAGGGTGACCATGGCGGGATGCTGGGCGTTGAGAGGAGGTCCGTGAATCGGTTAACCGGGTTGTAACCAAGTCGCCTTTGAGCTCCGTTTCCTTTCGCGCGAGCTTCGCGTTCCGACCTGAACTCGAGCTGATCCTCCAACCACGACTCCCACCCCTTCCGCCTTCAACTTTCCCATCTCCCGCCCTCACCTACCTGTCCTCTCTCTCATCTGGACTCGGTGGTGATGTCTGACCAAGAGGAGGACGACGAGCGCTCGAACGGTGGCGAGGAGAGCGACGACAACCCCAACGCCCGCCAGGCGTCCTCGGACGATGAGGGCGAGGACATCTCCGCAGAGAGGAAGAGGCGTCCGAAGGGAGGAGGAGACGACGACGACTCGAGTGAGGAGGAGGAGGACGACCCAGAGGAGGTCAGTCCAGCCGTCCCGTCTTGAGCTCGAGAGTGGATGTGAGCTCGAAGAAGGAGGACCGACGTGAGCTGACCTCGACTTTTGGCATCCTCCTCCCGCCTTCCTCTCCCTCCCATCTCGCTGTCTTGCCACAAACTAGGCTCGTCGGATTGCAGAAGGCTTCATCGTAGACGAGGATGACGAGGCCGAGGCGAGGCGGAAGAGGAAGGGCAAGAAGAAGAGGAGAAGAGGTCAGTCCGAGCTCTCCTCCCCCAACCTGGAGCCGCCCGGATCTCGCGATCCACACAGTCGCACTTGCTACGCGGTATCGCGTCTTGAGCACTCTTGGTACCCACCATCGAGCTCGACCTCGGGGCTCGGTCGTGAGCTCTGACGCAGACGAGTCGAGCTGGTTGACTGACGACCATCTCCCTTCCCCCTTGGGTCTCGTGCCGCGCCAGAGCACTCGCGTGCCTCCTCCCCGGACGCTCTCTCTGAGGATGACCTCGACCTGCTCGCCGAGAACACGGGAGCCTCTCGCCCTGTCAAGGCGTCCACGTCTGCCAAGCCCAAGAAGCTGCTCCGGCGACGACGATCCAACTCGATCCCCTCGTCGCTCGACTCGGACGAGTCGGACGAGGCAGAGCTCCCGATAGGGAATGATCTCGCACGCATGTTTGACGAGATGCCCAAGCGGAGAGCCGCTGGTCTGATGGACGACGACGAGGACGACCTCGGCGACTTTATCGAGGAGGACGAGGACCCCAACGCCGACCAGGAGGAGGGCGCAAAGGAGAGGAGGCGGAGGGAGAAGGAGAGAAAGAAGCGCAGAAAGGAGAAGGCTGCTGGACTCGGAGGTGTCAGGCGAGGAGGAGAGGGAGGAATTGACAAGGCGTGAGTCCGCATGGCTCAGGGGTGACCGGACGAAGGAGCGCGTGAGCTGATTGTCGCGTGCTTGCCCGTTTGACAGCGCGTGGGACGACATCTACGACGTGTTTGGCAACGGAGATGACTACGACTGGGCTCTCGAGGGCGAGGAGGAGATGATGGGCGGTCAGGTCGAGGGAGAGCAGCCCAAGATGGAAGACGTCTTTGAGCCGTCCGAGATCCAGGCTCGACATCTCACCGAGGAGGACGGTCTCGTCCGGTCGCGCGACATCCCCGAACGACACCAGCTCGGCAACTCGACGCTGTCCTCCCACCCGTCGTACGTGCCCGATCCGTTCCCGACCTTCCCTCCAGCCGGACCAGCTGCCGCCTGGATCTCGACACGCCTCTCTCCTCGTACAAGAGCGCTCTTCCTCCCCTCATCCGTCGCGCCCGACTACAACTCGCGTCCGGACCTGCACCCTCGGTTTGTGCGGTCGATCGAGCGCGCGCTCGGGTTCATGTTTACCGACCACTTTGAGGTCCCGTTCCTGTGGGAGCACCGACGGGACTACCTCGTCTACTGGTACTCTGAGGAGAACAAGAGCGCTCCCGAGGGCGCAAAGCTCGACCTCCTCACCCGTGACGAGGTCTGGCGCGTGTACGAGCTCGGGATCCGCTACCGGACCCTCATGGAGAGGAAGGCAGGTCTCGTCGACGTCTGGACCCGTCTCTCGCCCCGCCTCGCAAAGGAGGAAGCCGCCGACGACGGCGACGACTCGGACGGGATGGACATCGAGGAGGAGGACGAGCAGGCAGGCAACGGCAAGAAGGAGAAGAAGCAGGACCCTCGCCGCGTCTACTTTGAGAGCCAGGTCATCTGTCAGTACGGCACCGCCGAGGAGAGCGTCGAGGGAGTCGTCGACGGGATGGAGTGGCTCTCGCTCCGGTACGCTCGCGAGGTCAAGGAGATGCGCGAGGAGGAGGCAGAGATGCAGGTCGAGGGCAGGGAGCGCGTCTTCAAGCGGTCCACCGGCGAGTCTGGCCTCGACCTGCTCCGAAGCGGCCGTCTCAGCCAGTTCGTCAAGAACGTCGGCATCCCCGTCGAGGAGGTCGTCTCGGTCAACTTTTCGGGCAACGCTGTCGCGTTCCAGGAAGACCCAGAGTTCGAGCCAGAGACGTACGCCGAGCAGTTCACCGGCAACGGCCCGCTCTCGACCGTCGAGAAGGTCCTCTCCGGGGCAAAGGCGATCCTCAGCCAGGACTTCCAGAAGAACCCGACTCTTCGTAGGTTGATCCGGATGCACTTCCGGGACCGGGGTCTCGTCACCGTCGTCCCGACCGACAAGGGTGTCGCCGGCATCGACGACTTCCACCCTTACTACGTGAGTCTTTGACCCCTTCTCTTCTGCTGATCCAATCTTGCGAGACTGACGCGTTCTTGCTTTTATGTCGCTCCTCTCAGCCCTTCAAATACATGAAGAACCTGCCGATCTCGGAACTGCTGTACCGGTCTCGGTATCTGCTGATGCTCGAGGCCGAGAAGGAGGGACTCGTCACCGTCAAGCTCTCGCTCCCTCCCGTCGCCGTCACCGCGCTCGAGAACCAGATCTACGCTGCGTACAAGTCGGACTCGTTCTCGACAAAGGCCGAGGCATGGAACAAGTTCAGGCAGTCGGTCGTCAGCTCGGCAGTCCGCGGGCTCCTCCCTGTCGGGGCTGCTTGGTCAAAAGAGTGGCTTCGATCCGAGGTCGAGGACTTTGTCGCCAGCTCATGTGGCGCGCGCCTCGAGCACACCGCGAACCAGTCGCCGTACCAGCCCCGGTCGCACGAGAAGGGAGACTCGCCGTCTGTGCTTGCCATCTCGCACGGAATGGGTGACCGACTCAAGGACGCCGTCATGTGCGTCGCCCTCGACGAGGAGGGTCGCGTCAGGGAGACGATCAAGATTGACACTCTGTTCGAGGACCGGAACGCTGCGTTCAAGATGGAGGAGGACGACGCGCCAAAGACAACGACCCCGATCGACGAGTTCAAGGCGTTCCTCGCCCGCCGCAAGCCGAGCCTGATCGTCATGGGAGGGTTCTCGGTCTCGACCAACCACCTCACCAACAGGGTCAAGCACATCGTCACCGAGATGGCCGAGTCGATCGCCCAGGAAAACCTCCGGTACGGTGCCTCGGACGAGGACCGGGAGCGCGAGCTCGAGGAGGCGAAGATCCCCGTCATCTTCGTTCCGGACAATGTTGCCCGAATCTACCAGCACTCTGTTCGAGCGCAGAACGAGTTTGCGACCCTGCCTCCGACCGGACGGTACTGTGTCGGTCTCGCTCGGTACGCGCAAAGCCCGGTCCACGAGTTCTGCGCTCTCGGCACCGACATCACCGCGCTCAGCTTTGACAACGACGGCCAGAAGCTCGTACCGAGGGAGAAGCTGCTCGTCTACCTCGAGCGGGCGCTCGTCAATGTCGTCAACGACGTCGGCGTGCTCATCAACGACGCCGTCAACGACACGTACATGCAGCACGTTCTCCCGTACGTGTCTGGCCTCGGTCCTCGAAAGGCTGCCCAGCTCATCAAGGACATTGTCTCAAAGAGCGGAGGAGCCATCACAAACAGGCTCGAGCTCATGCGTCTCTCCCTCCTCACGCCGACCGTGTTTGACAACGCGGCCGGATTCCTCGAGATCAAGTCGGACCCGGAGGAGCTTGAGCTCACCGGCGAGGACGTCGACGACCAGCCTGATCCGCTCGACAACACGCGCATCCACCCTGCCGACTACGAGTTTGCCCGAAAGATGGCGGAGAACGCGCTCGAGCTGGACGAGGAGGACGTGACGGACGATCACCCGTCAAAGTCGGTCGTCCGACTCATGAACGACGAGTCCAACGCCGAAAAGCTGTCGGAGCTCAACCTGGACGACTTTGCAGAGAACCTGCGCGAGATCCGACAGGTCGAGAAGCGCAACGCGCTCGAGGTCATTAAGAACGAGATCCTCGCCCCTGGGAAGGACCACCGGTACAACTTCCACATCCCGACGCCCTGGGAGATCCTCACCATGCTCTCGGGAGAGACGGAGCAGACCCTCAAGCCTGGTTTCATCGTCACCGGTCGGGTCCAGCTCGTTCGAGATGACAAGGCCATCATCCAGCTCGCGTCGGGCGTCGAGGGCGAGATCGCGCTCGAGTACGTGTCGGACGAGGGAGTCTTCTCGTGCAACGACGTGCTCCAGAAGGGTGCCACCGTCCAGGTCATGATCATCAACGTCCAGGAGCAAGAAGCAAAGGTCCATCTGTCGATCCGGAAGTCGGATCTCGCCTCGGGAGACAAGTGGAGGAAGCCGACGCTCGAGGAGCCGTACGACCGCGCGCTCATGGAGCAGCACGCTCAGTCTACCGCCACTCGCAAGAGAAAGGAGGGCGGACCGATGAAGAGGCAGATCGACCACCCAAACTTCTTCAACATGAACGGAGCAAAGGCCGAGGAGCACCTCGCCAGTCAACAGCGAGGAGACGTCGTCATCCGACCCTCGTCAAAGGGCGCCAACCATCTCGCCGTCACTTGGAAGGTCGACGAGGGCATCTACCAGCATCTCGACGTCGAGGAGCTCGGACCCAAGCCGAACCCTGCCTCGCTCGGCTCGCCCTTGCGAGTGAGCGGCAAGTACACGTACACGGATCTCGACGAGCTGATCGTCAACCACGTCAAGGCGACGGTCCGATCGATCGAGGAGCTCATGAAGTCGGACAAGTTCAAGGGAAAGTCGACCGAGGAGCTCGACTCGTTCCTCAAGACATTCGTGCTCGCCCACCCTGGAAAGTCCATCTACGCGTTCGGTCTCGACCGTCATCGACCGGGATACTTCTCGCTCGCCTTCCTCAACAAGTCCACCACCGACGGAGGAGTCATCCAGCGCTGGCCCGTCCGCGTCAACCCCGGCTCGTACCAACTCGGCGAGGCCGACCTGCCTGGAGTGCTCGAGCTTTGCAATGCGTTCAAGATCCAGTACGAGCACCGGTAAGTACCGCGTTTTTTCTCTGCTCGCTTCGGATACCTGTCTCGCACCCTTACTCGCCTTGCTGACCCCTCTTCCTTGTATCTCTGCCGCCTCTCCCAGCTCGAAAGGTGGCCCCTCCGGAGCAGGAGGCCGAACCCCCTATGCCGCCGGCGGCCGCACCCCGGCCTACGGAGGACGCACGCCCATGGCCATGGCAGGCGGTCGAACCCCCATGGCGGCGATGGCCGGAGGAGGACGTACACCTGCCGGCGGTCGCACACCAGGCGGGACCAAGATTGCTGCCGCCTATGGAGCGCCTGTACCCGGGATGCAGTACGGACAGAGCGGGACGCCCTTGCATGCGACGGGGAGGACACCGAACCCTTGTTGGTCCTTGTCTTCTCTCTCTTTCTCTTTCCTCTGTTTTGGGTTCCGCCGCTTCTTCTTCGCTGACCACGGTCTCCTTTTCGCTTGAACAGACGCCCAGGCCCCGATGGCAACAGGCATGACTCCCTACGGCGCTGGAGCAGGCGCTTACTCTGCCCAACCCCAAGCTCAGATGGGCATGGGCATGGGGATGAACTACGGTGGTGGAGGAGGAGGAGGGCAACCCCAGATGCCGTACGGCGGAGGTCAGCCCCAGATGGGGTACGGTGGTCAGCAGATGCCGTACGCCGGAGGACAGATGCCTTACAATGGCGGTGGTGGAGGACAGACGCCTTACGGAGGAGGAGGGGGTCAGCAGATACCGAATCAGCAGCAGGGTGGCGGTGGCGGGGCGACGCCAGGAGGAGCAGGAGGAGGAGCAGGAGGAGCACCGAAGCTGCCGATCGATCCGGGAAGGGCGGCGATGATGCGGGGTGGGAGGTAGGTTAGGTTGGGAGGATAAGGTGGTAGGGGTTCTTGTCGGTTTTACTTTTGTGTGTGTGTGTGTGATGCTTCTTTCCGATTGGGTGGGTGGAGGGAGGTGGAAGAGAGAGGAAGAAAGAAAGAGAGAGGGGCAGAGGCATGAAATTGTGGTTCGTCAAAGAAGAGAGAAAGTCAGAGAGGGTGGAGGAGGGTGGTGGCTCGGAAGGAAGGGACTAAGGATAGAAGCGATCTGGCAAGAGGACTAGAGACCTCGAGATCGAGGAATAGGATGAACGGGAGGAAAGGACCACAAGGCAGAGACCGACTAGGCTGCTTCGGGCCCACGAGGCGTAGGCTTGATCCCACCGAACTGGATTCGAAAGAGGGGATGGTCAGCAAAGAGGACGCGGTTCCTGGCGAAGAAAGGAGGAGGGAGATGGACTGACGGCCTCCCCAGCCTTGACGCAGTGCTTCCCTCCGTTCTCGACGTCGATTGCATAGCAGATGAAGAGTGCGTCGGCCCTGATGCCCATTCAACGACAGAGCGCGCGGTCAGCATCACGGCGGGAGAAGATGAACGATATGAGGTGATCTCACGCATTGATCAGCCCGTCCATCGAGAACCGGATCGACAGCCAGACGGTCCCTCCGCACAGCAGACCCGCAAGCGGCGCATGCCAAGGCGCGAGGAGCGCGTGAGTCGCGAAGAGGTACCCGATCGTGGCGGTCAGAAGGGCGATGGTGAGCGAAAAGAGGGAGAGGAGGAGCTTGAGGAGAGTGTCTGGATCAACGCAAAAGAGGTGTGTCAAGGTCGAGCCCCGTGCAGAGCTGCAAAGGACAAAAGGACGAGAGGCTTACAGTCCCTCAGCTTCCTCCCGCTCCCCTTGTTCCGTCTGGCGATCAGGCCCGAGACGGCGCGAGCGCTGGGGAAGAAGGCCTCGCCAGTGATACCGACGTAGACGAGGGCGTACCCGTTGAGCTGATCGAGGATAGAAGCGACGAGGCCGAAGATGGGCTCGAGGAGATTGAGCGGGTGGAGGAACTCTGGGAGGGCAGAGATGGTCGAGGGGGAGGTCGCCTGAGCGGAAAGCCGCGAGAGATCGATCAAGTCAGATGCAGATAACGATCAGTTCAAGAAAGTCTGAGCCTACCTTCTTGAGCGAGTACGCCGCCTGCCGGATCGTCCTCAGAACAGCCATGATGAGCGCGCTGAGGCAGATGCTACCCAGACTAGGTCCGGTCGCCCGGTTGAACGCGATCCGAGTGGTCTCGATCTCAAATCCGAGCCCAAACGGATCCGTCTGCTTGAGGTTCGCTGTCGTTGCGCTCGGTAGGGCAGGGTCGTCCCTGTGGAAGTACCACTCGCCCACCACGCCTGCGATCGTGACTCGCCCGATTCCGCGGAAGACACCCCACATCCACACCCACAGCCCGATGACGAGCAGGATGAGAGGGGTCGCTTTGGGTCTGAGGTGATAAACGTAGGTCCCTTCGGGTCTGCAGAGCGTCGAGACACAAATCAGTCAGCTGAAGAAGAATAAGGTCTGGAAGGAGACCAACAATGACTCACGGTGACTCGTAGTACCCGAGCAATAGCAGACGCATGATGACCACCAGAAAAGGGACGCTGGCGACCGAGAAGACGGCGAGGAGGGCCGGGGTGAGGACGAGCAACGGCGGATGTGCAAGCAGTACGTCGATTGCGAGCTTCGCGGAAAGACAAAGTTTGTACGTCAGACGCATGCTCTCGACGCAGCCACAGAGTGAAGACAAGACTCACCTCCACCACTGCGACAGTCCTGGCCAACTTTGATCTCCGGCCCCAAATCAGACGAGCCGAGAGGATGGCCGCGATGAACGGGAATATCGAGATGATCCGCAACCTGTTGGTACAAACTCGAGTCAGCCGCCCCTCGTCATGACCTCGGATAGGTAGCATGGCACTTACCCTGTCCCGCCCCACCAGTTCCGCGTCTCCCCCTCGCCGACCTCCTCGAAGCTGCCGAGAAACAGCCACCAGCTCCCGCCCATCAGCCCGCTCACGACCACGATCCCAGTCCCAACGATCACCACCCTGACCGCTCTCCGGAGAGCGAGAAGGAACAGTGGCGGGATTGCAGTGACGAAGAGGAGGAGGAGCGAGAGAAGAGGAATGGTGTGCAGGAGTGTTCGGAACGGTGACGCGGTCGCCGGCGGTGTCGACGGGGCGGACGTGGCGGGAAGCGAGGGGTGAAAGAGCAACGTGAACGGGAAGAAGACGAGAAGAGCGAGTAGAAAGAAGAGGTGTAATGCCAGAAAGGGCGAGTCTGTACATCGCAATGACAGAGCAGCGTCCAGGACTCGTCAGCACGCGCATCTCCGACTTTCGATGTCGAACCGCTCAGAAGTACAGACGCACCTTTGAACTTTCTCCAGTCTCCTCTTCCACCCCAGCTTCCTCTGCCACCAAGTCCAGTGAGCCGCTCGACCTCCTCGACGACGCCTCCTGCGGTGCTTCCCCTGTCTGCCGCGCCTCGCATGCCCCAGACGCTGCTCTCTCGCACACGTTCGCTGCGAGGTAGGTCAACTCCGCGTGGTGCGGTCGCTGGCAGCGAAGCAGCTGATTCTGAGAGGTATTCGTTTGGGATTGAGTCGGCTGAGGCCGAAGATGAGCGGGACGAGTTGGACGAGGTGGACGAGGTGGATCCGGTCGAGCTCGACCTCCGGCCTTGAGAGGACGATGGGTAAAGCGATTGATGGGCTAGCCAGCCACGGTTGGTCGTTGGAGGTGCGGCTGGCTTCGGTGGAGATGCTGAGATCGCAGGCGGGGCGGGGAGACGTCAGACACGGGGACGAGCCATTGAAGGTGACGTTGAGCTCGACTGACCTGGTTTCCTCCCTCTGCTCGTCGAAGCTCCGAGCAGCTGACCTCGCTCCCTGTCTTCCCTCTCTGCTCTGCCCAGAAAGCCTCCTCCGTCATCGGAGTCGGACTCCTCCTCGTCTTCGTCGTGTCTGTCGAACACGACGGATGAGGACGACCGGTCGAGGTGGGCCTCTTGGAGCGAGTCCTGCGAGTTGAACATGTGAGGCAGAGAAAGCGTCGACGACGACGAGAGTGGAGGTTGTTGAGCTGGTAGGCGGGAAGAGGATGCCATAGGTTGATGGGTAGAGTAGAGCATCTGCAGAGGAGCAAGGGTAAGGGAGCATGGGGAGGCGACGAGTCAGCTCCTGGCATCAGTCGACCCATCGGTTCCACCTTGCACTCCACGATTGACCAGCTCGTCACTCTTGCCGAGCAGTTCGACAGCAGCAGCTCGTCAGGTTGGCGCATGCTGCTTAGCGAGCCTGAGGGAGGCGGACATGCAGCTCATGCCCTGGCCACCACCACCTCTGACCTCATCCAGACTGAGCTTCTGCCTTGCACTCACCGGCGAGTCATCGTCCTCGTCTTCCTCCCTTGGCTTGGGCTGGATCGGGTTCTTGAGAAACTGCTTGGCGAACGTGGACATGGCCAGCTTGCCAGTCCCACCCGACGGGGAGGGAGTCGCCATCGCTCACGTCCGTCGCGAAGGGCGACCGGGGATGAGCGGGAAGGTCGCGGGGAGGGGGACGACTCAAACGATCAGGCGAGCGTTGTGTCTTTGTCACGTCTGAGGCTCCGACTCGGATGACGACAAGAGAGGGCTCGGTTTCGGTTGGTGTCCAGTGCGGGTGGATGGGCGTTGGGCGAGCTCAGGCACCGGGGGAGCGAGGTCGTCTGCTCAGCGCTCAGCGGGGCCGACTCACAGCCGGCTGCGCGCGATAAGGGAGCAGTCCAGACGACCCTCGCGAGCAAACTCCTGCAGAGCGACAGGCAAAGGGCGACAAGTCTTATACGAAGCGGCTTCTGTGATCCCTCATCTAGGATCCAGACCCCCAAGAGTCCAAGAACGATAGGCGCTCTTCAGCCGGCGGAAAGGGGAGATGACGAGCTCGCACACGGCCGATGTCGAGCTCACCTTGCTCGCTGAGAAGGTTGAACACGAGTCATGTACGAGCACGATCAATTCAGGTCATCCTAGAAGTGAAGAGAGAGAAAGGAAAGTACAGGGTGTCGTCAAAGGGTCGTGGTATAGTCATCAAGGGGGGCACGAGTCAAGAGAGGAGAGGAGATTCAGAGGGAGAGCCAAAAAGAAAACCCGGGACGAGCGTGAAGTAAAAGAGCGAAGGCGAGTACATATGGATGAGACTGTTTTAGAGAGTAGGAGGGGTCAGCATCCAGCATCGTCCAGAAGGCAGCGAGAAAGGAAGACGTGGGAACTCACCCAGTCAGCGACCGTCGACCGGGCGGGGGCGGCTCACTGCGCCCGACGCTCCGTCCATGTCCTCTCCCTCTGGGATGTCTGGCCGCTAGAGCTCATGACTGCTGGAGAGACCGAGAAGTGCGTCTGGCGTTGGGCCTCGCTTGACGAGCTGGAGGTCGAGCGAGGGCGGGTCTGGGTCAGGGTGCGGTGGAACTTCGGCCATGCGCGAGAGAGCGAGAGAGAGAGGTCAGCTTGGGGTGGGCTGAACGAGCTGTGGGGGGAGGATGGCAGCGACTCACGAGAGACTCGAGGTCCTTGAGCAGTCCGGCGTGCGACGAGGAGGAGATGGACATGATCATCTTGGAGGTGGTGGTGAGGGTGCGAGTGAGAGTTGTGGTGGGAAGTGCGTGTCGAGGGGTGAGGTAGATCAAGGTTGGTCAGGTGAGGGCTGAGCGGTTGGGAGGGGCAGGACGTTCGCTTGGGAGAGGTCGAAAGGAGGAGATAGGTAACAGCTCGGGTGTAGGCAGGTGTGGGTCGAGGTGGTGGGTGATGTGGTTGGAAGCTAGACAGCAGGACGAGTCTGTTGTCAGCTTTGAGGCTCGTTCCCAGGGGATCGGTCAATTCGGGGGGGTTCCGGAAGCACGCGTTGGAGTCGGACGAGCTCGTCACCCGAACGCCCTCCAGGCCGTCTGCAGCTCGAGTCATCTTCTCGTGACGCATGTACAACTCTAGAGTATCACTCGGACTAGTGAAAAGTGCAGACATGGAGCAAAAACCAGCAGAAAAGCAAGAGATGCTCACCTGCCAAACACATCGGACGCGTCTTCTCTCCTCTTCCTCGCTCATTTCTCGTCCCACTTCCTTCGGTCCACGCGCTCCGACCACCGACATTTACATTGGGGGTGACAAACAACACGTACAGGGTTGAGACGCGATGGGGAGGGCCAAGGCTGGGGGATCCAACCAGCGACGGGTACGCAGGCGGCAGCGAATGAGAGGCGTTGAACGCTCTGCGCTTAGTCTGTGCAGATCAGGGGTGGGCCGATTTATCTGATAAGTGGGCGGATGAGGAGGACGTCACTGACTGCGTGTGCACCGGGTCCAGATCTAGCTCCCTGTCGTTGCCGAACAGGTCGACAGAGCGAAACGTGATGCGTGGCGGGGTGAAGGTGGAGGGCTCTCGACGCGAGAGAGCGTCGACAAGTGTTTCGATGTACTCGTACGTGCGAAGGTGGATACGATACTTGCATCTCAAAGCGTTGAGGTTTGTGTGCGCTGATGGACGCCGAGATGCGAGATCAGGAGGACCTGTCCAGTGTGGGCAGACGGACCTCATCTGGAGGTGTGTCTAGGTCGATGAACAGGTAGACTTCTATAACATTTTCTTTCCGCTTGATGATTTGTGTACGTCCGACAAGACCTTGACAGAGCGATCAGAAGCTCGTCTGCACCAGGGCGTCGTTCTGTCACTTGCAAGCTGTTGTCGAAGGCCACCACGATGGTGAGCTCGCTCGTCTCGCCCCGCTCGCCGACACCACCTCAACGACGACAGCCCTCGACTCTCCCTCTCCCTTCTCCCATCCTCCCTTTCTTCGCCTCGTCCCTGACGATGCCTCCTCCCTCTGGTCCCAAAACGAATGGCGTCCTGCCAGGGTCCGACAAGAAGGCTGGGAAGCCGAGTCGTGCGCAGCTGAAGCGGGAGAAGAAGAAGGCCAAGAAGGCAGCAGGAGGAGGTGGAGCAGAGTCAGCGACTGGAGGGGAAACCGAGACAGAGTCAGAGATGGAGTCAGAGGCAGAGGTCAGTCCATGCGTCACGGATATCGGAAGGACAGGGTGCTTGGGAGGGGAGGGGACAGGTCGGGCGTGAGCTCGCGAGGGTGGACGGAAGGGCACGCGAGAGCTCGCTTCGTCGCCTTTCTGCTTGCAGGCCAGTCTAGGTGACAGGGACATCCGCACATCTGAGTGCGATGCTCCCGGCGTACGCTCGCTTCACCTGCTGACCCGAGTATCGGGGGTCTGTGAGGCTGTCGGACGAGCGAGATGAGCTCGACTCCTTCCCCGACAGACCTCACCGACTGTACATGCTGGCCATCGACCTACTTGATCGCCTCAAGCCGTCGTGCCCACGCTGTGGACATGCTTGCGTAGTATACTGATCATTGCTCGCCTACCTGCTGTCTACAGACGCCTTCGTCGTCTGTCAAGGAGGAGGACACGTCTGTGGCCGACTCGTTCGCCGACCTCGACCCCTCCGACCCAGCACTCGCAGCCTTCTCGGCAATCTTTGAAAAGTTCCAGCTTCCAGAGGGAGGACAGGAGGTACGTACATCCCAAAATCATGATTGGAGGGTGCCACGAAAGCCCATCGAGCTGAACTCGAGCTCACCTCGTTCCGTTCCGGCTTTGGCACGGTTCAGATCGACGGTGTCGGAGGGGACGGCAAGCCGTCCAAGGGCGAGGTCATCTACTCGGACGATGAGGAGGAAGAGGAGGAGAACGAGGACGGGCTCACCGAGGAGCAGGTCTCAAAGAAGAAGCAGAGGAAGCTCGCGGTACGTCCCTCCCTCCACCGGGCTCGCAGTGCGCCGACACTCGCTGCCGACTGCACGTCCATGCTCTAGGCTGAGACTGACAGCATTGCTACTTAACGTATCCTCTGTCATAGCGTCTGACGGTCGCTGATCTCAAGACGCTGGTGTCGCACCCGGAGGTGATCGAGTGGACCGACCCATCGGCACGCGACCCCCGGTTGCTCGTAGAGCTTAAGAGCTACAGAAAGTGAGTCAGGCCAGACAGCCTGGTTAACTGGACCACTTGGATGCTGATACTATATCCCCTGTCTCTTTTCAGCACCGTTCCTGTGCCCGCCCACTGGTCTGCGAAGCGAGACTACCTGCAGTCGAAGCGAGGGATGGAGCGCCCACCGTTCCAACTTCCTGGTCAGTCTGAGATCCACCTTGTTCGGTCCAACAGCACTTGCTGAGGTCGAGAACTGTGACTCACGCTCTATGCTTACCCTTTCCTCTTGCTCAGCCTACATTGCCGACACCGGGATCGCTACCCAGCGGGACGCGATCAAGGACAAGGAGAAGGAGCAGTCGCTCAAGCAAAAGACACGTGAACGTGTCCAGCCCAAGATGGGCAAGATTGACATCGACTACCAGAAGCTGCACGACGCATTCTTCCGGTTCCAGACAAAGCCAAAGATGTCGGCGTTCGGAGAGGTGTAAGTCGATCCTCGTCCACTCCTCGCCCTGTCTGCGGGTGCTGACCGTCCACTTCCTCTACGATCTACCAGCTACTACGAGGGCAAGGAGCTCGAAGCAGACGTTAAGGAGAAGCGACCCGGAGACCTGTCCGCCGAGTTGATCGAGGCGCTCTCGATCCCGCCTCTCGCCCCTCCACCCTGGTTGATCGCAATGCAGCGATTCGGCCCTCCGCCAAGCTACCCGAGTCTGAGGGTCGCCGGGCTGAACGCACCGATCCCGAGTGGAGCGCAGTGGGGTTTCCACCCTGGAGGATGGGGCAAGCCTCCCGTGGACGAGTACAACCGGCCAATCTACGGAGACGTGTTCGGAGTCGCAGCACCTGTCGAGTCAGAGCTCGCCGTCACTGCCGACCGCGAACTTTGGGGAGAGCTCGAGCCTGAGGAGGAGGACGAGGAGGAGGAGGAGAGTGATGAGGAGGAGGAGGCAGAGGAGCTGTTCCCGTCGCACGCACCACCAGCAGACGGACTCGAGACTCCCTCGGGTACACAATCAATCGTCTCGACCGTCCCTGGTGGACTCGAGACGCCCGAGTTCCTCGACATCCGCAAGGACCGCGAACTCGGTACCGAGTCGGTCGAGTCGTCCATCGCTGGTGGGCCGACAGCGCCCAAGCAGTTGTACCAGGTCATCGAAGAGCGGGCGGTCGACGTGCGAGGGTTCATGGGGAGCGCGATCGGGTACGACGTGCATGGCAGCGGGCAGCAGGGGCCAAGAGTGCTGGGCCAGGAGGACAGGGGTGTCAAGGTGAGTCCCTATCGTGTCATCTATCAGTTTGCGTCTCACTCGCTCACTTTTGTCGTGCGACTTGATCACTTCAGCGCAAAGCCGGCACAGTCGACCTGTCTCTGGACCCAGAGGAGCTCGCCAAGCTGTCCAAGGAGGACCTCGCCGCTCGGTACGAGGCCCACCGCGCTCAGTCGAGCTCGATCGGAGGCATCCAGAAGGAGGACTTCTCGGATATGGTCGCAGAGGAGTCGCGCAAGCGGCAGAAGGGTGGTGCTGGAGGAGGGAAGGACAAGAAGAAGGGTCGTGGTGGAGACGACGAGGAAAAGTTCAAGTTCTGAGCAGACAAGATCTCGATGTGTGGTCCTTGTCAGCTTGTCCATATCTTTTGCGAGCACTGAGATCGATCGGTGTGCGAAACATGTACGCTTACTTGCGCGACGGATGGGGCTATAAGAGTCTGTCAGTTACAAAGACTCGTCGGCAAACGTGTACCACCAGCCTGTCTAGCGCGGGTTGTCACGCTACATCGCGTCATGTTCGGAGTCGGAAAGTGATCTGCGTCTGTGTATTACTTGTGAAGGATTCAGGGATCTCGTAAGTACAAATCATCGAGGCGATGCGGAATGAGACAGCAAGGAGAGCAAGGTCGTGCTGACCGGGCTCGGGCGGACCCCTCTCGAGCCTCGAGCCGACGGACGAGGTCAGCTCGCAACACCCTCTCGCTTCACTCCGCCGTTTCCTTCTCTCGTCGTTCTCCAAAGTCAATACGTACGTCTACTGCTCTTACACTCTGCGCCCTGAGGATCGTCTGCGCTGACGCTGTCGTACCACGTGCGTATCGGGTCTGACAGATCTCGCGCTCGCCCACCTCGGCCTCCCTTCCGTCTGCATCCTCTCAACCCAGCTCCAAGTGAGTCAGCATCTCAGTGCCAGTCACAGTTGTCTGCGATATCATTTTCCTACAGGAAGCAGACCCGATTAGGGTGTGGGAGCTGGACGCAGAGTTGGCGCTGTAGAAGGGATGGCCGACGTGACCTCGTGTTGAGCTCGCATCCGCCCGTCGGCTTCTCCTCCTGGGCGCCACATCTGCCCAGACGAAGCTCGGACAGTTTGGGGCACCATGCTCAACGGACTGTTGATCCCCGCGTCCACTACAACGTGCCGCTTGCGTCTCCAAGCTCCAGGCTGAGGTGACCTTGACATCATCGCCGCTCCGCTCCCCTCCCCCCGTCCACCTCCACCCGTCCGTCACCCAGCTGACCGCCCTTCCTCCTCTTGTCTTCCTCTCTGACCCTCCAGCCTTCTCCCACCATGTCCAACGCCCCCGCCTCCCCCTCTGAGCCTGGCCCAGCCACCGGCGAGCAATCCACCTCCGGCCAGCCCGGACGAGTCTCGACCTCCGGCGGAGGAGGAGGAGCCACAAGAAACGCAATCATCAAAAACATCGACATGTCGGACGACCTCGCTCATGAGGCGGTGGACGTGGCGAGTGCGGCGTTGGAGAAGTACAACATTGAGAAGGACATCGCGATGCATCTGAAGAAGGAGTTTGATCGAAGGTCAGTAGGAGGCCGGCGCGAGGCCGGGTGGACGGGACTGGGACTGGGTTTGGGAGAAGCAAGAGTTCGAGCTGACTTGTGACTGTGCTTTGATGCGTCTGGTGTGCAGGTACGGAGGATGCTGGAACTGTGTGGTGGGGAAGAAGTGAGTGGATCACTCGTCTTGCTGTACCCGCTCGTCGACTCGACCTACGTGTCCCTCTTGACGCAATTTGCTGACTTTTTTTCCCCACCCAATCTTTGTTCCTCTCTGCTCTAGCTACGGATCTTTCGTCACGCATGGTCTGTCCTCTTTCCTCCAACCCCTTCGACCTCTCTTCCCTTCTCTCCATTTCAACGCTGACCCCCTCTCGCCCATCTCCGTACGCCTTACAGAGACCAAGCACTTCATCTACTTCTACCTCGGCCAGATTGCCATCCTCCTCTGGAAGTCGTCGTAGCTCGTCCTCTATATTTCTCTTTCCTCCCCATGCCTCCCACCCTCATCTCTTCTGGGCTCGATCTCGTTTCTCCTTTTCGCTGCATACCCCTTTGGCTCGCGCCTGATCTTTCATGACATTCTTGACTGATTGGGTCCGCGTGTCTGAGTCGGACTCAGCAAGGAAGGGAGGGGAAAGATCATGGCATGAAGAAACGGGAGCAAGGACGGGTGGGCGGGGTTAATTGCAAACCTCAGACGGTCTTGACGACAATGAGATCCTGCATCCACGTCTCGCATCGCGCGATCTCGTTGCTGACCTCGTACTCTTCTGCGGCCGAGACGGTGACTGTGGCCGTCAACTCGACCTGGCTCACCAGCTTCTTCTGCACCCCGCATCGGTCGAGGTACCACCCGAGCTGCTTCCCAGATTGCTCGACGAACCGGAAGGCCTCCTTGAACGACTCGCTCCAAGCCGTAAGGTCAAAGGCCATCTCCAGCGATCTCTTGGCCTCGAGCGACGGCGGCGGAGGCGGAGGCAACCAGAACGCGTAGATCGGCAGGTGGTTCTCGGTGCCTCTCCCGGCATCTGGCAGGCGTTCTCTGCACAACGTCTCGGACGACGCATGGACGATTCGTTCTAGAGCCGTCCAGTCTTCAAAGAAGGTGTCATCGAAGCGTCGCGTGTCCCATTTCCAGCGCACACGGATCAGGCCCAGCTTGAAGGAGGAATGCTCGGCGTGGATGACTGAGCGAGGGTTCAGGTGCGGAAAGAGCTGGCTGCAGAGGAGTTCGAAGATGCCGGTGTCGTCTGCTTCTCGCGACAGGATGAGCTTGTTGATGGGTAGAGTCGAGGCTGCTGTGCCCAAAGCGCGCCAGAGGCGATGAGGAGGGAGAAGATGCGAGGTCCAGTCGGGATCCCGTCCGTAGTGCTCGGCGAAGCAATTCTTCTTGCCACAGGGAGGGCAGGGGAAGAAGGGTGAGCTGGCTTGCTCCCAGTCGTCGATCTCGACTCTCAGACTCTTGATGCGCGAGAGGAGAGGCACGGAGGCGTTCATGCGCTCGGATGCCGGTGTGCCGTCCTGGAAAGATACAGATATGAGACGCGTCAGAGTTCGTTCATTCAAGCTCCTCAGACCCGGACAGATGATAAACTGGACACTTACGAGGAAGAAGAGCGACTTGAGCGCGTCGAGCGAGGTGATGTCGACGTGTTCGTACAGGATCGGACCCGCGAGCTCCCACGACCCAAACGACAGCAGAGACAGCGCGACGAGCGTCTCGACGTCACAGAATGAGTAGATGTGCTGAAGAAGCTCCCAGGGCAGCATTCGCGGTCGCCGAGCGCTCAGGTAGAGCTGAGCACCAAGACGCGTCACGGACCAGGTGAGGCCGGGGCAAGGGTGTCTGGAGTCAGCTTGACACGCAAGCATCCCGAAAGCGGGCACACGAGCGAGAGACTCACTTTGATGGGCATGATAGTACTACAGGGGATGCGAGCGAGCAAGGAGAAGCTGAGAGCGACGAACGACCGGTAGCGAGGATTGATGCGGTCAGCGGGGAAAGGGCGAGCTCACCCGTCCGTCCCTTCTTCTCCTTCGAGCTTCCTCCATCTCGACCCATCCGTCAGCCAGACTCCAAACACTCGCTCTTCGGCTTTGCCCAAAAGGTCCACCAACCTCGAGTGAGTCCCTTATCGTGCTGCAGCGACCAGCGAGCTCCTGATGGCGGTTGCCCACGACGGTCAAGCTCACCACGCGTCGACTGGTCCACCCCGCCCTTCCACAGACAGCCTGCTCGGCCACCATGTCCATCGTGAGCCCGTTTGGTTGGCCAGCGTTGAGGCCGCTCTTAGATGTATCTCTGACCATGTTCATACCTTTTGCAGATCCCTTCGACTCGTCGCCTTCGCTCGCACCGGGTGACGCTCACGTGGGATTGCCTCGTGCTGGTCTTCAAGGAGTGCGACAAAGCCACCCTGGCCGCTCTAGGCAGGGTCTCAATCGACATCCTTGCCGCTATGGCTCCGCTCCTGTACCGAACTGTGGAGATCAAATCGCTGTCAGGGTTAAGGTCGCTCTTCTGCGAGAGAACGCCAACCGACCAGGTGCGGACTCCCTCGCTCAAGAGTCCGTATGTGGGTCGACGAGCCACGCGACATATCTCTGAAGTTCTCTCCGGTTTACCACAGTCAACATCGAGATGCGACGGCTTGCTGGCGCTGGGCCACATCCAATATCTCAGCCTCGTCGTGGAACCGATCAGAGACCCCCTTTCTCCAAGGTCACTCGACATCTCTCCGGCGCGTGCGGCAGGGATCCTTCCTCTCAAGGTCGATTCGTTCCACATCAGCGCCCCTCATCAGGACAACGATGCCCAGATATGGGACCTGCTCTACAAGGAGCTCTTTTCTGGGTCAACCCGAGACGTGCGTCGTTCGAGGTCACCCTGCCCGGGCCTTATCTCTGGCTCCTCTTCAACTGTAGCTCCCGACTTCTCGACTGGAGTCGCCTCGCGACCATGAGCGTCCAAGGGGCGATCCCCATCACGGGAGTGACAAGGACGCGCAATCCGAATCGAATCTGCGGCCTAGATCGTCCCCTTCCCAAACGGCGAAGAACGATCAGATTCGAGGTCTCCTCCCTGAACGGCACGGAAAGTCTCGTCCGGTACATCTCCGAGAAGCGCTGGAAGTCCTGCTTCGACCGAAAACAGCCCGGATCGGTCGTCTTTGTCACGGAGACCGTCGAGGAGAAGGTTGAGCTGGAAACCGAGATCCAAACCTACGTCGAGGCGAACTGGAGGACCGTCTTTGTTGTCGAGGTCAAGCCTTAAGGCGAGTCTACGCTTTCACCTCTTCCTCGCCAGAATGTGCGCCGCTGACTTCGATCCATCTCGTGAGGTGTCCGCGGCAGCCGTCGCCATCTCCCTTTTCTGCTCCCCTCTCGCTCTCTCGCCGAGTGGCACGCCCAGACCTTCTTCACGAATCTCATGATTCTCTTTCCCCTCCGCCTCTGATCTTTCCCTCAGACCACCAAGCGCCATGTCAGACGAAAGAGAGAGCGTCATCACAGCGTCCAACCAAGAGAACGAGAGAGCAAGAGAAAGGTGCGACAAGGAGCAGGGGAGGCAGGAGCAGCAAGAAACAAAAAAAAAACAGCAAGAGAGAGAGATAACGTAGAGGAAAGCAAACGCGAGCGAGAGAAAGCAAGAAGAGACGGGGGGACAGATAGAGAGCGTGAGATGATCGGAGGGTGACGGAAGATGGCAAAAGGAAGACGAAGAAGGAGAAAGCACGACGTTCGGAAGACCTAGATGCGGATCAGAGATCAAGAAACGGCCAGAAGGAAAGAAAAAGAGCGAGATACGATACGAGAGACAGCCACCAGCTCAGTACGCAACAGAGCTCCCCGCCGACTCCCTCCCCCTGCTTCCCAAACCCTCCGGCTGCTGATGCAACAAACTCCCCATCAGTCGATCGAGGTTCGTCTCGATCGAGATAGCCTCACTAGGTGCGTCCGATACGCCTCGGTCGACTTTTGCGCTGGCGCTGGCGCTGGTCGGGCGGCGGATCGAGATCGACCTCTTTGGGGGCAAGTTGAGTGGGGCGAACGAGGGCGAGGTTTGGGTTTGGAGGTGGGGATGGATAGGGGGGTGGGAAGTGGTAGTAGGTGAGGGCGTGTTTTCGAATTGGAGCGAGCCAGTGTCGTGAGAGCGGGAGATCTCGGCGATGAGGTCTGCGACTTGTTTGGAGGAGGAGTAGAAGACCTTTGTCACGAAAGCGAAGGGTGTCAGTCAGGCGGAATGTGCGCGAAGCAAGATGAGAGGAGATAGTTCGCACCTTCGTCTCTGGTCTAGCGGGTCGGCTAGGCCTGTGGGTGTTGAACACGCTTCGCATGGGCTCGACAACTGGAGCGAGATGCTGTGCTTGCTGATGCGGTCCACCTCGGAAGGTGAGCTGGACGGGTTCGTCGATGATGCTCGAGGGAGGTCGGTCCATCGTCGACGCGCCGCCGTCTTCGGACTGGTCGTCCCATCGGTCGTCGTCGAGGTCGTCCATGTTGTTGTCTCGGAGGCCTTGGAGGACAGAGTAGACAACGTCTCCGTTGGCGAGCTCGAGGATCTCGACTGCCTGACCAGGAATGGACGCGGCAGACTGGGAGGCTGGCATGTGCGTCGTTCGGACCGGAGAAGTCTGCTCTGGATCGTTCTCGTCGTAGTAGAGTTCATACCTGTGTATAAGAGTTGAAGAAAAGTCAGAGGCAGCCAAGAGAGAGAAGAGGAGACAGCGACTCACAGCGATGCATGCGTCGACGAGTGTCCAGCGCGAACGAAAGACGTCTCCGACGGCGATACTGGCGGTCCTCCAGGCGTCGGGACAGGTCCAGACGCGCCTCGGAAGAAAGACGAGTCGCTGGGCGACCGCGGAGGATGCTTCGAAGACGATGTCGAGTGGCGGAGGTTGAACCTTGATCCCAGGGGACTCGGCATGCCGCCTCCACCTGTCCCGTCAGCAGCGACGCCCTCGGTGAGGACCTCGAACTCGCTCTGCGCTCCATCCCGGTACGACGAGACCCGGTTCTGATCATTCGCAAAGATGATCGTCCGTCTGAGGACGGACCCGCTGACCCGCTTTGACGACTTGCGGGAGGCAGACCGGTCGAGTGCGCTCCGGACCGACGCAGACAGGTTGAGCGGCGACGGCCGCTTCTGCTCCTCCGACGCTGGCTCGGTTTCAAGTGGCTGGAGTTGCTCTCGACCGTTAGGGAAGAGCTCAGCGACGCTCCGCTTCGACGGCTCACGCGTCAACGGAGGACTGGCCAGGTCGATCGAGTTGGAGATCGAGTTGGACCGGATCGACGAGTACTTCCTGGCTGCCGAGCTCGTCGACCGTTGTAGGAGCTGGTTGACCTCGGACGGATCGATCCCGAGTTGCTCTGCGGCAGCGACAAAGGCGTGGACGGATCCTTCGTCCTTGGACCCAGGCGTGTGGCTGTACGTCATCGTCCTCGCTGTGCGATCTCCGCTGCTGGTCGAGCTGTTGAACGCGCTGACCGGCTCGGACCCGTGAGTCATTGCGGTCGACTCTGCCGGCGAGAGATGATCTCCGTTCATCCGTCCGGCGCCGTTCTGGTGTGAGATCTCGACGACGGGCGAGTCGGGCAAAGGCGCAGACCGAGGAGAGAGCATCGAGGCTGGCAGCATATTGACCGGCGGTCGCAGAGACGAAGACGCGAGGGGGGTAACCTCGGACGTCTTCTTTGACCGAAGCAGACCCAGGAAGCTCCGCTTGGGCTTGCTCGGCTTCGGCGAGGGTGGGGGTGCCTCGATGACGGGCGCCTTGACAGGGAACACGAACGCCGGCTGAGGCTCGGACGCCTGTCGGACGACCTGGTCCATCGACGGGCGAGAGAAGAAGGCCGGCTGCGTCGGCGATGGCATCGGAGGTGGGCTCTGCGGGCGATCCTTTGACTTTAATCCCATGTTGCGGAACCGCTGTGAGAGCGAGGAGCCAGACGCTGCTCCGAGCGACTGCGTTTGAGCGTCGGCAAGGTCGGTCGTCTGCACGTGGGCGGTCGTCGAGATGAGTTGCGGGGATGAGATCTTGCCCATGCGCTTGATCGACTTGGTCCGAGAACGGAGCCCAATCTTGGGCATCGATGGCGACTCTGCAAGAGGAGAAGCAAACCAGTAACCATCGAGTCACAGGGAGGTGACATACTCTGATGCACTCACTCTTGAGCTCGCGGATCTGCGTGTCAGCAGCCTCGATCTTTGCGCGGTAGTCAGAGACGAACTCTGGATCTGCGATCGCCGCCGGCGAGAGAGGAGTCTTGGGCGTCGCAGGAGAAAACTGCGACGTCTTTGGGGTCGACGGAGTCGTCGGCACTCCGTTCGTGGGCGTGCCGTGCTCCGCGCAAGGAGATGCGGGAGGAGTAGTCGTGGTGATGTCGACGGTGGGTGAGACGACGCCCTCCGCCGGACGAAGTCGATGGAAGCCAGCACCTGAGGATGTGTGCGACCGATGGCTCGTAGCAACCGAGGGAGCCGGAAGATGGACTTGAGGGAACGTCTCCGAGTACTCTGACCCAGCAGTCGAGAAGGAGGACACCGTCTGCGAAAGAGGCGGTTGTCGCGAGCCCGGAGGCGAGAGACCAGAGTTCTGTGACTGTGAGAAAAAGGGAAGCAAGGGGCTCAGTACTAATCTTGAAGCAGGTCGGACGTGAGGGATGTTAACCAAACTGGACTGACCCAAACATCCTGGACCTCTTCGCTTTCGAGAGAGCGCGACTCTCCCTCCACTGGAGTCACCACCACAGGCCGTCCCAGCGTCGGCGGAGCGAGCAACCGAGCTCCGCCTAGACCGACACCTCCGATCTGATCTCCCTTTGCGCTGTCTACTCGGTCCTTGAAGAGACGCTCCTGGATCGCGAGCACCTCGCCGAACGACAGCCCACCCAGCGTCTGAAGGTCTGCGTCCCCATCCCTGATCGACTTTGGGTCCGTACCTTCAAGCTGGTCCCACGTCGGCGTCTTCCTCCCAGTGTCAAGCAGCATGCTCACACCCCGATCTGTATCCGCTGGAGAAGCCAGACCTGAACGGACCTCTCCGTGAAAGCTTGAACCGATCGACGAGCTAAGCGACTCCTGAGACGCGTGAGGGCCCTCCTGACTTCTGGACGAGTCGATGTAAACGCTCTGGTGAAGGGGATGGAGCTGCTGAGAGCGCTCGTCGAGCGCTGATGGGCCTGGCGCGGTGAAGACGGACGACGTCGGACGGGACGGATGGCGATCGTGGTCGAGCGAGTCTCGGAAAGAAGACTGATGACCAGAGAACATCGAGTACCGCGGGTCGTAGCCGTGGCTGTGGCCGTGCATAGACATCGAGGATGCCGACGGAGGAGGACCTGGGGCCGCGTGTGCTGGGTGTGTCTCGGACAGAGGAGAAGGTGTCGAGGCGAACGAGGCCGAGGTTTGTTCCGGGATGAGGGCAGACGATCTCCGCGAGTCGAGCACCTCCTCCTGGTCGTCCGTTTGATAGAGAGGAAGGCCGAGATTGCTGGCGACTGAGAGGCCGTACGATGATGAGGTCCGGCTGCTGATGTCGTGGGCGATGGACGATCCTGCCACACCGTCCGAGGGAACGAGCGACACGGACGAGTCGACAGCAGAACGGGACGCGGTGGCCGGCTGCGACGATGAGGACGATGAGAGGGTGGTGCGACTGGCTCCGTGCCCGTTGCTGCTCGAGTGCTGCGTCGCGGAGCGGTCGTCTGACAATCGCGTCGCCGATGAGTTCATCGCGCTGACGATCGTGTGACCAGACTCGAACGAGGACGGGACGGGCTCATAGGAGCCCGGGTCGTTGTGCTGGGAGCCGAGAGACTCTGCGTCGTCCGACGGCTGGCGGAAAGACAGAGTCGATGATGCGTACGACTCGAGCCGAGGAGGAGGGGAGGTCGATCCATTCGAGCTACGTGCGAGAGGCGATTGGATCGAAGGTGAGCGGAGATGAGAAGACGCAGTCGCTGGAGTGTGAGGCGCAGTCTGGATGTGGGTAGGAGTACTGAACCGAGGAGTCGACGATGCGGTCGACCCAGCGCGGCTTTGTGGGGTGATGGGTCGAGGCATACCAGGGCTGACAAGACGAAGAAGAAATTGTCAGATCAAAGCTGCCAGTGACTGAACCCGCGATTGCTTGATGACCACTCACATGTAGCCTGTGATCCTCTCCCCGCTGGCAGAGATCGACCCGCTCCTGACTCCCCGATGCATGCGCGGTTTGGTCTTTGACGGCCCTCCCGTCGCCGCCGACGCAAGCGAGGACGTCGCCGAGCCCGACCGAGGGAGGTGGGCATGACTCACACCCTCTGGGTCCGAGTCGAGTCCCTCTCGGTCTCCTTCGTCCTCTTCGTCGACGGGCTCGGCGACCGAGTGGAGCGGCGACCGCAAGGACGAGTCGACGTGCGAGAGCTCGCCAGGCGAGGGCAGGCCATTGACCGAGATGCCATTGTTGGCGGGCGTGTTGAAAAACGAGCGCTCAATCTCGGACAAGGTCGAGCTGACGCGCTTCTTCTGCTCGGGCGTGAGAGTGTCCAGGAGCGACTTGCGACGCGAGGAACGTGAGGTCGGCCCAGGAGAAAGTGAGGACGACGACCGCTCGTCCGGCTCTGCCGGCTCGACCGACTCGTCGATCGTGGACGCAAAGAACGGTGAGGACGTCGGGCCAGAGTCGATGGAAGCTGGTGAGCCGAGTGCAGGCTGGTCGGGTGCGAGGCTGGCGGCGGGCGTGTTGGTCTGCTCTGTCGCGCCGTACCGTCTCCTGGTTGGGGAGGTGACCTCTCCGTTGGCGAGCGAGCTGATGCTCTTGCTGCTCGACGTCTTGCGCGCCCGTCGGATGTTCTCTGCGTCTCTGTTCGAGCCGCCAAACAGGCTTCGGCTTGAGGGCGACTTGATGACCTCGTGCACGGGCGACGAGGCGGAGTTTGGTCCGGTCGAGCCCGACCTCGACAGCGAAGGGCTGCCCGTCTCGATGGGCGACAGAGCAAAATCACGCGAGGACGAGGACGAGGCAAGTTGGATTGTGTCTCCGTTTGCGAGCCGTGTGCTCGCCCTGTCCTCGTGGAGCTGCTTGAGCTCGCGGAGGACGAGGTCCTCCTCCTCCTCGGTCAGGCACTCTCCTCGCCCCTCTCGACGCAGCTCAGCGAGCTTGGCCTTGACCAGATCGGGCTGGTTCGCTTGGGCGAGCAGCGAGAACCGTTTGCCGAGACTGCATGCAGACAGAAGACGCGCGAAAGATTCGGGGCTGGTCAGCAAATGTTCAAGGCGACCAACAGCGGGATGCAAGGTGAGCTTCGGACGCACTCTGGCAGGATCAAGCTCGACCGGAAGCTCGACTCGGGAAGCACAAACTCAAGCGCAGGAGGAGACTGAGCCTGAGGAGAGGTGGGTGGTTCCCGTGCTGCCTTGTCGAGACTCCGGTTGCTGGCGCTCTTCTTGCTGTGAGGGCCGACAGGAAGCCGGCGGGAGAGGAGCACAACGCGAAGGTCACACCCGGTCAGCTCTGAAGCAAGGTACAGGAGTCTACCAGAGGGATGAACACGCACCGTAGCTTGTTCATCATCTTTGGCGCGTCTGGTCAGGTGAGATGGCGGCTGTCGATGAGATGGCGAAGTCCTGCGAGCTAGCTCGAGCCGCGGAGAGGGGGAAGAAGGCAGAGAGAGGGCGTCGGCCGGCACTCGTCCAGGCCGCAACAAACGCACAGTCGACCAAAGAAGGGAACGTCCGCGTGCACGAGCAAGGAGTGTGGTTGTCCAACGAGAGAAGGAGGGAGAGCTGCTGCCGAGCGTGTATGCGGGCTGGTTGGTCGTTGGGAGGGTGAGCTCGCTTCCCCCACGAGCTCCGGGGACGCTCGCTCTCTGGAATCGACGCCTGCAAGCCGAGACGCCTCGCCCTTGGTGAGCTCGGTCAAACCACCATCTCACCTTCTTCCTCTCGACTCGACATGTGGCTCACAGATATGCAGAGTCAGTCTAGAACTGCTTCCTGTCCGCATCTTCTCGAGCTGACTGTCGCGGTCTCTTGTGCGGTCCCTGCAGAGATTGGTGTTGGGTTGACCTCGTTTGGGGTGCTGTTCATGATGCTCGGAGTCGTCATGTTCTTCGACGGAGCTCTCCTCGCTCTCGGAAACGTACGTCTCGCTTTCTGCGTTTGGTTGTACGTGTCGGAGAGCGTCGGTGGAGACGGTGGACGTGGCTGAGCCGTCGACGGTCGAGCTGACCTTGAACTTCCTCCTTGCCCGTCTTGCTGGAACTCGTCGCCTTCAGATCCTGTTCCTGTCCGGTCTCACCTTGATCATTGGCCCCCAGAAGACGTTCCTGTTCTTCTCGCGCAAACAAAAGCTGCGAGGGACCATCTGCTTCTTTGGAGGCATCATCCTCGTCTTCTGCAAGGTACGCCAGCGTCGAGCTCACCACAACCAGCCCCCCAACTTAGGCATCCCTACGCGCCCGGATGCTGACCCTTGCTCCACGTCGATTGCCCTTCAGTGGCCTTTCGTCGGCATGTGTATCGAGGCGTTTGGGTTCCTGAACCTTTTTGGGTGCGTACAGTCCTCTCTCGCCTTCGAGCCCACCTCCCTCCTTGCGTTCATCGCTGACGACCTCACCCATCGCTTGTGCTTCCGCAGAGACTTCTTCCCGGTCATCCTCAACTTTATGCGCCAACTTCCCGTGATCGGAACATTCCTGTCGCTCCCTTACATCCGAGGCGTACGTCCAGCTGTCCCGGTCGAGATCTCGTTGAGCTCGCGCGAGGCCGCCCGTCTGGCTCTTGGGTGCGCGTCTGGCGATCTGACCTGACCGCTGCTTTCGCCCACTCGCTTGTATGCAGGCGGTCGACCGCGTAGTTGGAGTCCGCTCAGCAGTCTAGGCTGTCCGAAGAGGACATCGCAGGAGAGACTCGTCGACGATGACGAGTGGGAGAAGACCCAGACCGGCAGGGGTCGTCGCTCCGCTGTTGCTCTCTGCTTTCGGGCGGGAGACCAAACCATAGAGACGAGACACGAGACGATGTTGAACGTACACCACGCCACCTGAGTATAATATATCATGCGCGACACCATCCTTCGCCACCCCAACGCGCTGCCGGTCGAACGCCTCTGCGTTGGGCATCTGCACGGGTCGCAGAAGGCAGGACAGAGCGTACGAGGGCAGAAGGGTTCTGTCGCTGATCCCTCTCGAGTGAGCGAACGACCCAGCCGGAGACTTTGGGGGTGCGATGGTGGCGAAGGCGCGGAGATGAGGTCGCGTGCGTGTGAGCGGACCCACCTCTTCACCTCGAACAAAAGTGTAATCCCGGGTGGGTAAGGTTGTACAGGCTTGAGATTTTGATCACATCCTCTTCACGGCTAAGACGATGCTTCTGAAAGAAAGAGATGTACCTCCTAGCTCGCGTTTGGCGTCACCCCCGCGCTGAAAATGAGCTTTGCCCTTTCCCTTGCTCCTCCCCGTCTGAGCTGCAACGCCCACCAAACCTCGCCCACACACCCCTTCACTCCCCTTCCCCTGTCCGACGATGTCTACCGCCCCTGCTCCCACCACGCCTCCCGCTGCCGAGACCGAGGTCCCGTCTACGACTGTCGAGGAGAGCTCTACGGATGCTGCTCCCCAGGAGGACGGAGGTGCGCCTCCGTCTGTGACGATGCCCGACTCGTCCATCGCCGCCGCCCAGGCTGCGCTCAACAACACCCTCGAGGCGGCGAGCATCGTTCCTGACGAGGCGTCCGAGTTGCCTGCTGGTGGGAAGGAGGGTGACGTTGAGGCTGACGGAGGACCCAAGACGGTGTTTGACGATGCCAACTCGTTCAACGTAAAGGTCAGCTCAGGACTGAGCTCATCGTCTCGCCCATGCATCTTTGCTGACGCTTTTTAATGCGTTGGCTGTGTGTAGCACCCTCTGTACTCTCCTTGGACGCTCTGGTACGAGTCCCAGGGCACAAAGAACCTGCCCAAGGCCGCCCTGGCTCCGGTAAGCTCCCCTTCCCTCCTCGTCTCCCTGTCCCACCTCGACCCGCTCAGCCGGAGCGCGAGCCAAGCTGTCCCTCCTCGCAGCTCGAGCTGACTCGCGTGTCTATCTTCTTTCAACCCATCAGGGATCTGCTCCTCCTGCGCCTAACCCTGCCGCGGGTGGGTGGATGGACAATGTCCGACCGGTCGTCGCCTTCAACAGCGTAGAGGAGTTCTGGGGGTGAGCACACACAACCACAGACTTCAAGGACAGCCCAGAGCTCAAGGCTGACCTCTCGTTTGCTTGCAGACTGTACAACAACATTGTTCCTCCCTCGCAGCTTCCGGCCAAGGCAAACTACTACCTGTTCAAGGTCAGTCTGAGCTCACCACCTCGCTCGACCCGGACTCCCGGCTCCTGTCTCAACACTACTCCTCGCTGACCTGACCTGCTATTCGTGTCTGCTTAACTGTCTGCAGGAGAACATCATCCCTGCCTGGGAGGATGTTGCGAACCACGACGGAGGAAAGTGGTCGGTCCAGGTGCCCAAGGATAAGTCAAAGGCCTCGATCGACAACATGTGGCTCTTCACAGTCAGTACACCCACACGGCACCGTACGCATCAGACGACTCGACTAACGCGCCCATCTTGTTGCCTCGCAGATGCTCGCCGCCATCGGAGAGACGTTCGAGACCCCCCTCCCCTCGGTCTCGGGCGAGGAGTCCTCCCCCGCCCCCTCATCCCTCTCCCCTGACCTCATCACCGGTGTCATCCTCTCCACCCGACCCGCCTTCTACCGTCTCGCCATCTGGACCCGTCACTCGCCTTCCAAGCCCGAGTCCGAGGCCGAGGAGGACGAGCTCGCGAAGAGGATCACCGCGGTGGGGAAGCACTTCAAGACGGCTGTGCTTGGGTTTGGGGAGGACGACAGGTTGGGTGGAGGATACCAGACGGAGGTGGAGTGGATCAAGCACAGTGATTCGGAGAAGAAGGATAAGAAGGTGAGTCTCGAGCTTTTTTTGCAGCAGCAGCACTAGACAGCCGGCGCTGCACGCGTCGTTTCGCGCTTGCGCTTTGTTCTCTGGGTGTGCTGACCTTGCATCCTGCGTTCTCTCTTTTTCAGAGCATCCGCAAGATCGTCGCCTAATCAGCTCGCCCTTCCCGTCTCTTCCATCCTGCCCTGTTTCGTCGCTCGTCAATCAAAAGGCGCTTGCCGCCCTCGCTAGATTCCTCTCGCATCATTCCTCACTCGCCCCTTTGTCTCTCGCATGCTTTTCAGTCTCCTCGCATACCTTCCTCTCTGTTTTTCTCCTCTTGGTCGGCTCTTGGGCTCTCCCGTTTCGTTCCCTCTCTACCACCCCTACTACTAGTCCTACATCTGTCTCAAGATCCAGATGTCCAGGACGCCGAACGTGCGCTCGCGAACAGACCCAAGCGGAAAGGAGGTCGTGAGAGGCGAACAGACATGGAAATCGACGACCCAGAAATATAGGGCTGCACAGGAGACGTGCGCATGCGCGTGCGTGTGGAGGTGTCGCAAAGATCGTTGGCAGGAAGCGAGGGCCCGTGAAGTCTGATGGGAGGGAGATGGAGGAAGGTGAGCGTCAGACCAGACGAGATGTGACGGCACCTTGAAATCGCACTCGAGGCAGGGGATTGGACTTACCTCAGGTCTCGACCTCGACACGAAAGAGGGCCTTATTCCTCTCGGCAACGTTGGACTGGATCGCTTGCTCTGCCCGGGCCTTGCTCGCGTCCGATGTGACGACCAGGACGACAGACCCGGACGTCATGGCATGTAGACCAAGGTTGCCATTGCCGAGATAGTCCAAAAATTCCTCGACGTCCTCGAAGAAGTAGTCGAAGGTCTCAATGTGGAAGCGGATGATTCGCTGTGGTGCTGATGAAGCAAAGGGAAGACCGAGGATATTGTAGTCTCCGTAGTTTTCATAAGGCACGCTGTTTTGCAGATCCACGAAGCTGATTCGTTGCCACGAAAGGGATCCACTTGAGCCCCGCATGGGCGTCCAGATGGAATGAATTTGGCCGCTCCAGTACAATCTGACAGGGTCGAGCGCCGCCAGTAGATTGTCGTACAATGCCGTGTAGACGACGTCGTCGTAGTCCTCATCCGGGTCACGGTTACTGATGATGATTCGGAGCTCCAGTAAGGGAAGCACACCTGCGCCTGGACTACGGTGGAGGGACATAGGCGGGACGACGACTAGATGGGCCTCGTGCGCATCGTCGGAGAGTTCAAAGCTGAGCGTCTCGATCTGTCCCAGAGACAGCAACGAGTTGACACGCGACGGCTTCTGGAACTTCTGTCAAACATGGCGAAGTTATCAGAGGCATATGAGCATCTAGAGGATCGCGAACAAGCTCTGGCGGCGGAAAAACGCACTTTTGGTTGCGGCCTCTCGCAGAACAGCTGCTGCAAGGCTTGGACCGACTTGATCTCCACCCGTCGATACAGCAGCGGCGCCGTGGCGGCAAGGATGTCGAGAGAGACTCGTCCAAGAGTGGCGAGCGTTCTTTTGTCGCACTCCCTGAAGACGAGCAGGAGGCAGTCCCACGGCAGCTTGACTCGCTGGGAGCGGAGTCGGCGAGTAGATGAAGCCTGCACGCACCAGATGTCGACGACTTGATCAGTCACGAGTCTCATCTGAGGACAGAAGAGCGTGGACGACTGACGAGGGACATGACGCGGCCTGGAGCTGGTGGGAAAGCAGGGGCAGGACGGGAGGTGAGCTTCGACGGTGGGCTTCGTTCGTTCCGCTGGAGCGTCTGGGACCGTGTGGTGGCCAACACTCACTTGAGGGCTTGAGTGACGACTCTCAGGGTGTAGAGACGGAACTAAAGAAGCGTTGGCTTCGGTGACGATGGTGGACGCTCGAGGTGAGAAGGGACGACGCCGGTGAGCTCGCCCCTTTCCTCACTTCGCGCGACCAGTTCCGCAAGCTCCGACCGACCACCATCTGCCAGCTCACCCACCCTCCCACATGTCGCTCGCCATCCGCTCTCTCGTCTCCCTTCCCGAGGACGTCCTACGCGAGATCCTGGCTCACCTGCTCGTCGACACACCCCGCTCCTCCACCCGAGCGGCGGTCCTCCGGACGTGCAGGCTGTTCTACGCTCTCGGTCTACCGCTGCTTTACCGGGTCGTCGACCTCCTAAGCTATCCTGTTCTGAGTCAGCTCTTTCAGGCGTGGTCGTCTCTCTTTGGCCGTCATGGCCTCCTCACGATCACTGGACACAAGCCAGAGCTCCGCCGACAGGTGATAAAGCTCCGACTGGGCGGCGCAAGGGGACTCACGTCACTCTCGTTCTCAGGTCAGTCGACTCTGCTCAGAAGGATGGTAACAAGGCAGTTTGACTCATTGCCGCTACTACTCGTACGCCCAGGTTTTGTCATCACGGACCTCGACCTGCCCAGATGCACGGCCCTCGTATTCGGTATCACCTGCTCTCCGCGACCCGAGTACTGCCCTCAGCTGCCTCGGATGCTCGCCCAGCTACCGATCCAGAACCTCGTCATCCTTCGAGAACCGCAGCGCGTCGAGTCGCAAGAGGAGATCCAGAGTCATCAGCACCTTCGAATGGTCGAGGCAGGTTTCGATCCGAGACTGCACGAGTACAACCCTCGACGTTACGGCACCGTCAACGAGGGCTATCTCGGTCTGGACACTCAGCCTTGGGGACATCTCGACACCGTCGTCTTCAGGGACTCGATCAACCCGCTCGGAACGGCGCACACCGGACCCGTCCTTCATCCCACGTTCGCCCCACCGATCCCGCTGCCTAACGAGGCTTGGTCGTTCAAGACGCTCGTCCTTGATCTCATTGGAATCGCGACACCCGAGATAGACTGCTACGACTTCATCTTTCACGTCCCTCTCGGGCGAGCCGCAGAAGAGCGCTACCTCCGTGACGTCGAGCGAATCGAGCTGAGGGTCGAAGCGGAGTTGGAGGACACGTTTAGAAAGAGAGCGAAGAAGGAATCGGACAAGGCAGGCGGGTGGAGTGTGCTAGAACAGAGGATCTTAGGTAAGGTCGTCTTCATCGACGAGAACGCGCGAAGTTCAAGGATGGTCGAGGCGGAGGGACGACGCGCCGAGGCATGACCTAGTTCCATCACATCTATCTCTGGCTCGTCCTTTTGCGTCGCAATTTCTATGCACTCTTACCTCTCTACTGGCGGTTACAATCATCGTCAATCTTCTACTTTCGGAAGCAAACCAAACAAGGTCCCTTTCCGCGCGGGCCTCTCGCGCCGCCAGCTCTTTCTTCGGACGCGCCCTGGAATCTCGAGGTCTCGCCCCCTGGGCCCTGACCCCAACCGTCGACCCTCTTCCTTCCTTGCCCTCGTCCCATTCTTTTCTCACAGGCCCGGCTGCCTCCCTCTCTCCTCTTCGCCCATCATGTCGACCTCCCTCCTCCACCCGTTCCTGCACCTGTCCTACCCCGTCACGCCCTCGCCTCCGACCTCTCCCCAACTCTACGTCAAAGGACCCCTCGACGCAGCCTATGTCCTCTCCTCCTTCCTCGTCTTTGTCGTCCTCCGCGAAGTCTTCATGCGCGCCTTCTTTGCGCCCATCGCAAGAAAGTGGGTCGTCGACGCCGGAGGAGGAGGGACCGCTCAGAAGGTTGGGGAGAAGGGAGCTAAAGGCAGCGAGCTGGGCGTGAAGGAGAGCAAGATGCAGAGGAAGGCGGCGACCAGGTTCGCAGAGCAAGGGTGGAGTTTGCTGTACTATGTCGTCTATTGGAGCTTTGGGATTGTGAGTCAAGCGTTTCCTGGTCTGGGCTGGGTGAGGAGGCGAAGGGAGGGAGGGAGGAGGAAGTAGGGAAGGCACGAGCGAGCTGGTGTTCATGCGCACGTCCCCTGAAGTCGTCCTGCGTCGCCGAGCTCGCCGCTAGCGCCTCTCGTTCGGGCAGACAGACGTGCTGACCCTCTGCTTCTGGTGTCTTCCCTGCTCCTTGTTTGTGTGCTTGGTGCGACAGACTGTGTTCCTCGACTCGTCGTCGTACCGGCCGGGCCACTGGATCCCGTTCGACTTCCCGGCCATCTGGCAGACCTACCCGCTCATGGCCCTCACAGGGACACAAAAGTTCTACTACCTCTCACAGTACGTCCCTCTCACCTCTCTCAGTCTGCATCGCTTCACGTAGCAGACCGAGCGGCACCTGGCTCAGCTTGCAAGCTGACCTTTCGTGTCACGCGCGTCTCCGTCCCTTGTCCCTTAGGCTCGGGTTCTGGTTCCACCAGATGGTGATCCTCAACATTGAGGACCGCCGCAAGGACCACTGGCAGATGTTCTCACACCACGTCATCACCCTCGGACTCGTGATCGGATCCTACCTCTGCAACGTCACAGCCATCGGGTCAGTCCAGCGTCTCCCCCACCTCCCTTCGCCCCTCCCACACCCACCCCCTCCCAACTGACCCCACCCCACCCTCCTTTTTCGCTCACAGAACCGTCGTCCTGATCCTGATGGATTTCGGCGACATCCTCCTCCCCCTGGCCAAGATGCTCAAGTACCTCGGCTTCAAACTGATCACCGACCTGACGTTCGGCGCGTTCCTCGTCTCGTGGCTCATCACCCGTCAGATCGGCCTCCTCCTCGTCACCATCAACGTCTACGACGAGTCACCCAGACACATCGCCCTCGACGACCCGTCGAGGTACCCGCTCGGGCCGTACGACGTGCATTACTCGAAGCCGGCGTGGATCGCGTTCTTCTCGAGCTTGGGGTTGTTGTGGATGTTGATCTCGGCGTGGTTCGTGCTCATCTGCCGAGTCGCGTACAAGGTCATCATCGGGGCGGGGGCGGAGGACGTGCGGTCGGACGACGAGGGAGAGGAGGAGATGATGACGGAGCATGAGTCGTGGGACGAGGACGAGACCGAGGTGGTCAAGAGTCCGGTGGAGCTTGGGGATGAGAAGGCTGCGTTGAGGCAGAGGAAGTAAGACGATCGCTGGTAGAGAAGGTGTGGAGAGAATCTGGCATCCTCTCCTGCCTGGTCGGGTCGGTCTAGACGACGCTAGATGGCGGTTCGAGGGTTCGGGGTTCGTTTGCTTTCTTTCTATCGCTGGCTCTCCCTTGTTTGTTTCGTTCTCTTTCCTCGGGTCTCTCAATCAAGCGCTTCTTCCGGCATCATATGGACTTTCTCTCGGGTTCAGATAACAAAGCATGAGTCATCAAAGATCGTGAAGGACCGGATCGTTTTCGCCTTGCCAATGCCTTGCTTCCTACCATCCGGTGACGGGTTCGACCAGTCTCGTCTCCGCCCCGTCCGGTCCCACAAAGACGACGAGAGATAGAATCCTTCTCTGCAGTGCGTCCAGCCCGCCAATCTTGTCTGCTTCTTGCTTGGACTTCTCCCTCAGCTCGGCCTCTTGCGCCTCGGTGATTGCCAGTTCGATGCGCGAGACGCCTTGAAGGTAGTTTGGACCCTTGCCGGCACCCAAGGGCACTCCGAACAGAAGCTCGAACGGCTCGAGAGGAGTCTGCGACTTCTGATCGTCTCGGAGGTCGAGATGGAGGGTCTTGAATGGCCACGCCGCGTCTCGCTCTGGCCTGTCAAGGGCCGTCGCCGTGACCCTCGGCATCCCGATCGTGGTCCAGCCGTGGAAAGAAAGAGCGGACTGGCCTCCGAATCGGATCGGGTTCTTGAACTTGACCGTCTGCAGCTCAGCCCAAGGCTGATGATCGAAGCCAAGAGCGACTCTTTCTACCCGGCCACTGATGTGTAGGCCGGACTGTACGGTCCCCAGCTTGACTTGAGTACCCGTCCCGATGGCGATCTTGTTCACTGTCGGTTGGATGGACGCGCGAGCGAAGATGAGCGTCCTGATAGGTAGTTGAGCCAGGAACATTGGAAACTCGGCGAAAAAGATGGCCGTTGGCGAGCAAGCGAGGTCCACGTTGAGCGTTGAACAATGCGGCAGATCGAGGTCGCCGACATGGAAGCCTGATCAAGAAAGGGTCAAGACATGAACATGAGTCCCTCATCGGAGTAGATGATCGACATGCGTGTAATACTCACCTCCCATTGACCTCAATTCGCAAGCCTCGCCTCCTCCCAGGCGCAGCTGCACAACGTACCGACCTAAGCCCTTGATTCTGCCACTTCTTGTGAGAAGGCCCCCATCCGGACTTAAAAGCATCGACCACGCCCTCCAGAGCTGACTTGTATTTGCGAAGTGTTCGAGAGCGACGACCTGGTAGAGGAGGGGAACTCCGAGCGAGAACAGAAGCTTGCACGTTTGGAGGATGGCCGCTCGGTTGCGAGCTCGAGGCGTGTCGACGAGCAGATGACCGAGGATCTCAAGGAGCACGTCCTTGGGAAGGGATGGGAGGGTGCGAATGGCGAGGGACATCGTTGTTGGCGTATGTGGTGTGCTCGTGGGTGCGAGATGAACGTCGGGCATCAGCTCGTCGAGGCGGAAGGACCCAGCTCCGCCCACCCCTCTGCACGTGAGTCCTCTCGGCCAAGCTGTGCACTCTACCCACTCTGTCGGTAAAGATGCAAAGATAAGCATCCAGATCCCAAAAAACGTCTCTACCTACCACCCAACCGCGTCTACTTCATCTGCAGCGCCGCCTCCAGCCCTTTGACCCCTCCGACCTCCTCGATCTTGAGCCCGCCAGCCAGCTCCGCCCTGGCAGAAAGCGGGCAGACAGACATCTCGGTCCAGTTGACCCAGACCTTCTCGACCTGGTCGGCCGGTGTAGGTGCAGGGGTGGAGGGAAGATCGATGACGAGAACCCAGATGGCGTCGAAGCCGCCGGCTGAGGAGTAGACGAGCAGGTGGAGAGCAGAGCGCAAAGTCAGCAACCTAGTTGAATGATGATAGCTGAAAATAGCGGGAGAAACGTACCTCCGGGCACACCAGCTCCGATCGTTCCTGGGACCGCAAGACACGCGTCGAGGAGAGCAGTTTGGGATGCGGGTTCAATCGGCACAGAGGCCAGGTCACCCATCCGCTTCATCAGTGAGCGGATCGTCTTTGGGAAAAAGCCAAACATACGGTCAGCTCCGGAGTTATCAATAAGGTATGATGGAGGGCGCAAGACTGACCAGAGTCTGTGCGCGTGTTGTGGCAAGGACGTCCACAACCGAAGATGCCTCCTCCGACAGTGTTGTGTCCTTCTGCCACTGGGGAGACAAAGAAGACGATGCAAAAGAGTAGAGTCAGCCGATCATCTTCTGTAGCACATGTTGGGTAATCAGACTCACGTCGTCCGCTTTGCTCGATGCACAAGCCTTGAGGGCCGCCTCGTACGCCGTCGGGTCCATCCCAGCCATGGCCGTCAGCGTGTCGAACATGACAGCGATCGCATCGTTCGCGTTTGAGAGCGTTCGCCACAGCATGTCGGCTGATGGACCGGAAGAGCGCAGACGCGGGTCAGCAAAAGGGCGACGAACGGTTGGAGGGTCACGCTGGATGGAGACTGACCGCTGATCCCATCGGCAGCCTTCCACTTGAGCACTTTGCCGACCAGCGACGGCGTATCGCTTCCGGCGTCGACGTCGGCGAGCATCAGTCGCGTATGCGGAGGCAGCTCAAACGGTCGAACCTCGTTCGTCCACTTGGGATTCGACGGCGTCAAAGAAGGAAGCAGGGCGGACGACTGAGACGACAAGATCAAAGTCAGTCAGCCAGAGGGATTGTGTTAGGCGATACCGAGCAGACTGACCGAGCTGTCCTCCTTCATCAACCCCTCAAGCGCATCAGGCCCAAACTTCCTGTACACCTGCGACCCCCAGACGGCACTGCTGACGTCGAACCCGCTCCCGACCTTGCCCTGAGCGAGACAGTGGCAGTACTGAGCGACGTTGTGGACGAGCTTCATGGACTCGTTTGACTCTGCCGGTGCAGACGAGGAGAAGGCCGATGCGGGGACGGCCGAGAGGTGCAGGAGGAGCGCGGCGCAGAGCGAGGTGATGAGTGCCGCGGAGGAGCCGAGACCGGTCTTGTGGACGTTGGAGAGGGTGGTGTTGGTCGGCGCAAAGGCGGGGAGGTGGTCGAGGGAGGCAAAGGCGAGCGGGAGGGAGAGGGACTCGAGCTGATGGGCAAGAGCAGAGGGGGGACGTGCGGTGAGCTCTTTCTTTCTCCTGCTCGGCAAGGGATCATCTGAGCTGCAGATGATCGTGGCTCACCTGTTTCCGTTGCGAGTAGAAGTCGTTGTCTCCGAGGATGACAATGTCGAGTCCTCCGTTGATGGCATCCCTGACGGTCTGCTTTCCGACGAGCTCCTCTGCGACCTGGAGCGTCTTGTCGATTGCGATCCGCACAAACTTGTTCTTGCCACCCTGACCAACCTCCTGCTCGGTCACAGACCCACTCTCCAAGTCGACGACGTACTTCCACTCTGCATCGAGGAACTGAGGTGACCTGGCGGTGATGGTCGAGGACGCGTCGGAGGCGGGGGAGGGGGAGCCGATGGACGTGTAGAACCGAGACGAGGTCGAGACAACGTAGCCTTGGTGGGCAGGGTCCAGGACGAGGTACCCACCAGCGAGGAGGACCTTGCCTGGACTCGAGACGGTCGTCCGCTTGACGACCGAGGGAGAGGACGGCGCGGAGGACATGGACGACGTTTGGGGAGAAGGAGCGACCGAGCTCAACATCATGTTCGTCCTCGTCCGACTTTCGCATCCGACAGCCATGACGACCCCATCAGAACAGCCTCAAAGCTCAAACACCACCGAACAGGTCGGCTCACACTGCTACTCGTGCATGAAGCATCTCTCGGGGAACGAAATCAAGCGATGGTACGTCCTCTCCCAAGAGCGGCAGAAGCCGCAGAACTCGAGCTCACCTCACCTCGCCCGCCGTCTGCTCTTCTAGCGCCCGCTGCAAGTCCGTCTCCTACTGCTCAGCAGCCTGCCAGGCAGAAGCCTGGCCCTCTCACAAGGCCAACTGCATACCTCAAGCCCAGCCGACCGCGCCTCCTGCAGCAGCAGGAGCGCAACAGTCTGCGGTGCCCACGCCTGAAGGTGCGTCGGCTCGTCTAGTTCGGTCATCGGCGGCTCGCATTCTCGCTGACTCACCTGCTCATATAACTTTTGGCCTGCAGAGTTCAAAGCCTGGTCCGCCATCCACAAGACGACCATTTCCTTTGCGGCCGTCGACGCTCTGGAACTCTCGACCCCGCAAGGGAGGGCGGAAATCGTACGTCCGTTCCACGTCTCTTTCTCCCTGAGCATATATACGCCTCTGCGATGTCGCATGTCCCGGTCCTCGAACTAACTCTGTCTGCTTCGATCCACGTCCTTCAGTCAAATCGGACGCTCCTCCTGTTCCTCAACCACCACCCGACCGCTCCCTCCCCGGGACTTCGCTTCTCTTTCGCCGAAGGCGAAGTAGAGTCTTTCTCTGACGTTCGTCCAATCTTCCTTCCCTCCCTCCTTCCCTTCACCCTACTAACCCTCGCCTTCCCCTCCCCCCCCCTCCACCCACCCGCCCACCCACCCATCTCCCCCTTCACCCCCCCACAGCTCCTAACCACCCTCCCCCCTCACCTCTCCCTCCTCTCCACCCGGGATCGCCTCCAAGCCGACTCCCTCGCCCTCCACGGTCCTTCTTCCCTCTTCTCCCTCGTTGTCGTCGTCTCGGGAGCCGAAGAGGACGCCCAGTTGTTTGTGATGCCGCTTTCGTGGAAGAAAGAGGAGTTGGAGGAGGTCCAGCCGGTGAGTGAGGTGCCTTGGAGGGAGGTGCTGCAGTATGGGACCAGGAGTGGGAGGAGTATATTGGATTAGAGAGGGGGAGGAGGGGTGACGTGGTTCTTGGGAGGGGAGGATGGGGGGTGGAATGGAGAGTGGGCGTGGGCTGAGGCAGGCTTGGATGCATGAAGAGGATTGGTTGATGGAGGGCATGGCATGTTGGATTGGAGAGGCGAAAGATTATGGCAAATGTGGGGTCGTCAAGAACAAGAAAGAAACAATGCTGATGGGATGGAAGTCGGTCGTGAAGAAGCGAAGGAGCCAAACAAGAAAACGACATGCAAAGGAGAGACGTCCGTACAGGAGACAGAAGCGAAATACCGAGATCGGGGAGGCTCGAGGGACCAGGAGACGTCCACTAGGTGAGAGGCTAAAAGCAGACAGCGAGAAGGGGCGGCACGATCAGCTTGGAGTCGGAATGTGCCGATGTGTCGATTGGGAAGTCCACTCACCGTATCACATATCTCGCACTTCAACAGGCCAGCAGCTACAACGCAACAAGTCGAGAGCGATCGTCAGCGGGTGAGGGAATGGAATCGGGAGTAGGCGAGGGACGAACCGTTCTCGAAGGCTACGAGGCGGAGACAAAAAGGGGTCGGTCAGTCTGAGCGGGCAACGATGAGAGGAAGAGAAGCTCGACTGACTGCAACTGTTGCAACTGATGCCCTTCCCGCCGTCCGGATCCGCCATCGGGACGTCCAGGTCGACCGGCATGGCCTCCCAGCCATCGTCCCCCACCACGACAGGGACGGCCTCGCCTTGCTTCCCGTTCTCAGCCTCGTCTTCTCCGTTCCTATCCGCAGGTGGCTGAGACGAGGACGGGGCAGCGGATCGACTGGGTCCGCCACCTCCTCCCAGACGTGTCCCTCCGAACCCGCTTCCGAACTCGACCCGCCTCGGCCGAGCATCGTCGTCGTCGTCCGAGTTGTTGAGCCACGCGTCCTCGTCCTGATTGCCGTCGTCGGCTCGGATGACCTGGATCATGTCTCCTGGAGCGCAGTCGACCTCTGTGTGAGGATCAAAAGTGAAATGGGCTGATCAGAAGCCGTCTCGCTTGTCCAGACGATCGCAGATGGACACACGAGAGAGCAGCTTTGAGTTGTCGTCAAGATCGACGCCATTCTTCCGAAGGGAAAGGTGCAGTACTGTCGTCCGAAGTCTCGAGGCCGTCTAACATGACCACAGCAAAACAAAGAAAGCCAAGTCAACGAGAGAAGCGCTGGACTACAGGGATGCGTCATCAAGACGAGCCAGCTTACCGAGACTCTGTGAGAAAGAAAGAAGGGAATAGCAGGAAGACAGTCAGCGCACCGCATGAGTGAGTTCCATCCGCCAGACATCTCGATCGCTGACTTACTTGAAGTCCTTTACGGTCGTCCTCCGAGAGATGTCGATGCGCACGACCTCGAACTTCTTGGAGGCGCCCGCAGCCTGCCTTGTCCTCGCCGACTGCCTGATGGGCTGCGAGGTTCCGTATCCGCGCACTGGCGGAGAAACGGATCGACTCTTGGACCGGTCCGCCTTCTTGTTTTGGTTCTCGGGAAGCCTCGGGTCGTCCTTTGCAGGGATGATCTGCGCTCGGATAAAGCCGTCGGCAAAGTCCTTCTTGCGGTCCCTTCTGCAGTCCGCGCAGGGGGCCGGATCCATCAGAGCGACGCTCGACGTGCGTCCCTCGACGACTTGCTCCTGGAACGTGAAGCTGATCTTCCTGCCGGCGTCGTACCAGGTGGTGAACTGGTCGTAGTCGGCCTCCTCGAGGACGGTGAAGCGCTGCTCCTTGCGGTCGTGCTTGTTGTTGAGGTCAAAGTCGATCAGCCCGTGCGTGCAGAAGTACTGGTCCGTTTCCATGCGCGTCGGACGAGGCTCCTTTGTCGGGTTCTTTGCCCATTTGGCCCACTCTTTGATGAACAGCGGGTCCACGACCACCTGTCGGGACAGAGAAGACGTGAGGATCAGCAAGACGTGGTGTCCGACAGCGAAGGACGAGAGGCACACGCACGTAGTCGGTCTCGAGCATGATATCGTCATGGGTCAAGACCTTCTTGAAGTTGCGCAGGACGTGAGGGACAGCATTCTGCAAAGAGAGAAGGTAAGGGTGTCAGAGTCCGGGCGTCGACGAGACAGTAGGCAGCGCTATCGGGTCGCACCTTCTCCTTCTCGGCCTGTTCCTTTGCCGGCTTGCCGTCCTGTTCGCGTTGATAGTCCTCCGCCTGACAGACCGGACATCGGTCGTCGTCAAACCGCCAGAGATCGAGCCCTGGAAAGAGCGTCTGCAGATACGCGTACGCCTAAAGAAAGAGGGGCACAGCCACACGATCAGCCTTCGCAATCGACCCGCGATGGAGACAGGCTTACCTTCGGAGCAACGAGTTTCTGTCGATTTGCCGAGATGGTTGCCTTTCCCTCGTGTGAGCAGACGAGATCTGACGAAGGGGAAGGACTCTCAGCTGTTGCGTGCGCGAGATGACGACGTCTCCAGACACTCACCAGCTCGGTAGGGCTCCTCGGTCGGCAGCGGATCCCGCTCTTGCGTCGGATCAAAGAAGGCCGGCACGGCTCCGGTGACGAAGTCGTTGTACCACGACTTTGACGTGACATAGCAGGCTCGGTTCGTCTCCTCGGCGTTCAAGTCCTCAAACTTCTGAAGATTGGCCTTGCGACGAGACCGGTAGGTTTTGTCTGTCGAGTCAAGAGCGTGCGGTCAGCACGAAAGCTTCGGATCCGTGAGTAGGAGAGGGACCAACCTCGCCAGATCGTAGTCGTGCAGATCCCGCAGACCTCCTCGGCGTGAACGGGAAGCTCGGGCTTGAACTGAAAGCCCAGCGAGGACTGCATCAGATCAGAGGCGGCCTGAGACGGAAGCAGGAATGGATCAGCTGGAGTCTATGGTTCAAAGAGCGAGGAGCGCAGCGGACTGACTTTGCTGATTCTCTTGAAGGGCGTCGGGCCGAGTGGATTAGGATCGATCGCCCCATGAGAGCAGAGGAGACTTTGATTCTGGAAGTCGGCCTCGCATGCGCGCTTGATCGCGAGCTCCCGCACAGCAGACACGTCGACCTTGGCGTCCTCGACGCCGATAGCGTCTACGGTGGACGGCTCCGATTCGGAAGGCGCATCGGCAGACGGCATCGCGACGTCGTCGGTGTCTCCCGCGGGCTGCTTGTCTCCGTTCGGAAGTGGAATGTCAGGGTGAGACGGCGATGAGGCGGTAGGTCGAGACCCGTTCGTTGATGCGGCAGGGGCAGTATCCGGGCCAGCATCGACGTCGATGGGCGTCGAGTCCACAACAGCCTTCTTTGCAGACTTGAGGTTCAGGCCTTGTTTCGTCCACGTCTCGAGAGCAGACTTGTCAACCAGGACGGACGGCTTTCAGACGTACCGATGAGAAGCGGATGAGCACTGCGTTAGAAGGTATCAGAGTGCTCGAGAGAACTGACCTCGCTGAAGTTCTTGATCTGCCAGACATCAAAGACGGCCTTCTTCTTCTCGTACACCTCGTCAAACGCGTTGACCATCGCCGTTTGTCTGCGCGAGGCAAAGGCGGAGACGACTGTCAGTCTCTGTTCGCAAGCAAGGCCGAAGCATGGATGTCAGGCTCACCGAGCCTCCCACTCCTCGCAGTCAGCCTGATGAGCGAGGTTGACCGACTCGATCGCCTCGACAACGACCTTGGGCGGATCCACCCTGGCGACCGATGAGCCCTGGGACGGCGAGGAAGGCAACGATGAAGGCTCTCTTCGAGCGTAGACGAGCATGTAGGCGTCTTTGGAGGTGTGGTATCTGCAGGGCGCCAAGCAGTCAGCTTCGAAAAGGTCGGCACTAAACCAGATGCAAGACGTACGAGGGCGTTCGCGCTTCTGCTTCTTCTGACGGACTGCTGTCGGGCTTGGCCTTTTTCGACGTGTGCTCGTCAGAAGAGTCCGACCGTGCCCTGCGACGATGTGGGAGGGCGGTCAGCACCGGTCTGCGCACTTGCTGCTGGACGCAACCACTCACGATCGCTTAGCGCCAGCTCCTGTCCCTAACGAGACGATCTTGCCGCCTCTGGTCTTCCCCATCTTGATCGTTTCGGGCTCGTCGTCGCTGTGTAGGGATGGCGGGTCAGGTCAGCGCTGTCGCGAGTCCCCGGAGTCGACCTTTCAATAGCAATGAACGCACCTGACCACATACGGGTCTTCCCGCTTCCCGCCGGTTGACCCCTTTTTGACAGGCTTCGCTTTCGGGGTCTTGTCAAAGTACGAGTCGATCTTGCCGGGCTTGGCGGACGAGTCGACGACCGGTCGATACGGCTTGTCCGTGCGAGGTGGCGTCCGGGAGGGGATCTCGCTCACTACCTCATCGTCGCAGCTGTACCACTTGTCATCCCTGTGAGCATAACGAACAAGGTTAAGTCAGCAACGGACATGTGGCGTCTGCGATCCCCTCTGTCGAGCTCACTCGTCGTTGTAGACCTCGGCGCAGTAGTGGCCCGAGTAGGCTGAGCCTCCCTTGTGGAGCAGCACACCTCGAAGGTCGTAGATCGTCCCTCCGACATCGACCGAGTCGGCGGGTGCCTTCCCCTTGCCGTTCGGCTTTGCGCTCGCCTTGCCAGTCGGAGAGGACGACGGCGCGAGGAACTGGGCCATATCGATCGAGGCCGGGTAGCGGATGACAGACTTGGACTTTTTTCGTTGGAAAGTATCCGGGTCAAACACGAACCGGAGCAGCGAGAAGTGGATGATCTGCTCGGAAAACAGACGATGGCAAGTAAGTCAGGCCGGCAATCAAGCGAACATGTGCAAGGCACGAACCGGTGGGAGCGATGTGAGCTCAATCCGTCGCTTGGCGTCCTGGAGCGTCTCGCACTTGCCGCAGAGGTATCTGCATGGCCAAAAGTAAGAGATGTCTGTCAGATTGTGGTTTCGAGCCCGGACGAACCCGAGGAGACGCACTGGTTGTCACCGCTCATGGTCTCGGCCGCGAGCAGTGCCTCCAGCCTCTCTTCCAGCTTCGCGTTCGGCTGCGAACGCGATAAGTCAAAGAAAGCAAGGTCAGTTTCGAGTTTGAGTCGGCAGCGACGCGACAGCTTGAAGGAAGACTCACGGTCATGGTCAACTCGAGCTCGAGGAACTTGCTCGGGCGATCACTCTTGGTCTTGCACTCCATGCACTCAGTCGTGTACGAGAGCTCGCCCTCAAACTTCGTCGCAGCCAGATCCACGCACAACTGAGGGTCAGCCGAGTTCCGCCACAGCCCGCTCCGGTCCAGACTGACCTGATCCTCCACGAGACTCTTGAGATCCTCCGCCTCTTGCTTGGCAAACTCGCTCGCGAGCATCGACATAAACAACTTGGAGAACCTGGTGACGAGCGAACGAGACGGCGACCGCGTCAGTGATGCAGCAGCTGGCCACTCTGACTTGGCTGTCCCAACATGTGAAGCTTGGGGCTAGCTGACTCACTCCTGAGCGTCCTGCTGCTGATCCTCATTGAGCTCCAGACTCTCTACGAGACCTTTCGGATCCCAGGCTGAGAGGGACGAGTGTTGGAGGCCGTAGAAGACTGTCTGCAACTGGTGGGCGGGCGAAGTTTGTAGGCTTTGATCGTGGTCGAGTGTGGTGGCGAGCCGGTAGACCGCGTTCCGGAAGCGCTGGTTGTGAAACCACGTCTGCAGGAGAGCAGCGGCGTAGCACGTAGCTCCGAGCTGAAAGGAGCGCAAAGATAGACGGGGGTGAGTACGGGCTCGCCCACAGCCGAGAGCCTAGACCAGGCAGCAGGGGCCAACGTACGTTCTGGACGTTCGCGAAGGCAAAAGAAGAAGGGATGTCAGTCGACTGATGGTCCGCAAACGGGCAGTGGGGTCCAGGGTCGCCCTCACGGCGTCCAGACGGGGTAGTGGCGACAACGGAGCGCGGGCGACCGAGGGGGACTGTCTTGAGCTCACCTTGAGTCCGACTGGCACACCAGGTGCTCGTGATCGGTCCATCGGGTTCGGTCCGAGCAGGGGAGACTTGAGGAACGACTCGCGTGCCTTGTCTGTTGATCCGTCGGACGGGTGACGGACGAGAGCGGGTCGCGAGGGCGGAGATGAGGGGTGAGCTCGAGCTCACCATGCCGTCTCCCTTCGCCACCGCTGGTAGCTGAGGCATGTGCTCACCCTTGTCCTCCCAGAGCGCCTGTCCCATCCATCGGAGACAGTTTGGGTTGTTGTCGCACCTTCTCTTGTTGCAGTCTGCTGGCTTTGGCTTCTCCACGACGAGCTCGTCCTCTGAGAAGCCCGCTATGGGGTCGTCCTCGTCCGTGTCGTCGATGGGGATCACCGTCGGAGGCTTGCTCTTGATTCGGCCACTCGAGCGGGAAGAGGAGCCTACTGAAGGCGTGGGCGACGTGTTCTGGGCGTGTCGAGCTTTGGTCGAGGTCGGGAGGGGTGCAGAGCAGATGGGGAACCCAGACAGGGACGACAGCGACGCCAGACGGAGCCGGTGACCAGGCTCAATCTCGGCGGGAGAAGACACATTCGGAATCCAAGCCGTGCGAGCGTCCAGAGTCTTTGGTGCCATCTTGAGCGAGACGACGCGTGTGGGAGGGGCTGACGCGATGGTGGACGGTAGAGGACTCAACCAGAGGAGGGATCCGTTCGGTGAGCTCACCCTCTCTCACGCGCCGACTCGCCGAGCTCACCAACCGACTGCCAACGGTCACTCCTCTCGCATCTTTACAGTCATGGACGGCATCTTCACCAAGTCGTTTGATACTAGGATCCCTCTTTCGATACCCGTATTCGTGCAAACGGCTCTGCCGAAGCTTCCTGCGCACCTGAACACGATCGTCCGGGCGACGTTGTTCTTCTGGGCCGTCCAGACGCTCAGCAAGGTCCTCTCACCCAAAGTCTCAAGCAGCTACAGAAAGCTCACCCGTCATGCTGCCAGTCGGTGGGACGCTCACATCGTCTGTGAGTTGGAGGTCAATGCACGAGCTCTCTCGGAGGTCGCCTTAAGCTCACTTTCTCGAGCTCACCCTGACTTTGAGCCTCTCTCTTGTCTGATCAGCGCTCGTCCACTCGTTGATCATCATTCCGCTCGCCTACTCGGTCCTGTACGAGCCCGAGAATGTGCGCGACGAGGTGTTTGGGTACTCGTACAAGGCTGGCCAGGTGATTGCCATCGCCGTGGGGTGAGTCGCCCCTCCTCGCTCGAGCTCGCCTGCTCTAGGACGCCCTCGTCGTCCATCAGTGGCCCAACCAACGCGAGAGGACGACGTGCTGACATTTCCCTTCCTGTTGCCTTCCCTGGTTTCTTCGGCACGTAGCTAGTGAGTCTGCCCTCATGAACTCTCGAGTCTTCTCTCCGCGAACTCGCGAGCTCGGCGTCCGTTCCCGATCGCCGACCCTTCCCTCTCCTTTTCTGCCATGCTTTACAGCTTCATCTGGGACACCATCGACTCGGCCATCTACTCAACGTTCGGTTTTGTTCTCCACGGTACGTCCTTCTTTTCCTGCCACCCTGACCTCCCGTTCCCGAAGTGGCAATCTCGACCGAGCCTCCAACCTGACGCGTCTCCTTCGGCATCAACCCGCAGGTGCCGCATGCCTCGCCGTCTTCTCCCTCTCATACGTGAGTTGGACCTTCTTTCTCGTCACGATCATCTCCGCCAACCAGCCCTCCCGAGACAATGGCTGACTGACTCGTCGACTCTTCGTCCTTCCTCTTCCGCCCCCCAGCGCCCTTTCCTCGGCTACTACGGCCCCCGCTTCCTCATGTGGGAGCTCTCCACTCCTTTGCTTAACATTCACTGGTTCATGGTCAGTCTCATGTCACTCTCCATCCCTGTCGGTCACGCTCGCCTCTTGCTGACCTCCCTTGCCTTCCACCGCCTTCGTAATCGCCACCCAACAGGAAAAGACCGGCCGCTCCGGCTCCCCAATCATGATCGTCAATGCCGTTTTGCTCATGACCGTCTTCCTCTCCGTCCGGATCGGGTACGGGCTCTACATGGTCTGTCCCACATCCCTCCCTCCTTTCCTCTAGCCCCCTCTTCTTTCCCTTCGTTTTCCCACCCATCTTCCTCTT